>JAJJHQ010004461.1:31358-413975 GCA_021223825.1 Drosophila ironensis | reverse complement strand
TGCACATAAATAGCTGCTTACTGTTTGAACCATCTACACAGCTCTTGGCCTCCTCACCGCACTGGCGGTTTCATCGATCTCCCGGATTCCCGGCTTTTAAAGCCTAGTCCAAGGGGGCGGTCAGAGGCGTGGCACGGCCCATGGAATTAGTTCCCCTGTATGCGAAATTTTCAATGGGACCATGCCGGGGTGTGGGAGCTGAAAAACCGTTTCCGAGGCAACTGAAATGGCTGAATTTTAGGCTCTACTCATTTAATGAAATCTACGCTTGTTGTTCCAAATGATATAATGCTGGTAAACCATTGTTTTTCCACCCGTCTAGCCAAACTGTTGGATGCACAAATACATCCTGCATTCAGATTGAGTCTGGTGGCAAAAACGAATTAATTAGCATGGAAATGGTTGCATGAAATGGCAAATACTTTGGCAGCCCGGTGGATGTCAATTAACATTGAATCTGGTGGCATTAAGTAAGCCAAATGCGAGTTCCTAGTGCCCCAAAACTATGGCTGAGTTAAACACAGCTCCACAGCTCCTCACAACCTCTATTTTCATAATTTGTTGAAGAACTTGCTTGGTTTATAATCCGCCTAATCCATCATCTGCCGCTGAGAAAACTTTTAACAATTAGCGAAAGCATCCAAACGGAATCTAAGCTTCCTTCAGCACCAATTACTGCAAGGACCGGAAGGAGACGGTGCATTTGCATATATGCAAATCTAATTACCGCCACCGCCGGCACAAGGATATTGAAGCCACTCACAGTCCCAGGGAAGCGACGTCCTCCTTTGTTGGCCGAGATGACGACTATGAGGAACTAAGCCAAGTCGTTGGCATTTGGCATTGATATTGCCATGGTCACCGGGTAGTGTCTGCCATGTTCTGTCTAATTTATGCAGTGCCAACGATTTTCAAGTGTCAAATTATTTATAGTGGAATTTTTGCTACACATCGCGCACAGTAAAACATATCATTTCAGTGTGTAAACATATCATTTCAGTGTGTTTTTTGCCAACGGACCGACAAGCCGACTGACTGAGCTTATTAAAAATCCACAATCCCCTGTTAACTGCTTCGCCAAACATGCCGCTTTTACTCCTTTATTTCAAAATAAAAACCGCCCGTCGGTGCGGCGATTTCTTCTCCCAACTCTTGGGAGAATATTTTACTATTTATTATGCAAAACGGGGCTGCGGAAATTTTTACAAATCAACCGCATTCTCAATCAATTTCTTATATTTTTTCTGACCCTGTTTCTTATTATTTTCTGCATTTCTGTTTATTATTTTTGCGACGCGTGAAAAACTTTTCAGGCTTGACAGCGCCAGCAATGAAAATTGCGAAGAAAATATTATACATATTATTTTGTTTGCCTTTTTTTTGTTGCTCTCCTTGTTTGCTTGTGATAAATGGATAGTTAAACAAAGCGACAGTAATACTGCGCGATGACAACGAAACTGAGATGCCCTGGCACATTATAATAATTTGGTGTCCCAAAGGAGGAGGAGATGCAGATCTAGCAAAAAGCTTTGGCAAATTGTGCTTTTCCAGTGTCTCGTAGCCCTACACTTTAGTGTCATAACTTGGGACTCTAGTTTGAAGATTAAATCATAGTTCTAATTATAACCACTACTCGCTTTGATTATGTTTATTTTTATGTCTATCGTGCCATGTACCCAAAGCCTTTGATCTCGAAAATACAAGAACATTTTATTAGTTTCACTTAGTATGTGACTTATAATTTAATTAGAGGCGTGAAATTTGTTGTTGACAATTGACAGTTCTTTTTGGATGTTTTCTCAAGGCAGATATTAAAAGACAGCTTCATTTGTGGAGCGAAATTTATAAAATTAAAATCGAACAAGATCAATTTCTATTGAAATTTGGGAATTATTGCTTTGTAATTCCATGGAATTTTGCCAAAATGTTTTCCCAATATTGGGAACCCTAAAAAACCGACACACACAGGCAACTTTAAAACAGACAACCAAACCAAGAACAGAAGATACAAATTGAATTAGCAGAACGCTAAATGATCACACGGTCGCTCTAAAAGAAAACAAGAAAAACTCAAAATTCACAAATACGAAAAATACAAAAAAAGGAAGAAGAAGGGAGAAAAAACAAGGCGAGGGGGAAGAAACTGAAATTGTTGCTGTTAGCGAAATTCGCAAAAAGATACAATGCTGCTGAACAGAGCAAACGGATACAGATACAGATACAGATACGGATACAGATACTTGGATAGAGATACACCCGTGCCACATACTATTTTCACACACACACATGGATACAGAGAGATAGAGCAGAAAAAAGGTTGGGCGACAATTTTCGCTCCAAGTTCCAGAGGCCCGCTCAGGGACGGAACTGACGACGGCGCCCCATCCATTCAGTTCTTCTTTTTGTTGTTGCTGTTGCTGTTGCTGTTGGGGATTCTATTTATAGAACATTAGATGATAAGATTGTGTCGTGGCAGAACCGCAAAACTTTTGCGGTTTTAGCGCTAAATAAACATTAATACATTAAGGAAAAACGATCAACGACGAGAAATAAATGTATATTTGATCAGAACCGAACAAGTTTCTATTCAGCAATATCAGATCCATCACCCAAAAGCTATCTATATCACTTTTGGCGGGTTTTAGTGTTCCCAACTGAGCTGGATAACTGGATAAAGTGGGCCAACACGTTTATTCTGTCATTCAAGTCGTTGGGAATTTATGCGAGCAGGAATACGGCTAATATATCACTTCCCTGGTACTCCTATAACAATTTTTTATTCAATTTACTTGCTCTGAGACAGATTCTACCAATTAAAGGCGCTTGCAGGAATTTTTCTATTACAAACATTGTAGAAAACAACCAGTAAACAAATGCTGTTTGGAATATATATTTTTGTTTTACTTTGAGCGGATGCGCCCACGGGAAATTACGCGGGAAAAAACACTTTTCGCTGGCATAAACTTTAGCCAGACAAAAAAACTCTAAAAGGGCCACCGACGAAGGATTTCATTCCGACAACATAAAGCTTTCCACTAAAGGGAAATGCAAAAAAAATACATATTTAAATACCAGTGGAAAATCACACTTTAAATTTCAACTGCTACATCTTTTCCATTTCATTTCCCATCTGTCTGCAATTCAATGTGATTGCGTATAACCCATCGGATAGCACCCAAAACACCTGTTTAATCCAAGAGCTTCTCGCTTGCTTTGAAGCCAGCGATTAACATAGGTCTGGGGGGGCATCAACATCGGTTGTTACTTCATATTTTGCGAGCAAACACATCATGGAAATGGAAATGGAGGGGAAACGTTTGTATGCGCAAATGTTGACACAGAACAGATACGGAACAAAAAATTGCAAATTCAAAGTTCAAGTTATGGGCGGCGCTCTTTGCGCTCTGCCAGTTGCCAAAAATAATATTCTGTAAGGTCTCGAGGAAGCTGTCAATTACACTCAAGCAACCCAGCCACCCAGCCACCCACCCACAAATGCTCATGTGCGAATAGTATAAATACACATACTAGTACTATAAATACACAATTTATATATAGGGGGGAACGCTTTCAGAAACATCGAACATTTCAATTTCATTAGCAAACTGGGAATAATGTAAACAAACACACGAACGAGGCATCCAAAAAATGCAAAAACCTCAGTACAATTTCCACTCCCCAAGAATTTAATTCGACCAGAAAACGCAACTGAAATGGGTCTGGAAAATCACATGGCTAATGGCTACCAAAAAATTGGGCAGAAGAGGAAAATCGAGATGCCCGCAGAAGCAATTCGAGAACTTCCCGGTCTTCCTCCCTTGGACGGGGGCCATCCTTTTCCGAAAGCTGGGGAAAAGCCAACTTGTTGCGGTTCATTGCCGGCATTTCAGTGGCCAACTTTTATCGAAGTAACTCCTCCCCCACAAGGTTGGTGGGTGCGAAATGAAAAACGAGAAGCGAAGCCGAGCAAGCCAAGTATTTTGGTTTTCCCTGCCAAGGCTCCGCCCATCGAGGGATCTTTGTAATTATTTCAATCGGATAAGCTTGGTTTTCACTTTACCCAAAAAGTATTGGGGATGTGAAATGAATTCCCCTGAAATGAATACGAGTGCTTCAAAGGAAAGCTTGCGTATTGGGTGATTCACTATTAAGTTGTATTCCTGCCCTGGCCGGGCGAATTCAAATTGTTTATTGCTTATCATACGTTTTCGATCGGGCGGGTGATAAGGCGAATGCGGTGTCATTAGAAGAAGAAAATTATAAAGCAATTAGCTTAATTGATTACTTATGTAGTGTGTGACTAGTTCGATTCTCGGTTTCGGTTTCGGTTTCGATTTCGATTGCGATTTCGATTTCTTGAAGAGCTTGCCGGGGGGGACTAACGGTGAATGCAGTTCAACGGATGATTTTGGGGTTGGGGTGGGGTTGTTGGTTCTTGATTCACTCACATGGGTTGGCCTTGTGCTTTTTGTTTCGTCATCAGCTTTGCCCGAGATCTCCTCTCTTTGCTCGCTGCCTCTCTCGCCGCGTGTGTGCGCGGGTGCGAGTGTCGAGTGTGTGTGTTTGCGTTTGTGGATGCCTCCCACGTTTACAGTTAGATAAACCTTTTGTTTTTCCACGATCTCGCCGTTTTCTTTGCTATTCTTCTCCTCCCTTCTTTGTTGTAGTAGTAGTAGTAGTATTTTTTGCACTGTGTTTATTTTTCTAATTGGCTTGCTTTTTGGTTGTTTAACAATTGTTCACTTTGTGCTTTTTGTTGATCGCTCTGCTTTTCGTATGCATGGAAAATATTGCGGTTAATTATAATATACATTTCAATCTGCTCTTCCACTTGTTGTTTTTGTTGTTGTTGTTGTTGTTGCACAAAAGAGAGGAGCGAGAGGAGCCGATCGGGTCGCAGAGAGGGAGAGGGAGAGGGAGAGAGGAAAACTAACTAAAGTCCGTAGCGGTAAATTGTATGGAAAGGGAAACGCATGCAGAAAACAACAAACGAGTGCAAAAAGAAGAAAGGGAAAAGAGAAGCTGCAAAGCGTTGTGGTAGGTTAACAGGCAGCCGAGAGAGAGAGAGAGAGAAGACGCGATTGCAGCGAAGAATCTGGAAGAAGAACAATGGTTTCGGAAAATGGCTGGGAAATGGAAATCGAAATGCCTCGCTCCCTTTCGCCTTTCGCCTTCCTTTTACACGCTAATCTCTGTCGCATTACACTTCTTTTCTGCAGTATCAGCCGCGTTTATGGCCGAGATAAATCGCTTATCAGGGGACCCCGGGGCGAATCTCTTATCTTTGCACTGCCTCCTCCCCTCCCTGCCATCCATGACTCTCCTCCCGTACTCTCTCGCTCGCTCAATTATCACAAATTCCAGTTATTTCGGATTTCTCGATTTCGATTTCGAATTTTTTTGTTAACTGCACATTCGGAGGGAATTTGTTTTTCATTCAGCAATAATTATTAACACAAACCGCGCACAGAATCATTTTTTTTTTTATTTTTTTTTTGTGTTATTCGAAATGCGGCGAGCGGTTCGGCTTTTTACTCATTGCGATTTTTTTTTTTATTTCTCACTTTTTTATTTTCGCACTTTTGGGTTTTGTTTTTGCCGCAATCCAATCAGAAAATATACCAAACATACATATGCATGTGTGTGCGAGCGAGTGTGCGGAGCGACGCACGCGGCTTTGCAATCCGTAAAAGCAACTTGAAGCGCAGGCGAATAGAATAATACTGAAAGCCCCAAACGAAAGGCGCAAGGCGAGCGAGCGACTCCGCATGCTCCCCAGAGATGGCGCGTTGGCCGTTTCCCGCCGCCCCCGCTTCGGGTATTGTCGGTTGTGTGTGGTATGGGTCGGTGCTGGCCTGATGGGGGGCTTATAAATACGCTATTTCTAGACAAAATCTGCTGGGAGCTGGCATTAACTGAAAAACAAAACTATCTAGGGTAAATAGGGGACAGCTTGTTGCTTCTCTTGTGTGGGTGGTCATTTGGCTGTTAATAGCTGGAGGCTGCTTTGGCATCCATTTGGAAACACTTAGTAGGGACAAATGATTATGATATTCCTTATAGTCGTAAGATAAATAGTTTATTCTGTCAAAAGTTGATAAAATTGTTCTAAAACACCCTGAATCCCTTATGGCTAAAACCCGCCATGCGATTATCACTGCCACGCTGCTCTCTCTTCGCCCATATCTCGGGCTCTCTCTTGTCGCTCCTGCAAATTGATCACTGCAAGGAGAGCCGGAGCGCGCAATCACAGACTGGGGGCCTAAGCTGGGATCGAGCGCGGCTCTCTCGCTTGCTCGCTGGCGAGGTCCCCCTCCCCCGCAGGCGCTCTCTCGCTCGCTCGCATTCATGCAATGGGCATCTGCAGCGAATTCTATTTTTAAACTTAAATTAATATTGTTCTTTATTTTATCAGCAGCGGCGCGAAAATAAAGCAGCCAGCACTGGCGCTCTCGTAGGCGGCTGATGCTGTTGCTCCAAAGAGCAGACGGCTGACGGCAGGCGGGTGGAAGAGGAGCAGCAACAAGGAGAAGCAGAGGGGCAGCAGAAACCAGAAAACAAATAAATAACACGAGAAAAACTAGACGCTGCGCTCTGCTCGGCTCTGCTCTGCCATGCTCTCTGCTAATCAGGCGGAGAAAAAGATATCACAGCCCGCTCTTTCCCACTCTCCCTCTCTCACTCTGTACGTCTCCCCCTCCCTGGGGCCCATCATCTTCGTGGGCCGCTATCACCGCTTGATAAGAAATGCGTTAATCTTTATTAAGCGCTGCGCCTGTGTGCGGAGTATTATTTACATGGGGAGTTTTTCCCTTGCTGTTGACAATTTCCTTTGGAAATTTTTGCGCCAAAAGGCGGCAGGTATTGCCCCTTGGCGGGGATAGTTACTTCCGCTAAGGAAGCGCCGAATGCTTTGTCTTTTGGGGCCCAAAAAACGTAAACACTTTGGCCACGCCAATGGCAGGCACGAAGAGCGGTGATCGTGATCTGTTTTATCAGTTCCCCCGCTTATTTTTAGATTCTCAAAACAACAACAAAGCCGCAAAATACAAATCTCTAGATCGCTAGGCAATTGGCAACACTGGCAAAGGCGAAAAGTGCGTGAGCAAAACAAAACTAAACAAAACAATGCCAAAAACCAACAACAATTGCACTTTGCATTAAAATGTTATTGTTATTGTTAAAATTAAAATAAGCTTTTTGGTTCATAAACTTTGCTTATAATTGCCTTAACATATATCATTTCACATTAATCTCAATAGCTATTTTGTTTGTTCTTTTTTTTTTCAATTTGGCGCGCCAACTGCTATAGTCAGAGATGCCATTCTAGCTATGTTACGGCTAAAGGTGTGCTTTGATACAGAAAAACTGCAACAAATTAAGCAAGTCTTATGTGTAACCTTATTTTACCAATAAAGCTTGGTTTTACGCCTAATTATAGAAGCAGTTTAAAAACGAATGCCTGGCCAGCCATATTTTTAGGCTGTTCAGCACTACAAGCAGTGTTGCTTAACCCCAAAATGGGCGGGAGTTTTCAAACCAAAAAACCCTGACAGCCAAGAAAAAAGTCAATTTCTTCAGCATTATCTGCTCAACGGACAATTATCAATGTTTAGTGGTAACAAATGTTTATGGGGAACACTTTTTTAAATTTTGAGGATTCCTCACAGGAGAATGTTATGCCGCTGTATGTGCGTGAGCATGGGCCGCTCCTTGGGGGCCTTGATGAAGCGGTCCCATACCTGGAGGAATTCGCTTCGCCGGCGATTGAACCGCGATGCCACCCGGCTGAGGTCGGGATGTGGGCTGTTGGCGGTCCAGAAGACGCCGCCGTCGATGTGGATCTGGCTGTTGGTGATGTAGATGTTCTGGCTGGGGCGGCGGCTGGCGGGGGGCCGTTCGGGATCCTCGAGGAGCGGCTGAGACGACCCGGAGGGCGGGGTCTCCGTCATCGAGTCCGTGCGCCTCCACACCAGCATGTCCGATTCCTGCCGTTCGGGCGCGTTGCTCTCCTCGCCGATGGAGACGTTGCCGCTCTTTTGGCTGCAGAAACTGCTGCTCGCCCGCAGCTCCTGCAGCAGCTCCCGCATCTCGTGGCAGTGCGCCTGCAGGACCTGCAGTTGCTCCTTGAGCTCAACATTATCGTCGGTTTTCACCGGTACGTCTAAAGGGCTGAGGGCAAGTTGTGTTTCTTCCTTGTCGGTGAAATGAATGGGCTTGGCTATGTATTTCCGAATGCTTCCCAGCAGCTGCTCCCGAGTCTTCAGGTAGCTCTTGGCGTGCCTCTCCGCCAGCTGCAGCAGCTTTGACAGGCCAAAGGTCACTGCAAAGACCACCCCGAAGTTCTTGGCAAAGTCGTAGGCGCTGCTTTGCAGCTCCGAATCATTAGTGTCTTGAGGCGACAAAAACGTGATGCCGGGATGTTCTGAAAATTTCGAATTATCATCGATTGATGATTAGTTTTTAAGCGTAACTCACCAGTGTATAGTTGCACGTCGTAGTCGGAGGAGGAGCGGCGCCGCTGCAACTCGATTTCATGGAGGTAGCAGAGAAGGACCCAGGCTACAAAGGCCAAGGCGGACAGGAATAGAAAACTAATGTTTTCCAACATGGTTCCACGGAAATTGTCCGGTGTGTTTAACAAGAGTGTTTATAAAAACAACAAGCGAGTATTGAGGCTTGCGTGTGTAAAATGTGTGAATGTTTCAATTCTAATGTTACATGTTACCCCAGAAAACCCATAACTACTGCGATCAGAGCTTTGATTTCGATTTCGGCGCCACTAGGACTGAGCAATCGATAGTTGAGCAAATTGGAAGCAGCGCTGCTATCGAAATGCCAATCGGTCGGTTGCCAGCTCTAATGGCAGAAGGAAAGGAAACGTGCTGATATTTCAAAGTTTCTCGAAGAAACTCTTCAACTCTTTGAAGCCACAATGGAGTTAATGGTGAGGAAATACTAGGATAATGATCAATATGAGTGGCTATATCAATTGTGATACCTTGCAGCAAGGGGCGTCGCTGCTGTCGCGACCGGCGGAGGAGTTCGGAAACGATTCCCTGGTGGAGGAAATGTGGGCCGCCAAAGCTCTGGAACACGCCGAAGTGCACTTCAATGTGAGTTGAATTCGGGCCTCGAAACTGCCTTCTGACATTGCCCCTGCCCATGCCCCAACAGCTGCTCACCAGCGTGCAGCCGGCGCAGTTGAAGCTAACGCCCTACGACGATCAGATCTATGCCACCTTCCGGCAGGATTTCCCGGACCTGCAGGTCGGCCTCCTCACCGACGACGTCCTCAAGTCCGCCGTGGAGAAGCTCAAGTGGCGCCAGTTCGCCGAGAAGTTCAACAAGCTGGAGGACTACTCCTACGGCACCCTCATGCGCGCCGATGCCAGCCAAGAGTTCTCGCCCGACAACTCGATCTTCGTGTTCCGCGTTCAGTTTCTGGCCATCGAGATAGCCCGCAACCGGGAGGGACTCAACGACGAGGTCCACAAGAAGCACAGACCGACCAGGAAGCTCCCCGAAGCGACGGAGGCCCAGTGATGGCTCGACCTAGTTTACTCCTAGCTCTAACAGATGTCAAGCATCGTTCTATCATAGAAACAATCAAAATATTTTGCTAATAAACCCGCTAGTTGTATGTTAAATGTTCTGGTTAAGTGTGGCATACCTAGTGATATTCTCGACCCATAATCTGGCGAACGTTCTGGTGGAAATTGTATAGCGCAAGGAGCGATATTTAAACTAGTTTACTCCTAGCTTCTGAATAGGTGTCACGCATCTTGCTATCATAGAAACTATCAAAATATTTTGCTAATAAACTAAATTTTTTTTACCCTAAACGTTCTCGAATGTTCTAGTTAAGTGTGGAATGTGCAGTAATATTCTGGAACCATATTCTGGGGTGCTTGCAGGTTAAAATTAAACAGCGAAAGGCCTAAACTCTACCTACATAGTTAACGCCTACCTTCTAAACATCTTACTATCCTAGAACATTCATAATATTTTCCTAATATACTCGTTAATATTATATTAAATGTTCTGGTTGAGTGTGGCATACCTAGTGATATTCTGGACCCATATTCTGTAGAACTTTTAGTTGATATTAAATAACTCAAGGAGCTATACTTGACCAAGTTTCAGAATAGGTGTCAAGCATCTTACCATCCTAAAGCAATCAAAACATTCAGCTTAGAAACTCGTTAATTTGTACATTTTATGTTCTAGTTACGGTTGGAATACCTGGTGATATTCTGGACCCATAATCTTGCGAATTTTCAGGTGGAAATTATATAGCGCATGGAGCGATACTTAGTTCAAGCCTAGCTTTTGAATAGGTGTCAAGCATCTAACTATCCTAAAACAATCAAAACATTCAGCTAATAAACTCGTTAATTTTTCCTTTAATGTTCTAGTTAATTATGGAATACCTAGTGATATTATGGACCCATATTCTGGGTAACTTTCAGGTCTTGTTCGAGACATTCACAGCTTTTTGTGGGAGACAAATGAGCTATGGGGTGCCCACCGCTGTCCTAAAACAATTAAAATATTTTCCTAATAAACTCGCTAATTGTAGAATGTTCGGGTTATGTGTGGAATATCTAGTGACATTCTAGAGTCTAGAATATAGTTAATTGTGGGATTCCTAGTGATAAAGCGGACCCATATCCCGGGGAACTTGCAGGAGGAAATTAGGTAACTGCAACATCAATCGGGCTAATAACCTTTTGAAAACACGTTTTTGTTTATTGGAAAATCAATCCATTATCGGAAAACAGCTTTCAAATTAAAATTTCAGTATTGTCTCGACTAAATTGTATATAATATATATGTATTTTAAGGGATTCACCTAATTGCTACGATTAATGCAATGCCCCCTTGGCGCACTTGGTCCATCTTCAGTCTTTCTTGTGGGCGGGTCTGCCACCTCGCCACCTCCTTCTCCTCCTCTAAAATATCCCTCTAAAGGCCACTGGTGTTGCTGGTCATCAGGATGAACGGAATCAGCGCGTCCATTTGCATCTGACCGACCAGGTTGGCGAAGAACAGCTCCTCCATGGCCTCGGCATCCAAGCTGCTCAGCGGCAGCAGGCGGGCCACCAAGCCGTTGAAGCGCTCCTCCCCGGAAGCGTTTGCTCCGCCCTCGAGGCGCCGCAGACTGGACAGGGCGTAGAGCTGCACCCGACGCACGTATCCGCGCAGTTGGCGCTCCTTGCGCTGCTGCAGCAGCGAGGGATTGAAGAGCAGTATGAGCCGCAGCAGGCCGAACTCCAGGTCCGTGGCCTCCAGCGTCTGCATCTCCTGGACAAAGTCGTGCATGGTCCGGGTGAGGTTCGCCATCTTCGAGATCCGCAGCGGCTCAATCTTGTCAATGTCCGCCAGTTGGCGGGTGCTCTGGATGAACTGCCCGATGATCGTGGGCACCGACAACTGGCCCTGGCACTGGGCCAGGGCAATGGCCATCAGGGCGGGCCAGGCGCCGCGCAGCAGCTTCACCTGGCTGTGGGCATCCAGCTGCTCGAACACGGGCACCTTGCGCAGCGTGTGGATCGTGAGAAAGATGATCCGCGAGCCCGTCTCGCACACGTAATGGATGTTCAAGTACGAGTGCACCAGCGTCGGGGGCTGAACGTGAAAGGCGCTGAGGGCATCGGTGAGCAGGTCCTGCTCAAACACCGATTCGTTGACCACAAACTCGGCGCTGCGGTTGCCGCCGCACTCAAAGTCCAGATCCATGTGCTCCAGCTCGGCGTCTGCGGCGTCTTCGGTGCCGCTGTCCTCCGCATCCGAGTCGCACTCGGGCTTCACGCTCAGGTTGCCGCTGCGCTCCAACTGGTTCTGGATGGGCTGCAGCAGCTGCAGCCCCTTGTGGATCAGGCGCATGTCCAGCGAACTCTGAATCAAGCCCATGGTGGAGGCCGTGGGCAGCGGGGTCGGTGGCTCGCCGGCGTTGAAGTTCAGGTGCTGCGAGTTGTTATTGCTGGCACTGTTGGCCAGCAGTTGCAGGCACAGGGTGCTGCTATTGTCCATCGAATCGTCGTCATCGTCCTCGGGATCCGGCTTGGGGAGATCGGGGGAGTAGCTGCCGCTCTGCTGCTGCTGTTGTTGCTGCTGTTGCTGCTGCTGCTGCTGCTGTTGGGTGGCAAACACTGCAGGCGAAAGTAGCGTTTAGTTTTGGCCACCTAAATGGATGTTTACTCACTCAAAGTCTGCGTCAGCTCGGCAAAGTTCAGCCCCATGGGGAACAGGTTTTCGTTGAGTCCGAAGGGCGTTGCCGGGGCGCTCTGCACTGGGGGCGTGGCAGCTGCCTCCGCCTTGACGCTGTGCCCCTTGCCGCGGCCCTGCTGGTAGCCCGACTTGCCGGACAGGTAGCTGCCGGCGCTGCCCCCGGCCCCGGAGGCGGATGAGCCGGCCGAGGCCGCGATGATTCCCTCCTTGCGGTCCACAATCGGCTTCCTTTCGTGCTGCACAGCTGCGAATGGCAACGGAATGGGGGGAGAAGGGCGATTAATTGGAGCAAGCAGCGGGGATCGCGATGCGGTTTGCTGCCTTTCCAGGCCGGATGAGTAAGTGGCGGTGAGTGGCGGTTAGTTCGCAGGTGCGATGAGAGGAGGTGTGTATAGTATGCGGGATGGGAGGTATGAGGCGTTGTGCCCCCGCAGATGCAGTTGCCACGCTCGCACGAGCACGAGCAAGTGGAGTGAATTTTCCGACTCAGAGAAGGCATGCAATCTCTGTGCGCTCAGGGCGTCGCGAGGCTGCGGGGGCACGTGGACTTTGGCGGGGCCAAAGATGTGCATGTGTATGCTAATTGCTTGAGACGACGACTTAAACGAAAATTACAATCACTTCGCATGCCGCTGGCCAGGCACTTCTGCAGCCGGCAAAACTGGCACCGGTTCCTGTGGTGTTTCGTCACCTCGCAGTTCATTGCCCCGCGGCACTGGTAGCCCAATTGCTTCCGTATCGATCGCTTGAAGAATCCCTTGCATCCCTCGCAGCTGATGGCCCCGTAATGCCTTCCCGATGCCCTATCCCCGCACACCAGGCACAGCTCCACGCTCAGCGTGTTCGATCCCCCGGCTCCCACGCCGATTCCCGCGTTGGGGGCGCCGGATGCTCCACCCACTCCTCCCGGAGCGCCACCGCCTCCTCCCAGCAGGGGCATCGCACGGCTTTCTGGAAGGTCAGAGGGCAATGGCATTAGCATTGGTGGTATTGGTGGCATTGGGGGCTTTGGCGTGTCAGTGTCATTGCCGGTCGGTCGGGGGGAGAATCGCGGCTCCAAGGTGTCCCCGACTCGGGTGACGCGACTCACCTTCGCTTTTTATGTACGCCTCAACCTTAACGTCCATTGTCGGTGCGCACAGCGGCGGTCAAGTTGTTGCGCTTGGTCGGATTTTCGATAAAAAAAAACTGGAAGCAAGAGTGTAGAGTTCATTCGCTGCGCACCTGTTGCTCAAATATCTCCCAATTGGTGTTTATTTATTGAAAAAAAAAACTACTGGAAACTAAAATATAACGCTCAATCAGTGGGAAACTATGCGTCAAGCTTTCTATTTTAGCCTATAACCTATTTTAACTTTGAGAAATCTTGAAAATATTAAAAACTTATAAAAATTAATGTGAAAAACAAGTTTTCATTAAAAATTAATGGCCGTTCGTTATTTAAAAAATACTGTTTTATTAGAAATCTGTACAAAGATTACTTTATAGCCTGGCAAACCTGTTGCGTATATATTCAACAGGCAAACAATAAAAACAATATTTATTTGTAAACATTTTTTATAAAGGAATAAGAAAAAAGAGGCTGGACTTTTATAATTTTTTATGAATTGCAATTTAAAAAATATGAACCTTTTGCATTAATATACAAAAAGATAATAGGGAAATATATAAAAGAACTATATAAAAACAAAACTCACAGAAAAAGTACAAATTTTAGCGTACTAATTGCCCACTCGTCCCTAGTATCTTGACCGCAACTGTTGCGTTGATGCGTTAGCTATTTTTTTTTTTTTTTTAATAGAACCCGTTTCCGGTGCGCCTGTATTGGTGCGTGTGAATGAATTGGAGTCTCTTGCTTACTTGGCTTTTTCCAAATTCTTATTGGACTTCGGCTATCACCATTTTCGCTGTTTTAAACACGATTTTAGGAGGCACTTGGGGTATTGTACGATCAGCAATTTGTTTTAGCGTTTTTAGGCACTCTCGGCCCTTGTGGAAGCTCTTTTTGACCAGCGAGCAAGCCCCTTGTTCCAATTGAAAAAAGAACCAGAGTGTTACCGAGTGCCGCGACTGGGGTCCGTCGAAGACTGCCTAACGCCTCGAAAGCCCCTACGCCCGCTCTGGTCCTACTTTTCATAGTTTTTTTTTCTTCTTTGTTTTCAAATCACAACTTTTGAAGGCAACAAGTGATTTCAAGAGAACTTTCGTTTTTTTGGCCCGATTTGATGAATTTCATTTATTTTTTTTCGAAAGGGTTAGTGTTTTTATTTTATAATTCTGTATCAGTACTTAGCGGTATTCGTATATGTACTTAAGACAGTTTAACTATGGGATGGATTCGAATACAAAATTAAACAATTTGTCTATAAATAAGGCACTTTTACTTTTCATTTAGCCATCTAGATGGGCTTTACAATTCGCAGAGTTTCTAAACAAAGGGTTCGAGAAATACAATTTTATTGGCTTGACAACTAAGGAATTTTCTAGAGAGAGAGATAGGACAGCAGTTTACCGAAACCATAAATAGAGAGGGCGGGCTTGACAATACGAGTAGAGTATGTGCCATAAACTATATAAATTATATCCAATTTTTAGGTGTGATAAGTACATCGTATGCGTATGCGTATGTGTATGTATAGGCGACATGTTCAAAACACTGTATACATAGTTATTCGCGTTCATTTTGTTTGACAAATATTTGAACAGTTGACATTGGTTTTACATCAAAAATTGACAAGGATATATTACAAATATATAGGTTACAATTTGATACATTTCATATGACCCTGATTAAAACATAATCTTAATATTAGGAAGAGCTCTTATTTGGGGATTTTAACGAATAAAGGTCAATCGTAGTAGTAGTAGGATCCTGGAAGAATTATGATGTAATATCTGTGAGACTCGGACGCAGCAGCCGTGGCCTTATTCCGTGGCAAGCAGAGAAAAGTTCTCAAAGCTTAGCTTACCCTGCACGGACTCATCGTCCAGGTCATCGGTGAGATTGGAAATCCGTGTCCTCGATCCCTTAGCCGAGTTTGATCCCATGGAACCCTGCAAGCCCCCATTACGGCTATATAGCACGTTCTCCAAGTACGGCAATCCGTTGTTGTTCACAATGTTGATGCCCAGGCACGTTTCGATCTGTTTCCAGCGATGCAGCCGCTCCTGCAGCTCGTTGGTGACCTCGCCCAGGGAGTTGCGTGCCTCGACAATCGACCGGTCGACATCGTCAATGCTCTTTCCGTGCGTGGAGACGAACGCCCCGACCAGGCTCGACCGCTTCTTGCGCAGCTTCTCGCACGCCTCCCTGGCCGACTGCAGTTGCTTCTCGGCGGACACCCGCTTCTTCTGGTGGTTCTTGTTCTCCAGCTCGTACGTGTACTGCAGCCACGACTGCAGCTGCGGCGGCGGCGCCCAGCAATTGTCGGCCAGCTCGAACTCGGCGCGCGACAGCTCGTTGCGCAGCGTCTCGATCTCCTTCTTCAGCAGCTGCACCTCCAGATCGGAGCTGGAGGGGCTGAGCGAGGGCGCCTCCTTCAGCCGCCGCTCCAGGTCGAGCTTCTCCGTTGTCACGCTCTCCTGCTCCATGCGTGCCCGCTCCAGTTCCTTGTGCATCTCCTGCAGACTCTGCTCGGCCCGCTGCAGCCCCTCCATGTCCTGGGCCATGCGTCGCAGGTGCCGTTTGGCGTCCTTGTTCTGCTGATAGGCATACCAGCACCCGATAATCGCACTCAGCAGCAGGGTGACCAGGATGTAGTCCTTCCAGTGGGTGCCCGTCTCGCGCGGCGGCCCGAACAGCACCACATCCATGGCTTTCAGCGAGATTTTCTGCTTGTGTATGGGATCCTTGATGCCAAGGACGTGGCTCAAATACTGTAGATTATTCACAGCCAAACGGGGCAGGGCCGCGCCCGTGACTTTGTGCAGCTTGAACAGATCGACGTACTGCGGCAGCTGCACGGACTGCTCCAGCCAGTCGGTGGTCTGTTCGATGGTCCAGTTGTGCACCTCGGAGCGCAGCCAGGCCTCCCACAGCTCCTTCACCGATATGTGCATGTCGTCGTTGAAATGGAAGGCCTTCTGCCGCTTCTCATACCCGGAGTCGTACTTCAGCTCCTCGCGCAGAAAGTCATCCGATTCGCTCAGGTCGATGTTGCCATTGTCATCGTCGTCCAGCTGGCGGTGCAGGCTGGCGATGGCCTCCAGCCCGAATCGATCCTGCACGCTTCCGCTGTAGCAGTCCAAGTCGTCGGCATTGCACGCCCCGTCCGCCGAGCCGCTCTCCATCGAGCTGACGGCCTGCGACATGGCCTCGCTCAGCAGGTTGTACGAGCTTCGCGGATGCGCCTGCTGGTGTGGATGCGCGTGCGGGTGTGGGTGCTGGTGCGGGTGCAAGTGCGGATGGGGATGCATCTCCTGATGCCCCGACGAGGACATGGACGGGGACGGATGGGGGGCGCCGCCACCGCCGCCGCTGCCACTGGCGCTGCTGCTGGCGCTGCTGCTGCCGGGGTGCGAGTGCGAGGAAGGAATATGGGGGGCTCGTGCGTCATGGGCCTGGGCCAGTGTGCCATGGTTATTAAACACGCAGCAGAAGACGGTGAAATAGACATTCCAAGCTGTATTCCATCGCATTATGCTGGATACAAGTAGTTATCTTGAAAATATATTACAACACAAATGCCGTTCGTTATTTGCAGTTTACATTTGAAGTTATTGTTTGTGGTTGCAAGCAGATAATATCACCAAAAATAAGCTGTTGACTCCCCATAAGACACAAACAAATATGGAAAAACAATGTGACCAGCGGTGCTTTCGGGCAAATAGCGCACGGAAAGCGTTTGATCGATCACTTTCGAAACTTTTGAATCGCAATATTTCGAACGACCTGTAGGTTTTTTAAGATAAATAAAGATACAAATTTCGAACTAAGGCCTTGACACAAAAGACAATGAGTTGACTTCTCTTTACTTTCCCTTTATTTTTGTTCCAAATGTAGGGGTATCCCCTTTAAATCAGATTTATTATAAATTTAAAATCTTTTTTTGTGGGAATTTGCCATCGCTACGAGTATTAGCTATTAATTTAAACAAGACAAACAGGCCAAGTTTTATTGGGTCTTGAGTTATAACCATTATGGCCGTGTGTGCACAATGATACCGAATTTCTCTCGGCTTATCTCCTGTAAATATCGCATAAATAAACGAATGACAAACTTAATTGCCAAATAAGAAGCTTAGGTAACCCCACATGCAACGCCAATTAAATTTCGCCTATACAGGCAAACAACTCCCAATGTCACCGAGAAACAAGAGACGTTGTGGCACATGCCACTCGGGCAAGGCAAAACACCTGTCGCCGCGATCAATTTCCCTCGGCACAGATTCTGCGAACCACACCACAAACTTCTGTTTACAAAAATACAATTTAATATATAGGGAAATGGTTACAAAAGAGGTATGTATAACATAAGAGGCCCTAAGAATCGAACTAGCACTTTATTCTCATTTTTCTAGCGTACAATTTTATCTTTTTCTTGTTGCTCGCTTACTTTTTTGGTCTTACAAACGATTAAGCCACGAATTGCTTACAAAAATATTCAAAAAGGCAGGCGGAGTGGGTGTGGGTTGGGTTAGACCGGACTCTGGATCGGATTTGGGTCATGGATCAGCCGAAATGGAAAACAACAAGCTCACAGACACGCACACTCCAACGGCTACACACAGCAACTACGGTCTACAGTCTATTAATTGTATTATTATTTATTCTTCAGGCCCATTGCACGTTTGGTGGCCCGTCCCAGGAGGATGCCGGTGAGGAAGACCATGCCCGTGGCGCTCATCAATATCACAAGGAAGAATTTGCGCGCCGGCGAGGCGACCACCTGTTGCACCAACTGCTGCACATCCTCCGGCGGCAGGGCCAGCGTATCGTCCGCATTCTGGAACATCTCGATGCGTCGCTGCAGCTTCTCCCGGCACTCGGCGTCCAGCGAGTTGGGCGTGTCCCTCAGCAGCATCCTCAGGCAGTTGAGCTCTGCGGGAAAACAGACAATTAACAAAAACCAAGCTATGTTATGCATGAAACTCACTGCGCCCGTTGCCAGTGGAGATCTTGGAGCAGTATCGCAGGAGGTCCACGGTGCACGCCGTCTCCAGAATGGGATCCACATGGATGTCGGCCTTGGCCTCCGCTATCAGGGTGGCCACCTCCATCTGGCAGTTGCGGTTGATGATCTGCTTCTGCAGGAAGGCCGACTTCAGGCACTCGGCCACCTCGCCGTGCTCGTCGGCGTCCATGTGCGGCTTGCAGAGCTCCTGGATCTCAGACTTGCAGAACGTCTGCAGCAGGGGGTTCAGCTTGTAGTTGAGCGCCTGCTCCTGCAGGATCTTGATCATCTCCTGGGCGCACGTCTCGTCCAGCGCCGATTGCCGGAACTTGTCTTTCAGACATTGGATAACCTTCGAGGCAATCGAACAAATTGGCATTTAATTGAAGTGCCTTCGGTCAATCAGAATGTTTTTATGTTTTCTGAGGTGCACAATCAGTTCATCTGGCAAATGAATTTCAATATACCACAACGCCGCCCATTACTTAATCCAAAACGCTCGCCAATTTAAGGGGAACTGCTGGCAGATAACGAAATTAGTTTCGTCGCAAAAACCATAGGAAAACACACCCCTGGTCTAGGGGACTAGCTTGGACATTCGCTTTCGTTCAGTCCGTTCCCATGCGTAGACGCGGCGTATACGTAATGCTGACCATAGGCGGTGTTGTTAGCACCGCTCTGGTCGCCTGGCTTGTGGTCTCCCTCACCGGAACAGATGCTGCCGATTCGCCCACTGTGGCCGTGCAATTGTCCCACGGCCAGGGGGAGGTGCTGGGCAATTACGCGACCACCGCCTGGACGGATCAGACATTTATGCAATTCCGCGGCATTCCGTTCGCCGAACCGCCGACGGGGGAACTGCGCTTTCGGGTGAGTCAAGCGGGTGAGTACAAAAGTCAGTACCGTCCCCTCCGAAATCTTAAGAGTCATATTGACAATTAAGATTTGCGCCGCACCGCAAATCAACTGATAAGCCGGCTTATGACGACAGCCACCTGTTGCGCGCTCCCCGTGGACTCAAACGCTCAGCGCCCTGAACTTTGGACAACGCTGTCCCGTGATAACCAACTTGGATGGCCACCTCTCTGATGCTGAGCTCGAAGACTGCCTCAATCTAGCGGTCTACACGAAAAATGTGAGTCAAAGGATACTCTTCCCGGAACTATGGTTCAGTTTAAGTGAATTTAAATGCCATTTAGCTGACTGCCAGCCAGCCTGTGATGTTTTACATCTATGGCGGGGGCTACTACAACGGCTCTGCCGAGGATCACCCGCCGAACTATCTGCTGGAAAAGGATGTTGTCCTGGTCGTACCCCAGTATCGCATTGGCGCCCTGGGCTGGCTGTCCACCTACTCGGAGGAGCTGCCGGGAAACGCTCCGATTGCGGATATCCTATTGGCCCTCGAATGGGTGCAACAGCACATTGATCGCTTCGGTGGTGACCCCGAAAAGGTGACCGTTTTCGGCCAGAGTGCCGGAGCCGCAGTGGCAAGTGCCCTGCTTTTGAGCCCCAAGGCGGGGCAGCATCTCTTCAAGCGCATGATTGTGCAGTCGGGTTCGATCTTTGCCAACTGGGCTATCAACAAAGACCCGCCGGCTCAAACCCGTCGAATGTGTGCCCTTTTGGGATGCACAAATTGCGAAGATGACAACCACCTTGTGAAGTGTCTCAGAGAAGCCAAGGTGGTGGACATGGCGAGGATCTCGCTGGCGGAGACGTTTTCCCCCATTGTTGGGGACTTACAGGGAATCCTCCCGAAGATGCCTTCAGAGCTGGTCAAGAGCTACAACAAACAGATTCCCCTGATGACGGGTTTTACGGAACACGACGGCTCTTTTGTGCTGGCAAGTAAATGCACCTTCCCTAAACATAAGTTTGGTACTTTTGCATATCACATTTCTTTTTAAGCATATTACGATGGCCTGGTGGACAAGATTGGCAATGTAAGCGCCTTGACAGTTCGTCAATTCGTCCAGGAATTAAATAACAATGTTGTTAACGACACTTCTGGACTTACGGACAATCTCCTGTACCGGCTGCTCTTTAATCCACAAATCCTCAAGAGCCACGACCACAACGCAGCAACCCCGGCTTACTTGGATGTGAGTTTTAAGATTTCAAAAACCCTAAAAAACCACAACTTAATGCCTCTTAAACACAGCTCACATCCGACATCTACATGAAGTCCCCGGTGATAACGCTGGCCAACAAAATCCACAACCGCCAACCCTCCACACCCGTGTACTTTTATAGTTTCGGCTACGAGGGCGAGCACACAAGATTTGGCTATGAATTCGGCAACTCCCACTACCCTTTCGATGGCGGCGTGCACCATTCCAACGACAATATTTATCTGTTTGCCACGCATTCGTTGGGGGAGCAGGACACTTTGATGGCCCACAAAATGGTGGAAACGTGGACGTCCTTCGCCATCGATGGAGTGCCCAGGGACCTCAGTCCCTTAACTACCCCCAGTGGTCCCTACAATCGTCTCGCTTTGGAGATAACCAAGAGCGAAGATGTACTAGACACCCTTACGGCAGCAATTGACGATCCCAATAA
Organism: Drosophila ironensis; assembly: GCA_021223825.1. Taxonomy (NCBI): domain Eukaryota; kingdom Metazoa; phylum Arthropoda; class Insecta; order Diptera; family Drosophilidae; genus Drosophila; species Drosophila ironensis. Next base: position 393,064 of record JAJJHQ010004461.1, on the reverse strand, counting down.
CGAGCGATTGCAGCGAGCTGATGTGGAGTGGTGATTCTTCCTAAATATATATTGAGATTTTTAAGCCAACACTCACCTTTCCGTTGAGCTCCTCATTGGGCAGCGCATTGGCCACAATGTGGGAGCAGTGGCGATCTATGTTCTTGCCGCAGGCGCTCTGCAGCGAGGGATTGAAGCGGAAGTCCGTGTTCTGCTCGATCATGCGATTGACCACCACCAGGTGGCACCGCTGGTCGAACTGCTGGTCGTCCTTGTACGTCTTGAGGCAGTCGAGCAGCTTGGCCGAGTCCGTGCTGGGGCAGAACTTGTAGATCATCTCCTTGCACGTGTTCAAGAGGGTGTAGTCGGTGCCGCTGTCGCCCAGCTCCGATTTCTTCACCATGAAGATGGCGTGGTGGCAGGGCTTGCCCAGGCTGGGCGTTTGCTTAATAAGGCACTCCAGGGCCTACAAATCAAAGGGTTGATCAAGAGTTAGTCTTGTATATTAAGCATTTCCTCTTTGTTTGTGTGGGGTATGTGTTATGGGGACTATATCATTTCTAGCCCCTTCAGTTAGGCAGTTAAATGGTTAAGATGCGCTAGATAACTTGCATTTTCATTCACCTGACCCGGCCCCTTTTGGTCCTCACAGAACTGCTTGAGCTCCCGCTTGCAGGCGTGCGCCAGCTTGGGGTCCAGCAGGATGCTCTCGCGCTGCTGGTACAGCTGGGCCTTCACCTGATGCCGACAGCCCTTGGGTATCTGCGGCAGTTGCGCCTTGATCGTGTCGTTGCGCATCACCTCGCTCAGGCAGGCGACCACCTCGTTCTTGGTGGCGCTGGAGGAGCAGAAGCGCTGCACGTACGGCTTGCAGGCCTCCTTGAACTTCGTGGTGAAGTGGTAGCTCTTCAGGGAGATGATCTGGAAGTGCTCGATGGCGGCGCGGCAGCGCAGGTCCTTGCGCAGGTCGGCGTCGTTTTTGTGCGCTATCAGGCAGTCCATCATGTCCCCTATAGAAAAGTTTAGATTAACCAAAGTTAAAGGTTACTGGTTGTATGCCTGCTTGCCATTGTCCTTGCCGCTCTTGAGGATGGCCGAGCAGTGCTGCTGCATGGCCTCGCCGCAGACACTCATGATGACGGGGTTTAGCTCCACGTGGGCGGCCTCCTCTTCGGTGTACTTGATCACCACGGCCTTGCACTCGTTCTGCAGCTGGTCCATGTTCTTCTGCAGGCACTCCATCTCGCTGCCCTTCTCCGTGCAGTCGGCGCAGAAGAGCGACAAATCGTTGAGGCAGTAGTCCTCCACCTCGGGTATGAGATCCATGGAAATGGCCCTTTGCCGCATCACACGCTTCACCTCCTTGAAGCACTCTGGCCGCAGCGTCTGATGCTCGTCCTCGCTGAAGGCCATGCGATGCAGGCAGGGCAGGATCATGGGACCGCGCTCCGGGTCCATCTGCAGGTTCTGCACGTCGTCCCACTGCTTCTTGGCGCGACAGTACAGCTCGGCATCGGCGCGGCAGTGCTTGTAGAGCTGCGGATCGAGCTTGAAGTCCCTCGCCACAAAGTACTCAATGATCAGGAGGGCCTGCTCGCACTCGGGCAGCATCACCGGCGTTCCGATGCGCTCCAGCAGGCAGCGCATGACGCGCGCCTCCCCGCCCTCGACGTCCTTGCAGGCGGCATCCACCACGGGCTTGCAGGCGCGCCTCAGCACCGGATCCACGCGCCAGTCCTCGCCGGCGTCGCTCACCTTGATCAGCGTTTCCAGGCCCCTCTGGCACTGGGTCGTCACGCGGCGCTGCTGGCGCCTGGCCTTCACATGCGACAGCAGGCAGTGGATTATCTCGCCGCCGGTGCTCGCCAGTCCGTTGACCAGCTGCGCCTTGTGCTCCTCCGGGCAGAACTTGGGTATATCGTCCGCACAATCGCTCAGCAGCTCCGGCGACAGCTGGTAATCGGTCATCAGCATGCGCCGGTGGTCGCCCAGCTCGGCCAGGCAGGCCGGGGCCAGCTTGGTGCCGTTCTTGGAGACAGACTCGAGGCACAGCAGGATCTGGGCCAGCCGCACGTGCTTGTCCTCGGAGACGCCCTTGCGGCAGTGATTGAGCTTGATGTCCTCCTTGCAGGCCTTGGCCAGGCCGTGCGAGACGCGGTAGTCGCTGCCCATCTGCTGGTCCCGCTGCGTGATCTGCTGGGCGCACTGCGACGACATGGACGGGTGGTTCTTGTGCCGCATCAGGCACTTGAAGCCGCCCGCGGTTCCGGCCTTCTCCTGCAAACAGAAAACAAGATGTAGGCAGGGGAAATGAAGCATAAAGCAGGCTTACCTGCGGGCACAGGGCGGCGAGATCGTCGCCGCAGACGCGGAACAGCTCCAGCATGCCCCGCTGCAGTTCTATGGCATTCACCGCGCTCTGGCAGGTGGCATCCAGGCCGGACTTGCTGGCGCTGCTCTGCAGGCACTGCACCGTGCCCAGCTGGGAGAGGACCGAGGGCAGGTGGTCGACATTGAGGCGACCGCACTTGAGCTGCTCCACCAGCGACCCGCAGGCCGTGTAGAACTCATCGACGGCGCTGTAGTCCTGCCCGAGGGCCTCGTAGCCCCGCCGCAGGTGCTGGTGGCAGGCATTGCTCTGCGGCAGCTTCAGCCGCTGCTGGTCCAGGCAGCTCCACAGATTCACCGAGTTCAGGCAGCCCTCCAGCTTGGAGCGCTCCGCAGGGCAGTAGGAGGGCAGGAACTGATGCTCCAGCCAGGCGGGAAGCTGGAGCTGGCGCTGCTGCAGCCACACAGCGTGCTGGCAGCCCTCGGGCAGCTCCTCCAGCTGGCTGGAGCTGAAGGTGAGCACGCACTCGAGCATGGAGAGATTGTCGCTGGACTTCTGGTGTATGCAGATCTTCTTCAGCTCCTGGCACTCGGGTAGGTCGATGATGCTGTGCATGGCCTTGGCGGCATCCTTGTCCACCTCCAGGGGCGTCCCCAAAGACGGGGAGGCCAGCAGGACGACGAGCAGGAGGGGCAGGAGGGCGGTGTGTGGCGGCATCTTCAGGCGGGGATCATCGGGAGGATGGCAGCCCGGGAAATGATGATGGCGTTGATGATGATGCTTGCGTAAGCGCAAATTCCAGTGCAAATGTTTCGTTGTCTTTTTGCCTTCGAAATTGCACTGCTGGCGGCTACAACAACAACAAAAACAACTAGAACGACAGCAAGAACAACAAGCGGGTGCAGCAGCAAGTGCGTGTTTTTTTTTTTGTTTTTTGGGACGTGTTTTCGCCGGTTGCGGGTTCGTTCTGCGTGTGCTAGGTCCTGCTCATCGCCTGGCCATGGCAGCGGGCGGATAATATCACGGTTGGAGTATTGGCTCGGCCTTGGCAGCGCTGCTAATTGGGCATTTGAGTGTGCAAAAGAATCGTACGAATTCTTTGGCGAGAATCTTTTTTGCCAACGGCCAGCGTTGCCGGATAGTTGCAAACTTCAGCTTGCCAGCTAATGCAACAGGGTATTAAAAAAAAAGTCAATAAAGTTTATAAATTCCCTAGGTTTAAAAATCTAAAGATTAACCTTCAAAAAGGGTAAATTGTAAAAGTTTTAAAAGTTAAATTCATCAGACATGGGCGGGGAAAGGGGTCGACAGTGTGGCCCCACGGCTATTTAAAGCAACTGCTGGGAAAAGTTTTTCCAACTTAAATATCTAACTTTTAAACTGCTTTATAGGAGTTTCTTTATAGGTTTTCCAGCCTTTGTAACTTTAATATTTAATGTTTTTAGTTTTGGGAGTATTTTATCTTGGTATTATTTGCGCGCCCCAGCTGCGGTCACACCGGGCCACTCCACTCCGCTGCATTGAGCCCGTTTTGTGTAGATACAGATACTCAATCTTTGTTTGGATTCTGTCGCAAGCGTCCCAGGCCTAGGCTAATAAACAAGTGCAAACTGAGGCTGTAGAACCGTTTAGGGTTTCAATTCATAAACAAATCGAACAATTACGATATCCCAGTGCAAAGGTTTCCGATTTGAGCGCGAGTTTCCACGGTCCCCTTCCACGGTCCCAAGCTCACACCTCAAAACTTGTTTTCATCGCGGTGTATACATACCAACATATGTAAAAGTCTTCACAAATTCCAATTCCAAGCGAGACTCTTGAATTGCGCTGCATAACACTTGCACTGCCTAGGAGAGGGGTGGAGTTATTTAAATGATCTAATTGGAAACGGGCCAACAAACAACTGCCATTCAAAATGGGTAAGTTTGCACCTTAAAATGATCCTATTTTATGGGTTTTAACTACAAACAACAAATGTGCATTGGGGGGAGTTAATTATGTTGCCACACAGCCAAGCAGTGATTGGTTGTGATCATAACTAAACCTTGAACTCATTCTGTTCTAATTCTTTACAAAAACAAGCCTTAAAGAGTAGGTTTTAATAGATAAAAACCATGAATTATAGTAAGCTTGTAGTAGCTGTTAGTTCTCTTTACTATGTTGCCTCCAATAATAGGAATTCCCCACAGAAACAACCTTTAAAGAGTAGGTTTTAACAGATAAAAACCATGCATTAAAATAAGCTTAGTGGAACGTTGTCACATATTGCATAGGGCATATGCTTTGAGGCTATTTAGCATCTTTGAAGTGAGTTTGCAACTCTATTTTAGGGGGTTTACACTTAAAACAACAAATGTGCATGGAAGGAAGGTAATTATGTTGTGACACAGCCAAGCAGTGATTGCTAGTGTTATAAGTATCCGAACCTTGAACTCATTCTCTGCAAACATATTTCTGATACTATATTAATCTAATTTGCTACAAAAACAAGATTGATAAGGCAGGTTTAAATAGATGAAACCATGAATTAAATGTAGTACCTGATCACTTTATTTTGTTGCCTCTAATAATAAGAATTCCTTACAAAAACAAGCCTTCAACGGTAGGTTTTAATATTTAAAACCATAAATAATAATGAGCTTGTGCTATCTGTTAGTTCTATTTACTATGTTACCTCTAAAAATAAGAATTCATTACAAAAGAGTGGGTTTTAATATTTAAAACCATCCATTTTTATAAGCTTCCACTGATCGTATTGCAAATGCATTGATGCAAATTAGCATCTTTTAAGTTTTATTGGCGGCAATTGGGGGCGCAAGAGCGGGTAATTGAATATTCAGTAATTTATGTAGATACATTTTGTACCTAAGCTGTAATTGGATATTCCTGTGCAACTGACACGCGATTGACATTGATGGAAGTACGATGATTTGTAGGTGCACGCTAGCAAAACTCGGTTTCTGCAAATGATCTGGGTCACAAAGTCAAATAGGCATTTAAGCCGGCAAACAAAAATGATTTACAACAAATGCTAAGGCTAACTTAGAGAATGAGTGCAATAACTTAAAGGAAAAGGTATATTTAATATAAGAGACCCTTTTTTGGCTTCCAACTTGTTAACAAAACGCATTCAGGGCTTGTGTCTTGGCCAAGTGCCTTCCCCAATTACTTTATTTACGCTCTAGCTGCCTACCATACCATATTTCATTTGGCAAGAGTCATTGCACGCTACCGGAATTAATGTTTTGCTCTAGTGCCGAGAGCCTTAGCCTGCGTTTTGTGCCCGGGTGTCATTGGCATCAGCAAACTGGCAAACCGGCAAACTTGCAAACTGGCAACTGGAAGTTGGAAGCTGAAAGCCCAAAGCCGCTTTGGTGGCAATTTTCTTTCCGTCTGCCGCACAGACACCGCGGGAGTTCCGGTGCGAATCTCTCAAATGCGGATGCATTTAAAAGGCTCTTCACTCCGTTCGCCGGCAGGATGCCATCTAGATGTCTTATTCGCTTTTCTAAGGTCGTTGTCCCCTCTATCTTGGCGGGTCCTTAAACTGGCAAAGCACATAATTAGCTTATTTCGCAACCAGCAGGAGTCGAGGGTGATGGTGTGGAGGACTTGAAAGTTTATCTCTTTTTGGCACTCAACTTTTTAATAAAGTCAGTCTGAGGGATTGGCTTATTTTTAGTGCTATGTCATAAATAGTATAAACAGTTTGTTATGGGAGTATCTGTATCTGGGTTAGAGGGGCCAATTTTCGGATCCCACAAAGCGGAAAGCGAGAAATGCCATTCAAGTTCATTGCCTTACATTTCACTTGCCTGTAAAACGGCAATTGTCTTCTCGGCTTCCTTATTTCACTTGATTATTGTGACTCTTTGACCCCGCCGAAGCAGGCAACTTCTCCCAGTAAGTTCTAACTAATTGTCTCATTTAATTAAAGCAACACGCCTTTTACACAATGAAAATTGGTGCAGAAAATGAGTTTACAAAAACGTAAAGGAAAAAGTATATATAATATGAGTTGGGAAGCCAACTGCTGAGGTTTTCATGAATGAATTTCCATAACTAAGTGACATTTTGAGATGTTGTGGATAAGAAATAAGTTCCCCGAAAGATCTTAATGAATATTTTCGATATTACTTGCTTTTTTTACTGTTTTAGAAGATATTACAATATCTTATAGTCTCTGAATCTTATATACAAGAGGAATTAAAAGAAAGGTCGTTAGATGTCAAACTACGCGGATAAGAAATAAGTTCTCCAAAAGATCTTAATGAATATTTACCTTTTTAGAAGATATTATAATATTTTATATGCCTCTGAATATTCGCTACAAAAAAGTTCTTCAACAAAAGGTCGTTAGATTTCAAACTACGATCGTTTCAAAATATAAAACTGGTATTTTCCGAGTGTAGGCAAGAGAAGTGCTAAGAGAAAAGGGGGCTACGCTCTTTTAACGAGCGCCGGACAAAGGGAGATAAGCGAGAATGTGTCGTAGAATTGTGCCCCTCTCTCTGGAAGAACCGAGCAGCGTACTCCCAGCTCCCAACCCAGGGGTTTCGTGATTGTGCGTTTCTCCGGGAGGGTCAATTGTTGTTCGTTCGCATAGCCATTCGGTAGACTAATTGCTGGGACGGTCCATTGGGTGACGTCGGTGCGCGTGTGAATCATATTGTGCTAACTTAGCAGGTGTACCCCTTTTGTGTGTGACTAAAAGCGACTGCAATTTCTGCATTTCCGATACGAAAAAGCACTCGAGGCGATCCAAACTTCGCTGTGCAGCATGCCGGGCCGGGGGAGCAATAATCGGGACCGCATCCGCGATCCCCGCGAGGAGATCCTCCTCGAGACGAACTTCGAGGACGACGGCGGCGTCCTGACGCGCGCCTACAACGGCAATCCGTACAATGCCGGAGGCATTCAGAACCGTCGCCGCAACTCCTATCGATCGGATCACTCCCTGGACAGGTACACAGAGCGCGGAGGCCAAGGTACGACCCCCATCCGGGACACCGCATTCATCTTCTCCTGCAAACGTAGCCTCTTCACTTTCGAATCTGAATCGTAGGGGTTTGTCTGGGTGTGTTTTCGACGTACCTGGTGGCACATTTTGCTTTACGTGAATCACTGGACAACCTGTATAGCGCTGGTTCACCTGTTATCTTATCACTCTCTTTCCACCTTACGCTTGCACAAGCCACTCTCATGTCTGAATACACAAGATATTGATACGTTTGTTTGTTTGTTTGTCCGACCAGCAGTCGCATATGTTTCTTGGATTCACGCTAACCTAACCCACCAACCACTCTCTCACCTGAGTACCTACTGTTTTAGTTGCTTTGATTCTATTATTTCAGTAGCATTCAAGTTGATTTTCACATCTGATTTGTGTTTTCCCTGGAAACATATCGTATATCGTTTGGATCTTATGTTCTTCACCAAAATAAAGCCACATTTTGTAGTTGAAAGCGGTGATAATTCCTTGAATTATGGCCCCACCATATGGCAACAGCAAAACTTTAATTTTCTCACCTTTCATTCGCATTCGATTGTCTGTGGATGACTTATTAGACAACACTAATTGGTTTCCTCACTCCTAGCTCCCAGCTTGGTCTATGTACGCTGTTAAATCCATCAAATTTAGGTTTAAAATGCTTACTAATCCTTTGAAATTCCCTTTACAGGCGACTGCTGTCAGTCATGCATGGCGCGCATCCCCTACGCCACCCTGATCGCCACCCTCATGTGTCTGCTGGGGGTGGGCATCTTCTGCTTCACCATGTACCGCGGCGCCTCGCTCACGGTGATCATGGTTGATCAAGTGTTCCACCTCCGTCTCATATGGTAAGCCATTCACCAGCTTCTTCAGAAATCAAGGAAAAACTAACCATTCTCTTATCCCCACAGGATCGAAGCGGTGCAGATGATCTTTGTGATTATTGGAGCAGGCATGGCAGCCCTCGGATTCATGATCCTCTTCGTGGGCTTCCTGGCCACCGGCGCCACCAGGTACAAGGTTTACAGGGCGTGGCGCTCGCGAGTGGGCGGCCGGATCTCTTGCGCAGTCCTCATGGGCATAACCTACCTGCTGAACTTTGTGTGGAGCCTGATCCTGTGCTTCCTGGTGGTGGTCACCTTTATTTACACCATGTTCTGGAACATGTGCTCGAGTGTGGAGCACTCGCAAAGCTGCATCGATTTGACCCAATTCCGTGAGTGTCTCTTTTTGCCACAAATCAAGAGAGTATTATGTATTAACTGCGTTAAATCTCGGCAGATTTCATGTTCCCGCCCAACACCAAGCTGGAGGACATGAAGGTGTGCGAGAAGTACGAGATCAAGGCCTTCTGCAAGGACGGCGTCGAGAACGCCGAGGTCATGTTCATTTTGGCCACCCTGTCGACGCTTCTGGTTATCCTCAGCCTGGTCCACTACCTGATGTGCCTGGCGGCCAACTACGCGCACATCCGGGACCACGAAAAGTTCCAAGAACTGCAGGAGATCCAGAACCTCAACGAGCTGGAGTACAGCGCCACGTCGAAGGATCGCTTCTAGGACATATTTCAGAAGATTCAATTTGAGCTTAAAGACAAGTCCAGCGCTATTTGAGACAACGAACACACAACAACTACTTTCCATCGAAAACCGACAAGCTATAGTTAGGACATTTGGTTTACACCTAAGATTAGTATTTAATTTCAGCTCTGCTTCATTGTTTAATGCGTTAATTGCTTTTGTATTCAATTTGTGTTCTTGCATCTTCATGAGACACTGCACAACATCACAATGCCTGCAACATTTTCTAATATTAGTTCCGTCCATTACATTAAGTTAGCGCCTACATTCATCATAGTTCAATTACACACTTATGCTTCCGTTTGTTATCGCATCACTCTTCCACTACAATCAGTATAAATACAAATAAATCCACAAAAACGTAAATGAAACTCTAAGGCTTACACGCTCAAATTGATTCTTCTGAATTGCCGAATGCATTTTATATAAATACAAAAGACGTTAGTTAATCGATCGCTATTGTTTACGGCGTAATCCATCCGTGCATGATTACCTTCAATAATATCTGTACAAGAAATTAATCTTTACTACTGCATCTAGCATTGAAAAGCAATACGAATCCTGCCCAAGTATTTCTGCACAGGCAGCAGTAGCGGTTTTATAAGAATCAAATAGATTTAACAGTGTTAATAACCAACGAACGATTGCGAATAGGTCCGTATATTTATCGTATATACATTAATCTACATCTAATATAATGCTAATATATTTTATACTACACTTTTTCTGACCTACAATCTATACAACAGTTAGAAGCGAGTGTTTACACTTAGAAATCTAAGCAATTTAATAAAGGATTTGTATTAAATCATTCGTAAACCTGCTGTTTTTTGGTAACTACTGAAAATGAAAGGCCCCTCAATAGAAAGTCATGGCAGGTAGCTAAAAAAAAGTAGGTATCTTTTATTACTCAAGGTAAAAACTGCATCCGGGGGAAACGTATAAAATATATTAAATTTTTCACAATAATACACAAATATTCTCTTAAAAACTTAGCGAAATATCTCGATTTGATTATAGAAGTATGCGATTGTAGCCTTGCGTTGTCGTCTTGGGAGTCATTGCGTTGTTGTAGTCAATCTTCCGGGCATTGCCCAAAAGGGGAGCGGTCTTCAGCCGCAACTGAATGTGAGGCAGTTGGTTGAGTCTTTCTCTGACCGCGAAGGGCAAGTCGTCGTCCTTGCCAAAGTGCGTGGATACCCCATTCGATTGGGTATAGGTTATGCCGCCCCCCTGAAAGTCCGGTATGACCGAGACCAAAGATCCGTCATAAAATTGCACCTGTACAACTCCATGGGATAGCTATAAGCAGATAAATTAGCGAGTGTTTCCAGCAGTTAACAACCCTTATCCTACCTCAGTGGCGATTCCGATATCTGGGATAGTTACGCGCTTGATGGGAATGTTCTGATGGGCCGCCATCATGTTGTTCCGTGCAGAGTTTGTCGCAAAGTCATTGGTATTTTGAATCGAAGAAATAGTGCTTACGGAAAAGTTTATGGAGCCCTGAAAAGCAATGCCCATGAATATCGATGGATAGCATTATTTGTTACTCTTGTTTACCTGATTGGATTTCGGTGTGGAGTACGCAATGTTTGTGGTATCTCTGAAGCCCTCGAATCTTTGAGCTGCTGGCGCTTCTACGATTGGCCTTCGACCGATTGTGACAGGAAAACAGGCGTTCTCCTTCGTCTGGGCCATTTCCAAGGCATTGCTTATGCTGACGCAGTGTGTGAAGCACTCGTTGCCATGCTCAATCAGAGATCTCGCCTCGGGGTAGGAATGATCCGAGAGTGTCATTCCATTTGCATTGTACACCTTGAGACCTTCGGCGGGCGACTTGATCAACTTGGCACCGGAATAGAAGCGAAGCTCAAAGTCCGTCATCGTTTCCATCAATTGGCATTTGGCCAAGGCACTGAAGTAGGTAATTTTCGGCGTTTTGCTCTTGACGAGTCCCACAAAACGATCGGCGTACACATACTTTTTCCAATGCTTGCTGGGCAGGCTCTCGTAGTTGTAAACACAATCCTCGCTGGGTATCTGAAGATCTGGCGGCTGCTCTTTTATAGGCAGGCCACTAAAATAAGCGAAAATATTAGCACCCAGTAGTGATAGTTAGAATAATCCTGGAAGACTCACCGTCCCGGATCTGGTTGGTAAATAATGATGCGGCGTCCATCGTCGGAGATGCGACAAATATCGGTTATTCGGTCCTCATTGAGCTTGGGCCGGAACTTTAAGAACTCCAGGACCACCTCGCCGTTGCGCAAAATACTCATTATAGCATTCTTGGTCTTATAACGCGTCGGTAGCAATCTCTTCGTGCTCAACGGCGGCACCGAAATGCGCTCCTCCTTGGCAGGTTTCTTCGGAATCGCATTGTTGTTTACTCCGAACTTTGGAGCTGTAGCCGGTGCCATCCAATCATTATGTTTCTGTTCGGTTTGAATGTAAGTGGGCTGATGGAAGAAACCAGGCTGTTCGTACATCGGACGATACGGCTCCTGCTTGAACTCTTCCTGGATCTGCGGCAAACCCTGCAGAGGGGGAGTGTTTTCCAGCGATCGAATGCGTTGCGAGTTACGGGAGTCGCCTACAAAGGGCAAGGAAACCAATTAGAACAAGTAGAAACGTTGTAGTCGTGATTGCTCGACAACAAGAAGCCATCAGGGGTCTTAAATTTGTACAAACTACAGTTTGAGTCTAAGATAAACAAACCTAATGTCGCTAGCTCCTACCACCTCGGAGATATCATCATAAATGTGGAAGAACCTACGGTTTTATGCAAATTGCAAAGGCGGATAGAGGCGTGGCAAACATTTGTGACAATCCTGATCTGCGTACATATATAACTGACCTAAAACAAAAAGAATTACGGCTCTAGCTCTCTCCATCTCGGAGAACGACGTGTTCATATATACAGACGGACAGACGGACAAGGGTACTCAAGGCAACTCGTTCAAATATATATGTACGTAAGCTGATAAAAGTTTAATGATATACTTACTGCTTGCGAAGGTTATTATCCCGCTGTCGGCACTCTCCATGCTCTGGCTGAACACATTTTGCGCGCCCGGCGCTGAATATGCTCCACCGGAACCACTTTCCATTCTTTTTAAGAACGGATGCCGCAGCACCTGATCCAGGGCAATGCGCTCGTGCGGCAGCTTCTTGAGCAGCTTGTTGATGAGGTCCTGGGCCTCGAAGGACAAGTGTGTGGGCATTAGATACTCGGACATGACCACCTTGTTGAGCGTGGATTGCACAGCATCCGTTTCGAAGGGCGGCCGACCAACCAGCAGGGTGTACAGCATGCAGCCCACGCTCCAGACGTCGGCGGGCAGGCCGTGCGACGTCCGGGCGACCACCTCGGGCGATATGTAGTTGGGGGTGCCGCACATGGTCACATGCCTCTCGTCCGGTCGCTTCAACTGGGTGGCCAACCCAAAGTCGGCGATCTTGACGTGCATTTCCCGGCTGAGCAGGAGGTTGGAGAGCGAAATGTCGCGGTGCATGATGTTGTGCGAGTGCAGGTACAGCAGGCCCGCCACCACCTGCTTCAAAATCGACGCCGCCTCCGCTTCCGTGAAGGGCCTGCCAATGTGATTCTTATAGCGTTGCAGTTCGCCGTTTTCGGCCAGTTCCAGCACCAGGTACACGCAGTTGGCGTCCTGGAAGAAGGTGTACAGCTGCAGCACCGACGGATGCTTCAGCCGCGAGTGGATCTCCACCTCCTGGCGCACCCGATTGATCAGTCCGGTGCCCTGGATCAGCTTCTTGTCGATCTATCGGTTGGAATATTGCACAATTAGTTCACCACTTATTGCCATTAGCTGTCCCTGGGTTACCATTTTGATGGCTACATCCTGGTGCGTGTGCAGGCATCTTGCTTTGTAAACACTAGCGAAGCCACCTTTGCCCAACAAGTGCTGTACCTCGTATTCCTGCAAAGGGTAACACGGCTTGAAAAGGGCCAAAATATCACGTCTAACACTCGTAAATCACCTCAATGGTTTCTCCAAATGCCCGGTTGGATAACATTGTTGATTTTGCTCGACGAAACTCTATGCCACTGGGCTGTATTATTGTATTTACTAATAAAACAAAGCCATGTAAACAAACAACGAAAAATTTGAAAGGGAACGCCGTAAACAGTGTTGGACAACCATTTCGGGTTTACCAACACTACTTCAAGACAAAAACCTGTACTAACTAAAATACAAGTTTAACATTTGTAGTTTCCAAATATTATTAACTCACTCTGGCGTTAATTTAATTAAGTATAAAAGCAACGAATCTTAAATAATAAATATTTAGTAAAATCAACCAGTGTGACCATACCCGCCAAGGCTGAAAATCCCATACCAGATAAACGATTTATTTTTAATATTTAGCAAAAAGTAAAAAGTAGACAACAATAATTCGAGCCTAAGTGTCTTTTTGCCGTAATTTAGACTGAAGCCTTTCTAAAAATGTGGAGGTCTCCGCCTAATTTTGTCGTCTAAAGGAACACTCGGCAGTGACCGATTGTGCATCCCTGGTATCTGATTAATCGCCGAGAATATTGCAAATGCAGAAAAAATCATGGCAAAATTATTCTAATGCTCTTGCTAGATAAACAATGCCCAATACATGAAACTTGCTTTTGTACCACACCATCCCCTATCTGTATTGACTGCACAACTGCACAGATACAATAATCGCGAAAAGAATTTAATTCGAAAGCGTAAACAACGTCGGGCACCTCGAATCGTGTTATTTAATAATTTAAGCAGCATCGGCGCGTTCGCTTTGCGGTAAAAACGAAAGGAAGTTCGCTCCGGCGCCGTGTCGTGGATGCTGTCAAAAGTTGTGTTTGCATAATTGAGCGGAAAACTTCGGAAAACTGGTAAGTCCGCTGAACAATAAAGTGACCCACATCCATACGTACAATTCTAGCGTACGTACGTATGGATGTTTGTGTGCCGTATGTGGCTCATGCATTTTCGCACGCACACAAATGCGCATCACTACGTCACCGACGAGCAACAGTGTTGGAACAGTGCTGTAAAATATCCTCGGAAATCCTTGAGCAATTTCGAAAAAAAAGTGCGTGAAGAATGCAAGTAAAATGTGTTGTTCATTCGTCTTTCTTTTCAGTTCCGGCTGCGGTCCATAGAAACTTTCTCTTCGCGGAGATTTTCTACACCCAACTGTTCTGGTAAGCATCACACATCAGCATTAAGAATCTCGATTTTAAACCAAGCTCAACGCTGTGTGAAAAAAAGTCAAAATTTTGTTAGAAAATTAAATTGTCTCCCAACGGACTAGTTGAGTAAGAATTTAATTAAACTGAAAACAAGTGGTTTAATGTTTCAAATGCATCACTATCGCCGCTGGGAGGACACCGAAGCGACTTATCAGATTTCACCCGCAAAGGCATCGAGCGCGCTCTGGCCACACTTTGCACTCATTATAACCTTAAAATGACAAGTTATAATTTTTTGTATGTTAATTTTAGTGGGCAGAAACAATAAATCGACGTAAAACTCCGCCGCAACGTAAAGAGACAAATCAGTTAGTTGTGAATTGGCAGACATTGGCGTGACAAAAATGTAAATACGTCCCGCACCACTTTGTGCTTGTGCTGAGAGGGGCAGCGATGTAAATAAAATCGGTGCTGCTTTCCAAGAAAATCCATCCCACTGTCAGGCTGGGGAAATTAGTTCGCATTCTCTCTGCGGCTCGGCGACAAAAGTGAAGTGAACCGGAGCCGATCCGACACCACCTGCAGTGGCATACACGCGTGCACAGACACGGGAACGCGAACGCGAACGGGAACGGGAACGGAAGCGGAGAGGGAGTGGGATTCTGGTGGTGGTGCTCCGATCCAGAGACAGGTTTATACTTTAAGATGCATGCCTCGTCCGCTGCGGCGACCGCACTTGTCGAGTACTCGGATGTCAGCTCGGAGGACTTTTCGGATGCCGACGCCGGGGGCGAGGCGGAAGTGGAGGCGGCGAACAGCAAAAAACCAAAGCCAGCTGCGGATAATCAGTTTTCCAAGGCCCGTCCGCCCGCCAAGCCCGACAAGGAGGCCGGCTATGACAGCTACAGGTAAGACACGAGCGTTTGCCAACCGGTTGAGCAGGGATTTAACGCGTTTCCTTTGCAGAAAGCGGCGCGGCGATGAGGCGAACGATTCGAAGGCGAGAAGAGAGTCCTCCGACCACAGGGAGGCGCCCGCCTCGACTGCCACATCGAAGGACGAGCTGTGGAGCAGGGAGCTGTACATGTCCAGCGACACCATCGACACCGACGAACTGGAGGCCGAGATGAAGCGGCAGAAGCGGAAGAAGCAGAAGAAGGACAAGCAGAAGCAAAAGTCGAAGAAGAAGTCGAAGAAGCGGAAGAAGAAGCGCGCCAAGTCGTACTCCAGCATCGAATCGATGTCGGACAACGAGATTAGCGCCATGCTGGACCGCCGCTACACGCCGCCCACCGCTCCGCAGAAGAGCAACGAGCGCACGGTCAGTGCGGCCCCCTCCCACAACGTCAAGGACAGCAGTTCGCCGGGCACGCCCCCGCGACGCGCCAACAACAGCAGCAGCTATTACGGCGACTCGGAGCGGGCGGAGCCGGCCAGCGCCTCGCTGGGCAGCAGCTTGCAGGTCACGGTCACGAACAAATCGGCCAGCAGCAGCAGCAGGCATCGCACGCCGCCCTCCTCGGCCCGCTCCAGCGGCAACGGCCCCTGGTACGGCACCTCGCCGCGCACGCCGCCGCCCTCGCACCACATCAGCGGCAGCAGCGGCGCCTCCGGCACCCGAGACTCGCGCAGCTCCCGCTACGCGCCGAGTCCCCACAAAGACGACCTGGGCACGCACCACCGGAGCAGCCACCACGATGGCTATGCGCCGCGCTACGCCACCACAGTCGATGGTCGGAAGATAAAGCGCCTGTCGCCGGGTAGGCACTCCTTTCCCTTTCCCTTCCTCTTGCCCTTCACCTGATGATTTCTTTGCGGCTAAACTGGGGATTTTCCATTGCAGAATTGGATCGCTACAGTCACCAGCCCAGCACACCGCCCCACAAGCGACGAAAGTACAGCGACGGCAGGGATGTCAGCGTGGGGAACATCGAGCACAGCAGGCACCATTCGAGCAAATACGATCGCTACAGCAGGGATCGCTACTCGAGAAGGTCGTCGAGGTAAGCGGACACCGTCGCGCAAACAAACAGCTCGCGGTATGCGAATGTTTATGGTTTTCTCCGTCTCGTTTAGGAGCCCCAGTGTGCAGCACTCGAGGAGTCGACAGTCGCCGGGGGGAGGAGTTTCGTCCAGCGCCGCCAGCTCCACTGCCTTCCGCCACAGCAGCAGCAGCCACAAGCATAAGTACAGCTCTGCGGGCAGCCCGCCCTCCTCCCACACGACCAGGTCGTCGAAGCGTTCGGGAGCCGGCACCTCGGCGGACCGGTACTCGCGCTCGCCGCGCCCCAGCTCGCGATACATCGAGGTGTCGTCGCCGTCGCCCGTGGGGGCCTCCGGCTCGCACCACTATTCGCATCACTCGCACAGACGGTCGCCCAAGCTGAGGAGCCGGCGGGGCGGCAGTCGTCGCAGGTCGCCCAGCTCGGCTAGCAGCGACAGCTCGGTGTCGCCGAGTCGATCGCCGGCCTCGCGGGACCTGAAGAGCAAGCGCGAGGAGTACATCAAGAAGATCAGCGAGACCAGCCTGTTTGCCGAGCTGGTGAAGGACCGGCACAAAAGGCAGAAGGCGCTGAAGGAGATCATTGAGCGGCAGGAGGAGAACAGCAATAGCAACAGCAACAGCAACGGCGCCCTGACCATCAACGACAACAGTTCCTCGATTGATGGCAACACGCCGAACTCCGGGCCGGGTTGCGGCACCCCAGCGGCCTTGAACACCACTTCCAACGGCCTGGAGTTGACCAAGCAGGGCGGCAAATCGGACCTGGACCTCAACAACATTCCCATGCCAAACAAGGAGATCGCCGACCCGCTTCCCAATCCCAATTCCAGCTCATCCGACGTCCTCGACAGCTCCACGCCCATGAAGCAGCCGCCGCCGCAGCACGCCCATCTCCAGGCGGCGCCCCTCGCCAGCCTGAAACCCAAGAGTCTGACCGCCCTGCCGCTGCCCCCGGGGATGAATGCCCACGATCTGGTCAGTGCACGATCTCCGTCGCCGGCGCAAAAGAAGGAATCGGACGAGAAGAACTTCAATTCCAATGCCGGCCCCAACAAAAGTCTGTTGAATCTGCCGATGCCGCCGGTTATTCCCGGCAGCGAAGAGCTCAGCGGCGATGACGATGTCATCGACAGTCCGGAGGACTTTGATCCCCCATCCGCAGGCAGCAATGTGCATGGGACGCATGGTCCGCCGGCTGTCCATCGTCGTCGCCCCGTCATCCTCAATCGGAGGGATTCGCGCAACAACGTTCGCGATTGGGGCGAGCGGTGCGTCGATGTGTTCGAGATGATAGCCCAAATAGGAGAGGGAACTTACGGCCAGGTAAGGGCGCACAAAGACGTTCTGTTGAGTCACTACAATGTTGTGTATCTGCTTGTAGGTCTACAAGGCGCGGGACAACCATACCAACGATATGGTGGCCCTCAAAAAGGTCCGGCTGGAGCACGAGAAAGAGGGCTTTCCCATTACGGCTGTGCGTGAAATCAAAATATTGCGGCAACTGAACCACCGGAACATCGTCAATCTGCACGAGATTGTGACGGACAAACAGGACGCCGTCGAGTTTCGCAAGGACAAGGGCTCCTTTTACCTGGTGTTCGAGTACATGGACCACGATTTGATGGGCCTGCTCGAGTCCGGCATGGTGGACTTTAATGAGGAGAACAACGCCAGCATAATGAAACAGCTCCTCGACGGCCTCAACTACTGCCACAAAAAGAACTTTCTGCACCGCGACATCAAGTGCTCAAACATTTTAATGAACAACAGGTGGGAGGCACTGACATCTAATTGGGGTTAATCCTATTTAGCGCTGTTTTGGGGGAGAAAGAGTTGAGGCAATGAACCGAACCATTTGTTTCTGCTTGCAGGGGCAAAGTCAAGTTGGCGGATTTCGGGCTGGCGCGTTTGTACAACGCCGACGATCGGGAGCGGCCGTATACGAACAAAGTGATCACCCTCTGGTATCGTCCCCCGGAGCTTCTGTTGGGCGAGGAGCGGTATGGCCCGTCAATAGATGTGTGGTCCTGCGGCTGCATCCTCGGCGAGCTGTTCGTGAAGCGGCCGCTTTTCCAGGCCAACGCCGAGATGGCCCAACTGGAGACCATCTCGAAGATCTGTGGTTCTCCCGTGCCGGCCGTGTGGCCGAACGTAATCAAGCTGCCGCTGTTCCACACTCTCAAGCAAAAGAAGACGCACCGGCGTCGCTTGCGCGAGGACTTTGAGTTTATGCCGGCGCCAGCGCTCGACCTGCTTGACAAGATGCTTGACCTGGACCCCGACAAGCGCATCACGGCCGAAGATGCGCTGCGGTCGCCGTGGCTCAAGAAAATTAACCCCGACGAGTAAGTTTCCTTTTGGCTGTGCTGGCTATGGAGCCGTGGCTGATGTTGCTGTATCTTTTCAGCATGCCCACGCCTCAGCTGCCGACGTGGCAGGACTGCCACGAGCTCTGGAGCAAGAAGCGTCGTCGGCAGTTGCGGGAGCAACAAGAGGCGCTGCCCCCGACGGTGATATCCTCGACCAAATACCAACAGCACGGAGCTGCCATGGTGGGAGATGCTTAGCATTTGCTGTATGCTTCGCTTCTCAACGTAAGGGAGGGCAGCAAACAGCGCGAAGATGGGGAGGATGAGGATGAGGAGGATATGGAGGAGGAGGAAGTGGAAGAGGATGTGCAGGAGGAGGAGGAGGAGGAGGAGTGTGCCTGGTGGCACTAGTAACTAATAGTAACGTTTCCAGTAATGGGATTCTGTTATTCGTGGACAGGGCCGGCAGGGTTGGAGTTACTCTAACATAACATAGGCTGTCGAGTTTCCGACAGCTTCAATAAAAGTCTTGGCTACATTTATAAATTGCTATATATGTTGGGCATATTGAATCGAAGCAGAAAGAAAGAAACGACAAATGTTATTTTAACAACACTTTCAGATATACATATATTTTTTTGACATGATATGTTTTTATGTTTGCTTTTAATCATTTCCCAAAGGAAAATTACATATAAAATTGGCCATCGCTTAGATACCACACCATTTTATATGCAATAAAGGAATCAATAATCTGAACAAGCGAAAAAGTGTAAAGTAACAGCTCAGTACGTATACGTATATCAGGAACGGCCGATTCACAGAGCCTTCGGAAGCGATTTGTAAGTGCCCCCACGTTTCAAAGACACGAAATAAGCGTACATCGGGAAGCAGTTAAAGATTAGCATTTTAATTGAATACCACAGTTGTTATATAATAATAAATAGACTACACACATAGGGTATTGACTAGCTTAGTTTATTGTTAAGTATTTAAGTAAAGTGTAAATTATAAATGAATTTATCAAGTAAATATGTACTAATTTACCCATACGCAGGCATTTGATAAGTTTATATTTTAATAATATGATGTTTGAGCGCACACAGCATCAGACTAGGCTGCATGATGTGCGTGAGACTGAACGATTCACTCCACTCCAAATGTGTAAATAGCTTCAACGACTATCGCGACATACACACCACGACGATCAACAAAAGTAATATCATAAACCTAAAATCAAAGCGTCAAAATTCATTTTTCGAACATCAAAACTTATCAAAATAAAAGTGAAGTATAAAAGTGCATAATAAATTGCTCGTTTGGTACCGCTGATTGTTTTCATAGATGGGATTCTTATTATAATATATTGTTCTGTTTCTTTCCAGGATTATCTCTGTAGTCTTACTTCCTAGATACCATATAATAATAAGGTATAGTTTGAACATAATTGTTTGTATAATGTTTTCCTCAATTGCTAGATGCCAGTGGTCTATTAGTTATTCCTTATGGGTTTTAACTATGCATTAAACAAGTTTAAATATGATAAAATTATTACTTTAATCACATTTAAAATATACTTAAACATACTGAGTGAATTATTTTACAATTGTAGTTACATTTTCAAGGTTCGAGGTTCAGGTGATGAAAAAATTGATTAAATGATTTTGATGCATAAATTCATCTAATAACTTAAAATTTAAATGAAAAGAGACAAAGTGTATGTCCCCAAAAGTATTACAATTTTATTGGTTTTGAAAATAAAATTTAAATTTAGGCAAAATACCAGATAGATGCGCGGGTGATCTTTTCGGTTGTGCTGCCAGATGGTTTTCGGAAATATGAATGCGTAAAGCCGAGATATTTAGCTATATTTAATTGTTTTGCGTTGGCAACCATGTACTTTTATGAGCCAAGTATACTATTACTTGTAAGAAAATAGTTTTTGTGAGTAAAAAATGCAGGTAAAGCGGGAAAATACAAGAAAATTAAACTAGTAGTTGCGGGGGGCCGTGGTGTGACCATCTGCGGGTTGTCCGAAAAGCCACAGTATGGAACTGCACCAATCGCAGTATAAGCAGCCAAGTGCGTTTCATCATCAGATTTGTATGTATATTGTGTCCGTTCGTCTTTGTTTTTCAATTGCAAGTCCGTCAATTAACCGATGCTCCCACGGTTTGTCCAACAACTCCCTTTATTCGGGCCCCAGCTAACACTGTGCGGGCAAATAAACAATATGAATCGTGGGCATACCTATGTGTGACACTGTGTCTGTTTGTATACCCGTGAATATTACGGATGCACTTGGAAGGCCAAAAGAGAAATGCAAGTGGAAAGTGACGAGTGGAATCGCAATCCAGAGCAGCTGAGTTAATGTGCAGTCCAGCGATTTTTAAGTGCAATTGCTTGGCGATTGCAGCTAACTCGATCTCGGGAACCAGGCATCTGTTGGCATTACAAAAAGACGGGAAATACGAAATCGAAAACGAAAACAGTGTGTGCGTGTAACAGTCGAATATGTATGTAAATAGATTTATTTCCCCATTCCTTTGTACCGAAAACAAAGCAAACTTGATTAATACGGGCCACACAGTCGGGGGCACAAGTATTGTCTATTTTACCCCAAATCTGTTCTATCTATTCCCCGGGATAGAGCTGAATAAGATAATATGATATATGCCCCAAGACGTAGTAGGTTCTTTATCACAGAATTGGGGTTACTCAGCTGTATAGCAGAGAGCACTACTGCAAAATATTTGTATAGAAGTACATATATCTTATAGAGGTTGTTATTCTTTTAAAAGAATTGCCCAGATATGTATTGTTTTTTGGACGAAAAAAGGGCAGGAAAAAGTACTGCGTCAATGCGATGCATTGTTTCAGGAACCCGAGAGATATGGGGGTGCATTTTCTCTGGTGGTGGTGGGAGTGAACCAGTTTTCACTGGGAAACCTTCGAAAATGCTGAGGGAAACGCAAAGGGAAATCGGGGCAAAGATTACTTTTAATAAATGAAAAATACCCTATAATTAGAGCCATTTACAGCTCATAAGTGTAAGCAATTAGTTTTTTCCATCTAATGTTTTTTTGAACAACGCAATACCAAGACTTTTGACCACGACTGTGCCCTAGGCATTTGTATGTAAAAATTTGAGACAAGCATACTTACAAATGTAAATGAGCGAAGTAAAATAACCGAATGTAAATACCCTTGCAGCATCTTTGTCTATTTGATCTTCAAAAAATGTATGAAATTGAGCGAAAACCCTGTAAATTCGTTGGTAAACAGATGCCGAGGGCACAGATGTTGGCATAAGTTGCATGGTTAATAGAAAATTGATTATTGATTGCATGCACATTGCATTCAAGGGTGCCAGATACCACTGTGATGTTATTTTACATGATGCGGTTCACAGTATTGAACTCTCACCGTACATAGGCCGAACGATGAAAATTGCAGTTTAAGTCGCTGAAATATAATGCTTGTAATGTCTCTGTCCCTTGCCAGATTCCCATTAGCGGTCGAAGAACGTCGGGCAACTGCTATCAGCCTGTGCTATCAACTGCCAAATACGGGTCCGCGTATGCAATCACGCTGATACCCTTTGCGAAGTCGACAGCAGAGGCCGCCTAGGCCCCGCAGGCAGCGCGCCCGCAGGATTGGTGAGCAACTTGGGCAAGATTGGGAGGAGGCAAAGGCTGTGCCAGAGGCAGGGGCTGCTTGTTGCTGTGCGGTTCGCAAAGGACTCAAAATTGATAGAAACAACAAAAAGGCTGCTGCAACTGGTGCCTCATCTGAGGACCAGCCGCCGCGCAAAAAGGGTCGTCGCTCAGGAGGCTCCTCGTCCTCATCCTCGTCCTCGTCCGCTTCCGTTTCCGGTTCCGCGTCCGCGTCGACTTCCGTCTCGGTTTCTGTCCCAGTCGCTGGATCCGTGGATGCAGCATCCACCTCGAGAGCGGCCCAGCAACTGCAGCAACAACTGAGAACGAATTCGGGAATAGCGCGAACCAGAAAGTCCACATCCCCCCCAGAAGGCTGCAGCCATAACAAGCGAGCCAGAGACAACAAGAGCACCACCCACACAGCCCTGGACACTTCTGGACCCAACATGCAGAGCACAACCACCTCTACGTCGAGCGGCTCCTGCTCCCGGCCGTTGGAGGGAACGGCCCTGAATTCGGGCGGCAGTGCCGAGAACGTTGCCACCGGCAGCAACGACGACAGCGCCGGAATCGGTGCTGGCGATGAGAATCCGTCCGGAAGCAGCGCCGCCACCAACGGCCACGATGCCAAGCACAATGGCTTCGCTGCGAACAACAACGGCAGCAGCAGTTGCATCGTCGACGGCGAGAACAACCGCGAGAACTCCAGCTACAGCGGCGTGCAGCTGGACAAGTCCAACCAGGAGATCATCCGGCTGATCGGTCAATACTTGCACGACGTCGGCCTCGACAAGTCGGTGAAGACGCTGATGGTGGAGTCCGGCTGCTACTTGGAGCATCCCTCGGCCACCAAGTTCCGGGAGCACGTTCTCATGGGCGACTGGGCCAAGGCAGATTCCGACCTGAAGGTAAATATATAGCCAATCGGTCGTTGTATAAATTTGTTACTTATTATTAGAAGTGCTTTAAATGTTTATACTTGTAATCAGCCTTTTCTTTTATTGCTGCTCTTTCAAAATAATAAGATAAGGCGGTGCAGGCTTATAAGTGAAATTGATTGTTTATCGGAAACTATCTTATCTTATCCAGTGGTAACCCAAAAAGGCAGATAATCTTGAGATCTAACGATGATAAATTCAGTGATCTACAGATATTGTAAACTCAAACTCAACAGGTTTTTTAAATCTATGCCTAAACTCTAGTTTCACCATAAGGTCGGAGAACTTGCCTCCTAAATAAACTTTTAAGTCGCCCAGTCGTCCCAATGCATTCAGATCACAGTCCTTTTGCCACTTCTCCAAATTTTAGACCTTAAAGTCTCACAAACCCATTCGAGGCATCTGTACAAATAATAATAGTTTATATAAACTTCTGCTCCCTAATACAACTCATAAAACTCAGTATCCTACATTATATCTTACTAAATAGATCCTAAGTTAAACGTATATATTTTTACTGCATTTTTATTTAATTTAAAGCCTTTGGTTTCTTATCAAACATTAGTACCCGCCCACTCTATGTGTGTCGGACTTACTTATAGGGCGGGTAAAAGGTTGCGAAATATGAAAATTAGCAGTAATAATTAATAAAACTGTTTCCAAAACAAATAAACAAAAACAAACCTGTTTGCCCTACCTTTTGCAGGATCTAGAGCCCCTTATCGACAATGGAAAACTATCAACAATCACCGAAATGAAGTTCATTCTGCTGGAGCAAAAGTATTTGGAGCACCTCGACGACGGGAATCCGCTCGATGCGTTGCACGTGCTTCGCAGCGAGCTGACGCCGCTGCAGCACAACATATCGCGCGTGCACCAGCTGTCCTCGTACATGATGTGCTCGACCAACCAGGACCTGTACCAGCGGGCCAAGTGGGAGGGCAAGGGCATCCTGTCGCGGGCCCTGGTGATGGAGCGGCTGCAGATCTTCATGCCGCCGTCGGTGATGATGTCGCCGCGTAGGTTAAGGACCCTGCTGCAGCAGGCCGTCGAGCTGCAGAGCCAGCACTGCCCCTGCCACGACATGGCCTGGGAGACGAACCTGCAGACCGTGTCCCTGCTGACGGACCACTGCTGCACCACGGACGGCTTTCCCATGCAGACCATACAGATCCTCACCGACCACTGCGACGAGGTCTGGTTCTGCAAGTTCTCCCCGGACGGCCTCAAGCTGGCCACCGGCAGCAAGGACTCCACTGTGATCATCTGGGACGTCGACCCCTACAAGCTCACCCTCAAGCACCGGCGCGTGCTCGACGGCCAGGCGCAGCTCAGCGTCAGCTTCGTCAGCTGGAGCCCCGACTCGAAGCTCATCCTCGTCGGCGGCACCGAGGACTCGCACGAGCTGTTCATCTGGAACGTCGACGACGGCAAGCTGGTGGTCAAGTTCTCACAGTCGCTCGAGGACAGCCTGGCCTGCGGCGCCTTCAGCCGCGATGGCAGCCGCTTCGTCTGCGGCGGCCAGAAGGGTCAGCTCTACCTGTGCGACCTCACCGGCGCCATCGTCGACACGTGGGAGGGGGTGCGAGTGAACAGCATTGCCTTCCGGGCGGACAACAAGACTATATTGGCAGCAGATAATCATTACCGCATAAGAGGGTAAGCGCCCCGGGAATATAAGGTTGTTTCATCCCGTATCTAACCCTAAGCCTGGCCTCTACTTCCTGTGAAAGGCAACTTTAATAAGCTATATTCTCCCCTTGCAGGTATAACTTTGATAGCCCGCATGCAGACTTTGATATTTTGAGGGAACCGCACCCCATTATGACCTTCAGCATCAACTCAGCGGACCGGCTGGCGCTGCTAAACGTCTCCAATCAAGGCCTTCATCTCTGGGACATCGAGGACAAGTGCCTGGTGCGGCGCTTCCAGGGCATCAGGCAGAGTAACTTTGCCATCCACTCGTGCTTTGGCGGCGTCAACGAGAGCTTTGTGGCCAGCGGCAGCGAGGACAAAGTGGTATACATTTGGCACATCAAGCGGGAGGAGCCGCTGGCCAAGCTGGCCGGCCACACAAAGACAGTCAACTGCGTGTCGTGGAATCCCGTTTACCCGTCCCTGCTGGCCAGCGCCAGCGATGACGCCACCGTAAGGATCTGGGGCCCCAAACCGAACGGCAGCAGCGCAACGACTGAGAGCGACGACTGCTCCTCCAGCTCGTCTTCGTCCTCGTGGAATATGACTTAAGGATCGTAAGGAGCGTAGCAAATGGATGTGCAATGGATGGGGGCGGGTCGGGTATTGGACGGACCCCGATTTCGATTTCGATTTCGATTTGGATATAAACCTACATACATAATAATGCAGAAGGTGTCCCCGCTCTGCTACAAACTGCCATTACAAGAAGATGTATGAGCAGCATGACTTACGATTAGCATTAATTACTTAAGTACATTCATACGAAAGGAGAGGCATAATATCATATCTGCTATGCTATAACCACAAATCAATTCGATACGATTCGATTCGATTAGTTCTCAGATGTCTTTTTTATGTACCACCATGTATGTACCCGGCATATATTACCGACTACTCTTCTCGGGCTTTTTATCTAACGAAAGTTGATCGATCTGCTTGGTTCCAAATTCATTGCCATTTGATTTGTTCAATGCAGTTTCCAACGTTTAGTATGTAACACGATTTGACCTATTTCATAACCAACAGACACAATAAAAATAGTTCTATATATGTTTTTAACATTCGACTTTTTCCTTTACACACATTTCGGGGCCCTTAGTGATCAATAAAGTTTGAGTGCTTTTAACATTTACCCATAACAATGTGGTTTTTATTTACAAAATATTCTTGGACAAAGGGAAGCTTACGTTACGTTGACTTCCAGCAGGAATGCATTAAACTGCCGGGTGTATTCTTTTAGGACGAATGCAAGGACCACCAAAGTTATCGCCACCCATCGGAGACCCTTCCTGGTGACTACGATCGCCTCGTAGGCGATGATCAGCGCAAAGAAGTGGTGGCTCATGACCAGCAGATGGTGCAAGCTGCGACCAAAGATGGTCGTGTTGTTGCGCCAAATCAAGATGGGCAGCAGGAAGAACTTGGACAAGTTTGAGATCAAAACCACCTTAAAGATGGTCAGGGTGTAACTTCTGAATCCCATTTTCTTCACCCAACTAATGCTGAGGGTGGCAGTGATTATTAACAGCAACGCTGCCATAAGCAGATAGTCTAAAAAGCATAATTGTTAATAAAAGCAAATACTTTATAGACCTCCTAATTACCTCCAATGTTTTGCAGCGTGTAAGCGTAGAAACCCTTCTCGTGAACATGCAAGGCTGTAGTGGGAGGATCTGTGATTTTTTGTCTGCATAAAGCAAAGGATTCCAAGAGCAACACCACCAAGGATATTTTCCAATATAACTGGAGGGACATAAAATAATTTAAACAAAGTTTTGAATCACATACTCAAAAGATCCCACCTTAAAGTCTCCATTGTAGATTATGTGACGAAAGGCGCAAGAGTCCAGCAGTAGTGCATCAATTAGTATTATAAATTCCTCAAATTCGATGTACTTATCCGCAGTTTTATGGCATTTTTCCTGTGAAACATAAACAATAAACCTTTGTTTACATTTCACATTTCCTATGACACCAGAGGTTTTTACATTTGCTATGTCACTTACGCAATGGCTGGTTTTCAGGGTGTTGCTGTATTTTTTAAATAGTTCCTTAACCCTATGGCCACAATTAACGCAAACAAAGCGCCTCCCTTCAGTCATGTTTGAGATTGTTTTATTAATGCAAATTTGAGGTGCATTTGCCAAACATAAACAAACATCTGGCTGTAACAGCTGACTAGTGTTACCGTTCCCGGCGAGCAGGATTATACGCGAATACTGGCGGTTTTTGCCATTTTATTTGTAAAATACCAAGGACATAGAAATAACTGTTACAAATTTAAAGTTTAGGTGAAAACTTAATTGTATGTTTAAGTAAGTTAAAATGTTATTTGTCATTTTAAAAGTTTTTAGAATTTATAAGTCCCCAAGAAATAAGTACGCCATTAACTTTCCGCGTTTAAGGTATTATTTTTTTTATTTATTTCATTCCTGGGCTTTATTATCAACATAATGTTACAAATTTTATTTTTAATCTATTCTAAGTTACAACATCAGCCAGATCGGGTAGTTTTGTTTTGAACAATTTTAAAAATGGGAAATGGCACAATTAGTATTCGATTCAAGGCTCGTGTTACAAATCTGTATTGAAAATAAAATGTTTTAAGCCAACCCGAATATTTGCTTACACGTATTAGTAGTAACATCAAAGGGTCTTTTGATTTAAAGAGTTCATATTCCGTTTAATGTATAAATTTGTAATCCAGTTCAAAATTATCGAAAAATATCACTTCTGGATGGGTTTAGCTAGGAAGTATCAGGCAAACTCATATATGTATAATTACAGAAATTGAGGCTTAAGTAAAACTATGTTTCGTTATCGTTGTCGCGCTATGGTAAGGCCGATGAACATCTATTCAAAAACAATTTTAACTCAATGAAAAACACCACAGCCGGCGCAGGGTGCGTGTGTGATATCTTCTTCCTTAAGGAGTTTTGGAACGAAGGCATTGCGTTTGCTGCTCTGCGATAGCATGTATTTGTTAAGCTGAATTGTACAATTCTATATCATATTTTCAACGACCATATCATATGCGTGTTTTTTTAAAACTATATGTATACTTATTACCAATTATTCATAAGATATTTTTTGTTTGTCAACTATGAATCACATATAAATGGGCAAATGGGCCGGTCTCGAGCCATCGAGCCCGATTTTATGTAATTATTGAGATTTCAAGTAATTGTTACATTGTTTTAAGGTTTTCGCTTTTGAACATGTTGGGTTTTGCATTATAATTCCCTTAGTTTATTATGCTGTTGCTTTTCTAATCTAACGGGCAACACATTACATTTGTATAATTAAAAACAAAACATTGTGTGGGAGGTACATCTCGAAAGTATAGACTTAAAATCAATATACAATAAATTTTATACATATAATAATTTGTGGTGGTGGTGTATAAGTGCAGGGTATTACGCTTGTGGCCAACGATTACAAATATACTGAATTATAGGTTCGCAACAGTAATACTCTAACACAAAAGCTCATAACAATAACAAAAATTTTGGGTTCTTTATCGTGTTTTTTTTCGAGTGGGAATTGTTTTTTTTAAGTTTTTTTTTTATTTTTTTTTTTTTTTTTTTTTTAATAGATCGGTTATGATTAGATCGGTTATGATAGACTCGATCATTCGATTAAGAATGCCGGCAATCATATATAGATACATGCTTGTGTGTGGCTTGCTATGTGCGTTTCGCTTAGTTGTAGTGTTAAACCTCTGAAAATGAGTAGAAAACCGATTAAAGAATGTATTTTTATCTTTACAATTCAGTCTGAAAGGCATAGTTACACATTTGATATCACCTATTTTGAAAATGTACTGTTTACTCGCTTGTTTACTCTCTAAAAATCGTGTAGATCGGTATTGAATGATATATCGTATCAATGTTCCTTTAGTTTTAAGTTGAACCACTTGTTAATTCTATTAAATATAATTTAATTTAATACAAGTACGGAAAAGTTGCTGTAAATTTCGTTGCATTGAGTGGAGAATAAATATTTATGTAAGCCTAAATTTGGTACCCAAATACATCTTATTTTTTGTTTAACTTCGCTTTCGATATTTTTGGTTCAGTATCAATTGTTTATATCGTTTGAATATGGTGTACGTTTTCTGGGTTTTTTTGTATATCCAAACTTGTATGCTTTTGGGTTCTTCTTTTCTTTTTTTTTTATCCTTCTGCTCCAGAAGCTTACTCTTCATCCGAATATTCGGAACTATCGCTTGTATCACTTGAAAATATCTCCAGCCATTGAAAATCCCGCCTGTCTACATAGTCCCAGAGATATATCTACAAAGCAGAAGACACAGATTATAACAAGGTACATAGACGAGCGTAAAATAAGATCGAGCAAGGGGATCCCAAGGTGGCAAAGAGGTAAGGGAGTGGATGGGTACTCACATCAAGTAAGTCGATCAACTCATTCTGGCTTTGTAGCTTTCGAGTGCGCTTGGGCAAGCCAACATCGACAATATCGCCATTTGGCAGGGCGTGCTTGTAGAAGCACTTGTTGCCAAAGGGACACTTGCCCTCGCCCTTCTTGAAGTACTTGCAATCCTTGGCCCCCAAAGCCGCTCGATAGTCGCTGAGCAGCTTCTCCTTCTCCTCCTTGGTGTCCACCCAAAACGCACTGGGGCACACAAAGTCCGAGCAAACGCGACATTCCGGGCAAGCTCTGCAAGCAAAGAAGTTTGAGCTTGCTAATCTAGGGGATATAACCTTGTGGGGGCTGCTCACCGCGTTATTTTATGCTCAAACTGTTTGGCCTGCCGCCATTTGCGAATGCACTCCAAGCAGAATATGTGGTTGCAGTTGGGTAGGATGCCAAACCGCTTTTCCCGCCCGTCCTTCTCCATGATCGTCTCGAAGCAGATGCCGCACGTCTTGTCCTTGGAGCGGGCGATAGCGAAGGAGAGCTCCATGGCCTGCTCGTGCTGCTGCAGGCACTCGCGGTTGTGCTTCTTGCGCTGGGCTTGGTCCGTGGGGTGCAGGCAGTACTGGTCGCACATCTCGCACAGCTCCAGGTGGATGCGGTAGGGACAGTGCTCGCCCCAGGCGCAGGGGCTCTCGTATGGACAGACCTCGTCGAGGGAGGCGGGCTGGAGCGTCGATATGTCCACTTTGGGACCGCCCACCACCTCGGCCCACGAGATGAACGGCTGTGCGAAGGCTTCCCGCTCCGGGTCCGATTCGTCTGTGCTGGGGGCCGCCTCCTGCGCTATCCACTTCTCCCGGGGCACAAACTCCGGGGCATTGGCCCAGTTGCGTTGGATGGCGGTGGTGCTGGTGCTGGTGCTGAGGGTCTTGGCGCTGGTGCTCGGCTTGTCCGCGGCCAAGCTGGCCGCCGGAGATGGATGCGACTGCTGCTCGCACTCGGGACGGCCGTTGGCGAGGTCGTGGGAGAAGCGACACAGCTCCCCGAAGCGGCAGATGCCGCGCACATAGTAGCGGCAGATGGTCTGGCTCCTGCCCAGGGACATGCCGGCGAGGGGGATCGCTGGTGGATCGCTGCTGCTGGCGATGGCGCTCATTTTGCTCTTATGCTTGCAAAAGGGTTTTTGCTTTTCGAAACTGACAGCTCTCGATAGTGACCTAAAAGTAAATGCCAGACGATTAGTGTACGAAGTTACCTTCCAGTGGCATCTGTCGAGGTTCTAAACGCTTGCTGGCGCCCCAGCGCAGGTAAATATGTACGATGCACGATGTACGATTGCCTATGTGCGGTGTAAAGTATGCTTGTGCTTACTTACCCCCAAAATGCACAGGCACAGGCACAGGCAGAGGCAAAGGCACAGACATACCTACACACAAGCCAGACACAACAACTGCGTACAACTGCTATAGGCACGCACACACACTCCGACACTCGGGGCACTCGGCCGCTGGATGCTCGGGAGGCGAGCCACTTTTTGGATTTCATCACCGCAAAATAAACACATGCAGCTGGGGCGAACAAACCGAAAAAATGAAATGCCAATGACGGATTATACCATTGGCATCACCAAAATATGCACGTATGTAGGTATGTAGTATGCCAGCAGATTCCCATGGCGTATGCCAGGATCAGGGATTGCAGATCTGATATCTTTTTCACATGCCACTGCAGCGATCGATGGTTGGCTGTTGGATCGCTGCTGGAGGGATTGAGGAGCAATACACCCCTCGAAAGACTTACAATTGTTTCGCCAGTCGTTTTTATGCACCTTGGATCACATTCACAATTTTTTCAGACTCTTTCAGTGTGACCAAGGCGAGCGTGGAGCAGTATTCCTCGCAAAACAAACCGTTACAATCGTCCAAGTTTGGCGACCTAAACTTTAATTTACCGCGAATTTTGATTAAAAACGACCAGAGTGAGTAGTACAAATTAAATGAGGGACTCACCAATCGCACTTGCAGTTCCAATTCTCCTGCATGATTCATGATTCATTAATGGTCTGTTCAGCTGTCGCTAATGTACTATACTTACGCTGCGTACTCCACCCAACGCTTTGTACTAATTGTTGTGGGTCTTGTTTTTCGCTTAGCTTCATTTAATTACCTCTCGAAATGAATCAACTTCAATTCGTACACTTCTAAACAAGATTCAACATATTCGTTTCTATGTCGCTTTAGAATAATAGATCAAATGCAAGAGTAACTCAATGTATTAAATAAGGGTAGAAAACATGACTTTTTGAGGAAATAAGCCCAGACTGCCATACAAAAATTTGTGAAACCTACTACTCCAAAAAATGGACTGAATTTTCACAGACTATTTGATTTAGCTTGGAAGTGCACTAATTGTAATTAGGAACCCCAATTTCTATGGAAGCATTGAGTAATTAGTTCAGTTGAAAGGACACT
Source organism: Drosophila ironensis (assembly GCA_021223825.1). NCBI lineage: Eukaryota > Metazoa > Arthropoda > Insecta > Diptera > Drosophilidae > Drosophila > Drosophila ironensis. The sequence goes on along the minus strand of JAJJHQ010004461.1, from coordinate 361,532 downwards.
TATTTTTACATCATAAGCCTTCTGGCCGTTGACGAAATGAGTATCCTGACAAAGGCACGCGGAAAAATATGGCGCATAAGTCAAAAAAGAGGAAAACGGTATCTTCAAAATACTTGCATAGATGTTTTAAAATACATTATAACTGAAAAACATTTGCCGTGGTGGGTGAAAGTGTTTTTCTTTATCATTGCTGCTTCAGTTGTTTTCGTGGCCATTAATTTGGCAGTTGGAATCTACAGTAAATGGGAAAACACACCAGTAATTATTGGCAGTAAGTAATTAAGTTTAATTTTAAGGGGTGTTTATATTGTTTTTGGTTCTCTTACAGTCAGCTCCACCATGACTCCTATCGATAAGATTCCCTTTCCAGCCATAACCGTGTGCAACATGAATCAAGCTAAAAAATCCAAAGTAGAGGACCTTATGCCGTAACTAATTAATTCTCCATTATGTGATTTACTATTAAATCTTATATCTTTATTAAAGGGGAACCATAAAATACGCCATGTTACAAAAGACCTGTTATCGGGAGACAAATTACACGCGATATGAGGGAAAGGGGCTTAAAAATGAAACCTTTACGGACTTTATAATAGACATTTCGGAAAGGTGCGAGGACCTTTTAGTGTCTTGCACATTCCATGAACAAAAAATCCCCTGCACCGACATTTTTCGCGAGATACTTGTTGACGAAGGCATGTGTTGCATATTCAACTTATTGCATCCATATTATTTGTATAAATTTAGGTAAGCTTTTCAATTATTTGATACAGCTGCATTGTAATTAATTATGAATGTGTATTGTAGGTCACACTATATTCGAGACTATACGTCGTCGGATAGGTTCGCAGATATCGCCGTTGATTGGGACCCAATTTCAGGGTATCCAAAAAGACTGCCCTCCAGCTATTATCCCCGACCAGGAGTTGGTGTTGGCACGTCTATGGGGCTGCAAATTATTCTCAATGGCAATGTAAATGATTACTATTGCTCGTCCACAAATGGACCGGGCTTTAAAGTGGGTTACTACAAATTTGTGTTGTTTTGTCTGATAGTTTACTTTCAAATAGGTTCTTTTGTATAATCCTATTGACCAGCCTCGTTTGAAGGAGTCCGGATTGCCGGTAATGATTGGCCACCAGACGAGCTTTCGGTTAATTGCCAGGAGTTTCGAAGCGCTTCCGACTATTCGACATATTGATCGGTCGAAACGACAGTGCATATTCAGCGACGAACAGGAACTACTCTTTTATCGCTACTACACTCGTCGAAATTGCGAGGCCGAGTGCGATGCATTGTTTTTCCTGAGGTCGTGCGATTGTATCCCCTACTATTTGCCACAGGTCTATCCTAATGCTTCCGTTTGCGAAGTGGATAACTTTCAATGTCTAAATCGCGCCGAAAAGGAGGTTTATGATGCCGAGAGCTCGCAATGCAAGGAGCTTTGCCTGTCCAGCTGCCATGATTTAATCTTTTTCCCAGATGCCTTTACTACCCCGTTTAGTCAAACCACGGTTCGAGCACAAAGTGAATATTTGAAAAACCTGTCAAGTGAATACATTCGCGAAAATTTGGCGGTTGTAAATTTCTTTCACACTGACAATCACTTTCGGAGCAGTGTGAGGACCGCCTATACGGGACCCACGGAATATATGTGTAGGTAGAATTTTTAGTAACTACTAGATTACCAGACTTTTAATTAAATTAAATATTTTTTTAGCTCTAACTGGTGGCATAATGAGCTTAATGATTGGATTCAGTGTAATATTCATAGCTGAAATAATTTATATTATTTTGTTTATCCTGATAATGCTGCTTCTGCTATTGCTTTAAAATAAAAAATATATCCCGATGTTATTAAAATACCGCTTTTATTAAAATTAAAATCCTCTTCGAGCATACCGATAGAATATCGATAGAACGGTAAACGATATCTTGTCGGCCCTGGTTTCTTGTAGACTTAGCAACCCTAGTGTTTATACGTAAAATTACAGTTCAGTGGCAGTGACAAGCAAAAATACGAAAATGGTGCTGGAGAGTACTATGATATGGTAAAATCATGTTTTTTCCGCGATTGATCAGATTTCTGCAAGCCTCGCCATGCAGATTGCAACGAAGGTAGACCGGTTTGTATAACTTTGTGTTTTTGCAGTTTTGATAACAGCGACTACCAGCGCAATGGAGACTACTTTCCCACCCGTCTCAACGTGCAGAAGGACGGCATCAATCTGGTCTGCCTCACCAAGCTGCGCTCCAATCCCGAGAACAATGTGGGCCTCATGACCCTCTCCAAGTAGGTTATCCTTGTAGCTTAATCATCATACTGTATACTGATTGTTTGACTCCTGCAGCACCGTGGAAGTGCTGGCCACACTGACCAGCGATGTGGGTCGCATCTTCTCCAAGATGCATCTGATCCAGCCCAAGGGCGAGATTAACCTGCTGACGGGCATCCGCATTGCCCATTTGGTGCTGAAGCATCGCCAGGGCAAGAACCACAAGATGCGCATCGTGGTCTTTGTCGGTTCGCCCATAAATCACGAGGAGGGGGAGCTGGTGAAGCAGGCCAAGCGCCTCAAGAAGGAGAAGGTCAACGTGGACATTGTCAGCTTCGGCGATCACGGCGACAACAACGAGACCCTGACGGCCTTTATCAACGCCCTGAACGGCAAGGACGGCACCGGCTCGCACTTGGTCAGCGTGCCGCGCGGATCCGCTTTGTCCGATGCCCTGCTCTCCTCCCCGATTATCCAGGGTGAGGACGGCATGGGTGGGGCCGGGCTGGGCGGGAACGTGTTCGAGTTCGGAGTGGATCCCAACGAGGACCCGGAGCTGGCCCTCGCCTTGCGCGTTTCCATGGAGGAGCAGCGCCAGCGCCAGGAGAGCGAGCAGCGTCGCGCCGAAAGCGGGGCCGCGGCCGGGACCGGGGGAGAGGCATCCGGGGGCACGGGCCAGGGCATTGTGGAGAGCGTGGGAGGCGATATCGGCGAGGCCAACACCGAGGAGGCCATGCTGCAGCGCGCCCTGGCCCTGTCCACCGAAACGCCCGAGGACAACTTGCCGGACTTTGCCAACATGACCGAGGAGGAGCAGATCGCCTTCGCCATGCAGATGTCCATGCAGGATGCCAGCGACGAGACCGTCACCCAGCAGGCAAAGCGCCCCAAGACCGACGAGCCCAACGCTCCCATGGAGGTCGACGAGGACTACTCGGAGGTGATCGGGGACCCGGCCTTCTTGCAGAGCGTCCTGGAGAACCTGCCCGGGGTTGATCCCCAGTCCGAGGCCGTGCGCGACGCCGTCGGCTCGCTCAACAAGGACAAGGACAAAAAGAACGAGGGCAAGGACTCGCAGAAGAAGTAAAGCCTACCTATAATCTAAGATCGTTTAAAACATTTCTAACCCCATTAAACCAACCATTTGTAAGCCTTTTCAAATTATGCTGCAAGTGAAATATACGCGAAATACACAGAAACTGGCCGCTGACAAAGACTTTTCGGGTTTCCTTGCAAAGATTTGAGAATTTAGGGAATCCTNCCGTCGGCTCGCTCAACAAGGACAAGGACAAAAAGAACGAGGGCAAGGACTCGCAGAAGAAGTAAAGCCTACCTATAATCTAAGATCGTTTAAAACATTTCTAACCCCATTAAACCAACCATTTGTAAGCCTTTTCAAATTATGCTGCAAGTGAAATATACGCGAAATACACAGAAACTGGCCGCTGACAAAGACTTTTCGGTTTTCCTTGCAAAGATTTGAGAATTAAGGGAATCCTTTCATGCAACAATCAATAATATCGAATCAAATATCGCAAGTGAATTGTGGGAAAACTCTCTAGCAACAATAAAGATTAATAGTCCATTCTCGTTAGGCTTCCATACACCTTAATTTAAACCCCTTGGCTGGTAAAGATCAATTAAATTTTCTAGATATTTGGACCATCGCAAGAGAATTGTTGGAAAGCTCAGGGTTCTCTCCACTTTCATTTCTTTCCATTGACTTGCTGCATTTACTTCAATTTTGGACCATTGTAAGAGAATTTCATGCTACAATAACTTTATTAGTTATATCAATTATTTTCCTTGGCTTGCAACATTAAAATCCAATCCAATGGAGACAATATCGCAAGAGAATTGTGGGAAAACTATCATTATACCATCAAGTTTAGTAGTCACATCTAGTCAGGGTTTAATCCACTTTAATTTATTTCCTTTGGCTTTCAAAAGTCGATTCAATGTTGAAGGGTTTTCGGGCATTACAAGAGATTTGTGGGAATTCTTTCACGCAACAATCTATGGTCTTAAATATCGAATCAAATCCATCAACTATCGCAAGAGAATTATGGGAAACAGTTCATTAAACAATAAAGTTAAGACTCAAATCTAGTTGGGGTTCAATCCACTTTAGTTTATTTCCTTTGCACAGGGCCACTAGTTATGCATTGACACTTTTTACTTTACAATATTACATTATTAGGGGGTAAATGTAACAGAGCAGGGAATTACTTGTCGCCCTTGTAGTCGCGGATGTGGTAGAGCACCCAGGCGGGGATGAACAGGGAGGCAGCGCACATGCCGCCGCCCAGGATCACCTTCTCCTGCAAGGAAGGAAAGGGTTTAATGAGTAAATACGGATGGAGAAGGAGGTGGATTCCACATCCTCGGAAGGTTATGCAACGAGCAGGGGAAAAACTTACGGCGGTGGAGATGTGCTTGGTCGGGGGTCCGGAGACGACCGACTGGCAGCGGCTCTGCACGGCGCTACGGATAGCGGGGACCAGAAGGCGAGCAGCACTGTTTTGGAACATCTTGGTACTTGGGTTGTTTTTCTGGAGATCTCTGCGAAAATCAATCCGTAAGGTTAGAATGCAAAACAGCGTTGTGCAACACTGGGCTGCACCATCGATTAACCAGACAGCGATGATTTGAAACCATCGATTCTTGTTACCATCGATTTTTTCTTTAAATTTTTAATAATTTTAATTGTAGTAACTTTAAAATATATATTTAATTTATAAGGTAATTTGAAGGATACCTACACTGTTATTTACGAACCGGTTAAAAGCAGGTGCCAACCGGTTGGCCCCTTGCAATCGAAGGGTATGGAACTGCATCGATAGCCCCGATTGTCTCCACCTCTCGTATCGTCCCATGTCCCATTTGTCATGTGATATTCACTGCTCGAGAAAAAGTTCCGTGATCGCATCGTCCGCCTTTATATTTTTTATTTCGTCCATCTTCGCATCGCCTCGTTCCTCCGGGCCAGCAAAATGAACTCCGAGTGGATCCCCCCGATCGTCGTCACCAGCATCTGGGCCTTTATTGGCATTATCTGCCCCTTCTTCGCCCGTGGACCCAACAAGGGGTGAGTGTTTACTTCACGGATATCTTCCCAAGTCCCCTTGTCCCTCCTGCCACAAAAGTTACTAATCTGTCTCTGTTCTGCTTCCAGGGTGACTCAGTGCTGCCTTATGCTGACCGCCGCCACCTGCTGGCTGTTGTAAGTACTCCCACTTTGAGGGGGGGCTCACTTGTTGGTTCAATTTAATGCTCATCCCCCGNCTCACTTGTTGGTTCCCCCCTCCCAGGAAAACCTTCAATTTAATGCTCATCCCCCGATTTTCCCCTCCAGCTGGCTCTGCTGCTACATGACGCAACTGAACCCCCTGATCGGACCCAAGCTATCCATGAACGAGATCATGATCATGGCCCGGGAGTGGGGCAACCCCATTAAGGACACCATGGACATCACCGTTTAGGCGTCGAGTTTTCGTTCCCTCTGTCTTGTTATCGTTTACCTTGGACGCTCTTGCGTTCCCCGTATTATTATTATTTCCATTTAATTGTTTTAAAGCTGTAAAAAAACACGCAGAACAAAAAGAAACTGCACCGGACATGTATATTTGTGATGCGCTTTTGTACTTGCACAAATATCAATGTTATTGGCCGCGCGCAATCCGAGTGTCTTATTGAAAAGATTGAAGCATATGCTAAAATAAAGTACATTTACACTAAAACCAGAGAATGTTCATCATTTCCATTAGCCAATCTAATGTTAATAAACTATTGTTGAATCTATTCTGTGTCTTTAAATTGTCTGGCTTGTGGGTCTGGTTTCAAATTGCAGTTCCACTAATTGGTTCTAGAATTTTGATGGTACAAATGGTATTTTAAGTTTGTGCAAATGTATGTTGAAGGGAGAAGAAAGTGTTTCTTCATCAGCATCAACAGCTGAGTCGATCTAGCCATATCTGTCTGTCTGTCCGTCCGTCTGTACGTAGGAACACGACCTTCTCCGAGATGGTCAGAGCTTGAGATGTAATTCTTTTGCTTTGGGTAAGTTAGATGTGTACGCAGATTGAGTTTATTTCAGATTTTTGCCACGCCCCTTACCGCCTTCGCAATTTGCATAAAACTGTCCACATTTTTACAATATCTCCAAGATGGTAGTAGCTAGAGACATAATTTGTTTTGATTTGGGTGCGTTTAGCATATATGCAGAATATGTATTTTCTACTGCAAATTGGTCTAATTCCTCGAAATGGTTGGACCAAGAGATACAAATCTTGTTGCTTATAGCTAAGAATTGTAATATCTAGCCATGTGCCAAGTTTTACAATGATTGGACAATAAACAATGAAGATATGGCCATCAAAAATGTTTGGGGTTAAGATATTTAAAAGGAAAAATGTTTATATCAGTTTATCATTGAGCAATTTTCCGCTTATCCTTTCTCCTGAAAAGAAAAACAACCCCTTTTTGGTAATAAGTTATTTATTTAGTAACTACGCAGTATGTATACATCACTTTGAATAAATGATGACTAATATATAATATTCCTATATGCATTGTTATAGTATTACATTATCGAAATGTTTATTTACAGTTTTTGTTTTTCTTTTACTAATCAAATGTACAATTTCCTTAAAAAGTTCATACAAAAATGTAATATTTATTTTAAACAAATAAACGAAGCCAAATTTGCAAATTAGGATTTTCAAATAATGAAATGAAAGGAGAAGAAACAGAACGGAAAAATAATAAACAATGGCATATCAACAAGAAGCGTTTGACTAATATTTACAGACAACCCCGTAACATTCGACAACTTTATACTTAAATCTACCTCCAGACCCACATCTTCACACTCGAGCCAATTATATTGTCGAGAACATAGAGCAGAGCTGTTAGTATATGGCTTGTCAAAGGTGCATTAAGCGAAACAATTAGCGCAGTTATGTGTTTGCCGAGCTGCTGGATGTCGGATTCGATGAGGACGGAGCTGCTGAGGCCGCCAAATTGGTTGGTATCTGGGCGGCGGCTGCTGAATAATAAGCGGCAGTCGCTGGAACGTTTGTGCTTATAGCTGCAAAGATTATCACATTAATACTTTGCTGCCGCTGCCGTAAACTTTAACCGATTAAGAGGGCTTACATAGGCGCAGGGCCTTCTGAAACTTTTCGTATTCCACATAGTGCTTGAGGCGCAGCTCGTCCTCCTCGATGAGCTGCCTTTGGCGCAGCAGCAGCAGCCGCTGGTGCTGGTTCGTTCCCAGGCGCGTGTTGCACAACTGGTTCACCAGTGAGTCCAGGTTGTGCTTTATATCCTGAGAAACAAACAAATTCTAGGTAACCGAACCTCATTGAATGGGTGAAAGTTTGCTTACGGATTGGATATCGCTAGGTAACAAGTGGGGATGCGTGGCAGCTAGAGATACTGGCTCCTCGGTGACTGCAAGAGAAGTTTACAAGCCATTAGCAGGTGCTTTTGCAGCCACAGCTGTCAGATGTTTTTAACCCCCCCAAACAGATTGATTCCCATTCCTGCGAAGTAACTAGACACCGAAATACACAAAGCTACTCAGCTACTCACCTTCACCGGCTGCTGCATTGAAAAGCGGCTGCATAACGTGCTGCATGGGCGGGCCCGGCTGGGTGGCCATCAGCGGCGCCTGCTGCAGCAAATGATTGGGCACAGCCCCATGGAAGTTCTGGGGCGTCGGCACCCGGGCCCCGGCCTGTTGGTTGTACATTCCCTGCACATTCTGCGGGGGCATTTGCATCTGCAACTGCTGCGACTGCTGCTGGGAGAGTAGCTGCTGCTGGGCGGACATCGATTGCATGGGTGCCAGCTGGTGGGGAATGGCCTGGGCCATGCTCACCACCTGCGGCGGAAGCGGGTGCATCTGATTGGGCTGCGTCTGAAGGAACTGTTGCTGCGGCGGCAACGCGTTGGCCTGATTGAATTGCTGGGATCCCGGCGGCTGCTGCGCCTGTGACTGCTGCATCAGAATCTGCGGCTGCATTAAAGGTATTTGATTCTGCTGCTGCTGCGTCTGAAGCGGCTGCAGTGGCATGGACTGTTGCTGGGGCTGTTGCTGAATAGGATTAACCATCGGCGAATGGCCATTGAGGGGCGTCTGCTGCGGCATATTCTGGTGCACCAGGGGCTGCTGCTGCATTTGCGGCAGCTGTGCGCCGTTCTGATTGATCACCTGCGGCACCACAACGCACTGGTTGCCCACGCCGCTTGTCGTGGAAGTGGCCGCCGTGCCGGGCATCTGGTGGATCTGCTGCGGCTGCTGGTAAATCAGCTGGATGCCATTGATGGCCAGCGGAACAGCCTGAATGGGCGAGCTTATGATTTCCGTGGGCGTGTTCACCACACTCCCACCATTCGGCAGCGGGTTGTTGGCCGTGTTCAGCTGCAGCTGGCCACCAGGGCCGCCTGCCACCTGCAGGTCGATCTTCAGCTGCCCCTGAGCCGGCTCCTCCACTCCGGTCGAGGTCTTTTGCTCCTGAACACGACTGACACTGAAGCGCGATATCTTGCGAGCACTCGGATTGGTGGCTTCCTCCACTTGTTTGGGCACCGCCGACAAAGTGGCCGTTGCCGGGGACTGTGAATCAAAACACAAATGAGTTGATAAACTCCCTAAAATAAGTATTTCCTGATTTGTACCTCCTCCGCGTTGTCAGTGTTTCGGAGCGCTGCCAGCTTCTTCTCCAGGTCGGCGATCGAGTTTTGGTTTAGCGAACCATTGCTGGGGTTTCTTTGGGGCGCATCGCTGCTGTTGGTTGTAATGGACGTGCTGGAGGGCTTCTCCAGACTGGGCTGCTTGGACAGTTGCTTCTCGCCGGCGGTCGCACCCATGGCAATCCCAGCTGAAGCCTCAGTGGGTGTCGGATCTGAGCTGGCCACCGGCCCCTCCAGATTGGTGGTGGTGTGCAGGTGCACATCGGAGCCCACGCTGTTGTCGATGGAAGTGCGACGGGAGTTGTAGACCGAGGAGCCCGATCCCCGGGCCGATGTCAAGGCTGCTGTGGGCGTGTTCTGGCCCACAGAAGAAGTCGCTCCTCCGCCGGCGTTATTAGCTTTGTTTGCCTAAGAGATGCACCAAGTTGTATAGTTAGTATTCCCTCTCAATTCCTCTTAATTTCACTTACCTCTTGGGCCTGCGAATGTCCGGGTGTGGCCTTCAGAGACGACATGGCCGGGGAGGCCTGGTGCGGCGTGCGATTGTTGATGGAGGCCACCACCGCGGAGGCGAAGGCATGGGCGTGCGTTATGTTCTCCAGCTCGATCTTCAACTGCTCGAGCGTGTTGGCCGATCCGGCGGCCGCCTGGGCCGACTTGTCCTTGGGCTTCTCCGCTTCCACCGACGCTGCTTGCGTGTTCTGCGACGACTCAACCGATGGCTTGTTGGGCACATTGAAGGTAATCTTCACCTCTGTCAAGTCGTCCAAACTTCTGGTGTGCTTCAGGTCATCTTGCACATTCAAATGGCGGTTCAAGGGAATATTCAAGCTGCGAGGCGGCCCACCGCCCACAGATTCCAGCAGCTTCTGCATGCGAGTCCTTGCAAGCGACCAAGGCTTTGGCGGGGTCTTCTCCCTGCCCTCCTCCAAGGCTGGTTCGGTGCCCGTGGGCGTGACGTTGCTGTCCGGCATGTAGTCAATCGACAACGAGGTGTACTCCGAGGCAGTGCTCGTCTTGCGGGACACGGAACCGGATCCAATGGTTACATCGTTGCTGCTGTTGGCCGCATCGCGCGAGGCCGTCGAGGAGGACGACATGGTGGAGGTGGTGGTGGGCGGAGTGCCCACGTTCGCCTGCCCTTCCTGGGCATTCGCCGCCACACTCGACAAATGCGACTTGGCGTCGAAAGCGGCCTCCGGGCCTCCGCCGCCGGACGGCAGGGTCTCCACACTGTAGATGGTGGGCTCGAACATCTTCGTGATGTCGCTGGCGGTTTCATCCCGCTAAAATAAGGGAATTCAGGGTTAAATCGCAAGGATCTTGCAGGCCTTGTTAGGTCGGTATTAATATACATATTAAAAACTAAAAGTAAGTAGTTCAAGAGTTATAAACGAAATATGAAATATCGAAAATACCAAGTCCACCTTTCGATATAAAGAGAACAAAAGGACAAATCGAATAAATAGGCTGCGTTGCATATTCAAAGTAAAAGGTGTGTGTGTTTATTGTTTACTAACTATAATTCTAACTAACAGACCAAGAATAAGATTCAAATTAAGTTGTCGGATCGTTAAATCACAGTGTGAACCATAATTATGGGAAACAGACTCTCCGAATTGATCAAAAAAGTGCTACATTTGAAAGTAAAAGGGACTGGAGAATCTGCAAACAGATTGTCAATTCAAAATATACAACTCTGGTAATGGGAAAGCAAAAGATAAATCAAATTTGTGTGTTTACCATGTACATAATACATAGAGGTTTCCTAAGCTAACGATAATTTGGAAACATTTGTGAAATTATAAGCAAACTCTGGAGTATAAGAAATTGTCTGGAGTACGTCTAAAAACCAAAGAAAAATCCTCGTAAGGAAAGAAACGTTTAGCTAGGAAAAAATAAGTGTTTACATAAGCCCAGTGCACTCAACACTTACAGATCTATGTCTTTGGTGTGACCTAAACGTGGAACGCTGTCGAGTTAGAGACGCGTGTCGGACCTGTTTTGTTATAGTGGAGATAGACAATCAAAAAATTGATTTTGTGATATGGAAAATTAAATAAAAGTTGTCAGAACTTTGCACCATAATTAGCGAGCCGCAGAATCACAGAATCGGAAAGATCTCCTAGGAGGAGGAGTGAAAATAAGTGTGAAACTACTCGTTGGTATATTCTTTGGCTAAATCGGCTTGGAAGAACGGTCTTGAGACCCTAGAATGCCGAGCTAAACATCAGTTTGGCTCACTGTTAACTTGATAGAGTTAGGAGTGTCCAAGAGGTCCAAGGAATAGAGGTCCAAGGAATATAAGGATCATATTATTTGTTAAGCAGAAATGGCAAGTTTTGGGGGGTATTCATCCGAAAGGCGTTATCCCTCAGGCCTCGTAGAAATAGTATTCATTGAGTAGCAAGGAGGAAAACATCTCTGAAAGTAATTTTTGGGAGAGGGAAGTACCTTTTCAATATTGCGGCGATAATTGGTTGGTATGGGGATTTGATTGGGATTCTGTTTAACCTGGTCAACAATTTCATTGATCATATCCACAAATACTGTACTTTGACAATTAGAAAGCAAATCTTGGGCGATCTGAAAGATTGGAGAAGTGTTTTAGTTATTTGGCGCGACATGTAGGAGTGCGACCTCGGCTCACCAATTTATTGGCGATCTCCACGGGATTCACATCCCCGATATCGAACTTGAACGTGATCGTTTTCAGTTTGTTCTCCATGTGGCAATTGATGACGCTGCCGTCGTCCACACTGGTGACACTCAGTTTGGGAATTCGTTCGTTGCCGCTGCGATTGGATCGCCGGGGCTTCTGTGAACGTTGCGCAGCGTTGCCCTGTTGCTTCTGCTGCTTGTCGTTGTCTGCAGATGCCTGGGCATCTGTTTTTGCCGCACCCTCGGCACTGGCCTGTGTGCTGTCCGCCACATTCAAAGCGGCTTCCTGATTGGCTTGGGTGTTTGCCTGTGGATTCTCCACCGAAATCGACACTTGTACAGGGGCCTGGGCATGCTGCTCTACCGGTTGCAGCGGTGCCTGCTGTTGGATTGGCGCTTGCTGTGGTTGTTGCTGCTGAATTATTGGTTGCTGTTGGGCAGCAGGCTGTTGTTGCACTATAGGCTGCTGCTGCTGTTGCAGCACAGTTTGCTGTTGCTGTTGAACAAGCGGTTGTTGCTGCTGAACCACCGGTTGTTGCTGCTGCGGCTGGTTGTGCAGCAATTGCTGCAATTGTTGCTCCAAGGGCAGGGCCAACTGTATCGGCTGCTGCTGCTGGGGCACAAATTGTTGCTGCTGTGCGGGTAGTGGGGCAAAGCCGGCGAGTTGTTGCTGCTGCTGCTGCTGTTGGGGGTCAGGAAGTGGCACTTGTGGCTGTTGGTAGGTCTGGGGCATTGCCTGCTGCATTGTCGAAGCCACCGAAGTGGGTGGCACTTGCATTTGCACAGGAATCTGCATAGGTTGCTGCGGCACCTGCAACAAACATACGATATTGCACTCATTAAAGAAAACTAAAGGGTGAATGGGCTCCTACCTGTTGGCCAGCGATTATTTGCTGCTGTGTGTATTGCTGTTGCACAAATTGTTGCTGCTGCTGCTGAAGCTGCTGCTGCTGGAGTTGCTGCTGTTGAATGTGTTGCTGCTGTTGCTGGAGCTGCTGCTGCTGTTGTTGCTGCAGCTGCTGCTGTTGTTGCTGAAGCTGCTGCTGCTGAATCTGCTGCTGTTGTATTTGCTGCAACTGATGCTGGGCAATTTGCTGCTGCAGTATCTGCTGTTGCTGCTGGTGCGTAGCAGCCGCCTGCTGTTGCTGCTGCAGCAGCTGCTGGGCGTGAATCTGCATGGGCTGCTGCATCTGTTGTTGCTGCCCTGCCTGCTGCATGGCATAGGCCTGTTGCTGCTGCGCCATCGTATTGGGATGCATGGCAACTTGCTGCTGCGCCTGGGGGGCCTGCTGCTGTTGGTAGTATTGCTGCGCCTGCTGCTGCTGCACTTGCTGCTGCACCATCTGTTGCTGCTGCTGCTGCGACAACTCCGGGGGTTGCACGTTAGTGTGCATCAACTGCTGCAACTGCTGTTGCAGTGGGATTTGATGGCTCTTCTGCTGATCGTTCAGGGGCTGATGGTTCGGTTGCTCGAGTTGCTGCGGTGGCAGCACTGTCTGGGGTTGCTGCTGCACGGGAATTTGCTGCACAGGAATCGTCTGGTGAATCTGTTGCTGCTGCGGATTGACTTGTGGCTGCTGCTGCACCATGGCAACATTCGGCTGCTGCTGGGGTTGCTGTGGCGGCGGCGGCTGCTGCTGCTGTTGCTGTTGCTGCTGTATTTGCTGACCGCCCGTCGGCGATATGACCTGGTTGTTGGGCATTTCCTGCGCGTTCTGGTACGAGGCCAGCTGCGGCGGCTGGATGTAGTGCACCGTGGGCTTCTGCTGCATCGGAATGGCCGGGGAGGCGATCACCTGCGGCTGCACCGCAATCAATTGCACCGGATTGCCGCTGTTGGCGATCGAGGCATTCGAGCGCGCGGCCATGACCTGCGGCTCAACGCTGTTCGTGGAGAGCGCCAGACTGGTCTCCGAATCGGTGTTCAGCAGATCGTACCTTTGCTGCAGCCGCTGGTTCCACTTGACGCCGTCCTCCTCGTCCTCGGACTCCTCCTCCTCCTCCTCGTCCTCGTCGACGTTGGTGGGCAAGCTTTCGCGCTGCTTCTGCAGCGCCAACTTCTCCAGCCGCGACTTTTCGTTCTGCAGCTTGATCTGCGTCTGGCGCTGGGCCCGCTCCTTCAACAGGGACACAACCTGCACCTTCAGGAGGCGAGCGACGGCCCGGGAATCGTCCTCCGAGATGATGTTCTCCTTCATCATCTCCTGGGCTATCTGTTCGTACTCGTCGTGCTGGATATTGTACTCGAACTGGATCGCCTCGTTCTCCTTGTGGCGCGACGAACGCTTCTTGGGGTCCATGAAGCGCAGCCGGAACTCGATGATGGTGATGCTCGGGTCCGAGAGGAACTGTTCCGAGGCCGTGGGCTCGACGCGTATGCCGATGTCCTCGTCGAAGAACTCCGACTCCAGCAGCTCGTTGCAGCTGGGCCTGTCCTCCTTCTTCAGCTCGATGCACCGCTCGATGATGTCGCGCACGTTGGGGTCCTCGACCTTGGCCAGCGCCGCTGGCTTTATGCCCGATATTACCTTCTTGTAGATCTGCGCCGGCCCCTTGCACTCGCTGTACGGATACTCGGAGATGGCCATCTCCAACATGCACATGCCGAAGGCGTACACGTCCACCGACTCGTCGTAGTGCTCCTCGTACATCTCGGGGGCCATGAACTCCGGCGTTCCAATCACAGATTTCGCGTGGGAGCGATTCTTCAGCGTCGCCAGGCCCAGATCGCCGATCTTAACGCTGCCCGTGGTGCCAGTTATAAATATATTATCACATTTCAAATCACGATGAATTATAGGAAATTGACGAGTATGCAGGAAATTGAGGCCCTTCAAAATCTGGCGACACCATGACTTCAATACCTTTGGGTGTATCTTCTTGAATCGTTTCAAATAGCTGTGGAAATGGGCAGGAAACAAAGGCGATGAGGTGAGTATAACAGATGTTTTGAGGCCTTTTATCGGGTAATTCAATACTTAATAGGTATGCTTACGATTTCAAAGTTCCAGATAACATTAGTTCGGTGACTAGTACTATGTTCTTTTTGCGGCCAATGGGAAACTCCCAATACGTGTAGAACCGCACGATGTTTGGGTGCTGAAGCTTCTTCAGCATGTCCGCCTCCTCCCGGAACCTGGTGCGCTCGCTCTTCTTCACTTGCTTGTCCTGGAAAATATTTTTTTTGTTTTGGTTACTCCATCTGGTTGGGGGTTGGGGCAACTTCATTAGAACTCACCAGCAACTCGCACCAGGCCACCGGCACACCCGTCAATGTGTCCAGGCCGCGATAGACCGTCTTGAAGGAGCCGCGGCCCACCTCCTTGTCGTATTTGAAGAAACGTCCGCACGGCGACATGGCCACCGGATCGTCGTCCTCGTCGCTCTTGCTCTTCGTGATCGACGTGGCCGACGACGTGGTGGACACCGCCGCCGTCGAAGGCTGCTGTGATGCGGATGCGTCCGCCGAGGAGCCCGTAGTGGCCGACTCCTCGGGGCTCACCTCAGCGCTCTCGGACTTCTTGACTGTCGTATCGATGCTCTTTGGCTGCTTCTCGCTCTGGATCTCCGTGTCGTCCTTCTCCTCCACCTGAAAGCCGACGCGCTTGACGCCGCTCGAGTGCTTGGTCGAGGATCGCAATGGCACTTCGTCTTCGGTCTTCTCGATCGGCAGACTCCGGGACGCCTCGATGATGATGTTGTCAATGATCCCGGACACGTGATGTGAGGCCGCATCGGTGGCATTGGAGCGCGTGGGCGTGCGGAACTGCTCCTCCAGATGCTCCGCCTCGCGGGACAGCATCTCGATGTTGTCATCGTAGTCGCGTGGAAACTCCGTCTCCAGTTCGACGAACTGCAGCGGATTGGTGTTCCGGCCGGACTGCTCCACATTTTTGCGCACAAAGCGTATGTTCTGCACAAAGTTGGCCGTGAGGGTGGTGGGCGTGGTCTTGGACGAGTGGAGCGGGCCCTGCTGCTTGATCAGCGGCTCGATCACCGTGTCCGACGATGACTTTCTGGCCTCCATTTTCTTGGTGTCGGCAACAACCGCCTGTGGGGGGGCGCCCGACTTGTCTTTTTTTGAACTGCCCGAAGCTACACCAGCTGCTTTCTGGTGGCCTCCGGCATCTGCTGGCTCAGATTTGCCGTCCATTTTGTCCGCATGGTTGTCCTGGGAGCCCAATGCCGTCTCTACCTCGATATCGACATCGACATCGGCATCGATCAGCGGCTCCGGCTCCGGCTCTGGCTTGTTCGTATCGTCGCCGTTGTTGTTCTCGTTGATCGGCTCTCGTTGGTCACTCCTGGGCGAGTTGCCCGTCTTGCCGGGAAGCGAGTTGGGCGCGTTGCCCGTCTTGCTGTGCAGCGAATTGCTCGAGAAGCGGCGCAGCAAGCGCACAAAGAGATTGCTCCTGCTGGAAGCCGAGGTGCTGGGCGAAGAGTGAAGCGTGGGCAGGGAGGAAGCTGGCTCAATGGTCGGCGGCGGCGGCGGCAGCGGTGGCGGCGGTGAGTGAATCGATGTGCTGGTGCTGGTGCTGGTGCTGCTGGTGCTCGTCTGCGCGGAGAGTGCGTCCTGCTGCTTGTGATTGTGGTGTTGGCGATTGCGATTGGGCCTTCTGCTCAGTGTGTCTTTTAGTTTTGATGATGTCGGGGTGTTCGGGTTTTGCCTAGAGGAGGCAGGCCTATTAAACGGGCGGGGTCCCGGCTTTTGTATTTTAGCTCCCTGCACAGTTTGCTCCTCGCTAGAAATAGAGGTATTCCTAAAATGGCATAAAAACGTTGTAAAATCAGAAAGGAAGCACACGAAAGCGGGGAGGGAGAGCTTTATAATGTAATAAACATAGAACCAGAGGCAGGGAGGGGCTGGTGACCCACCTTTGAGGTTGCGCGGTGCAGGAGGTTGGACCATCTTCGCTGATGGCGCTTCCCTTCCGAGCACGGTTCGCAGGTACGACCTCTTGTTGTCGTACAAAGTCGCAGAGGGTTTGTCCAATTTTGCAGGATTTTCAGCGTCCGGCCAGCACGTTTAAACTGCGCTGGCAAAATAAGGAGAGAACGAAACGAAACGATAAGTAGTATGTTAGGTAGTAGGTGGTAGGTAGGTAGTGGGACCACAGCCGGTACATCAGACCACGTCCCCGACGGCCGGAAAGGGCGACAATGGTCGCGGTTATGTGGGGTGAGATGGGGTAATGGGGCGCTAGGCACCGCTAGCGGCTGCTGTTTGTTTTGTATAAATGTACAAATGTATACATATACATCTGCACGCATATGCAATATCGCTTACAGCTGGCGGCTCCTTGAGGTTGGTTGCTGCGGTGTATGCTTTCCCATGAATCATAAGTTTCGATTGCACTTGTTCTCTGTGCTGTGGTGTGGTGTGTGTGTGTGTCGGGTGGTGTGTAGGGGTATGTGCGTTGCGTATGTCAGATGGTACGGCGGTGGTACGTTTTCGTTTTCATTTTCGTTTTCGTTCTGATTCGACAATACATACTTGTACGTACTTATGTACATTCAATTTGGGGGACAGGCAGCAGGCGGGCAGGAAGCGTTGGCGGCGGCGGCTATGATGTCATTGTCGGGGGATCCTCCACCGCGCCCAGCTCCTCCTCCGTAACCGAAACCGAAAGCAAAACCGAAACGGAAACCGAAACCGAAACCGAAAATTATCCACTCGAGCGGACGGACAAAACTGCGATGATTGCGACTGCGATTTGGGTTTTTGGGTGTTCCAGGGGCTCAGCAGGCATGCATATTACGGCGCGGGGGAGTTGCTTGGCGTCCGGCGGAGTTGCAAGCTGCCACGGGAACGGTCTGTTGCATCGGACGCGACAGTTGAGAGTCAGCGAAGATTGAGTATTCCGTCTAAAATTTCATTTACTTTCACAAAAATTTTACAAAGCAACCCAGGTTTACTTGTGTTTGTGGTATATCGATAGGGCTTTTTTTGTTACACAATGGCCTATCGATAGCCACACTCGCACCCACGGAAGTTCCATCTAGACCGATAGTGCCATCGCTGCGGCCAAAACCAGAAACGGAAACCCGGGATATTGTGGCGCCCAGCCATAGGGTCACTTTAATTTTCGTTGTCAAAAGCTCCGAAACCAAAAAAGAATTGTTCACGTTTTGCGATTTATAGGTTTATTTAATTTAACTTAAGTCTCATTTTTTT
Organism: Drosophila ironensis; assembly: GCA_021223825.1. Classification (NCBI taxonomy): domain Eukaryota; kingdom Metazoa; phylum Arthropoda; class Insecta; order Diptera; family Drosophilidae; genus Drosophila; species Drosophila ironensis. Next base: position 343,721 of record JAJJHQ010004461.1, on the reverse strand, counting down.
TATGAGAATTTAAAACTAAAATATAGAGCACTAAGAAGTCTAAATTGAATTGATTAGATCACTCAACTATGGTTCATAATAAATAAATAAATAAATAGGAGCAGAGCACGTTTCTGATATCAGTTGATTTGTATGATAAAACCAATATGACTTTACTTTACACCACTTCCAGGGACAGTCATCGCGCGCATTTGGAAACATAATCTTAAGTTCGCAAATCTTATATCGGCTAAAATAAGTTAAGTTAGTTTAGTTTTTTGTTTAGGAGCAGGATCCCTTGCTTTTTATCGAGACACCTGCAATGAAGGAATATTTAGAAAATTGAATTATTATTTTTTTTTTTTTAATTTTATTTTTGTTTGTTTTTCAAAAACTCACTTATGTTGAGACAAGACGAGTAGCACTGCAGTTGTGTTTCACCCGTGTACATGTATCCGTCGGATCCGCAGATTATTTCATCGTTCTCGTCGTAGACATTAGCGCAGATTTTCTCGCAGTAGCTTTCCGTATCCTTCGCGTCTGGTGTAATAGCATTCGTCCCAGTTGGCACCTGTGCGGCCTCAGGCTAAACCGATAAAATATTTAGAGTATACATAAAGATAATCTGACCTAAAGATTTGTAGAAGCCACGTACCTGTTTTCCTGTTTCTGTGTCAGCACTGTCCTCTGCATCATCGCTGAATTCCTTGATGGGCTTGGCAACGTCAAGGATCGGCGGCGACGATTTTACCGGATCCCGCGTAGTCTGCGACACCGTGTCGTAGTAGTAGGCATTGCCCTGCGGCGACTGGGTGTACTTCATCGATCCCCGGATGGCATCCTGCTCGGTGAACTCGAATCGCAGCGGCTCTGGTGTGAAGCTCTTGTGGCTCTTGGCCAGATGGTGGCTCTTCGGCGGAGGCTGTGTGGTGGGTTGCACGGACATGGGCGTGGAAACCACATGCTTCACCGCCTTGTTGCCGTCGGACTTGACCACAAACACATCCTGACCGGCTTGATAGCTTCCCCGCACCACAGCGGAGTTCGCGGGGGCGGGATCTTGCTGGTAGAACAAGTCGGACACTTGTATGGGCTCATTGTAACTGGAGGAGGCCGAGTTGTCCAGGCCAGCGCTCTTGTAGGGAAGATGTTGGTGCAGCGGTTGGTGTTTCTGCAGTTGCTGCGATTGCTGGTGAGGCTGCGGTTGAGGTTGCTGGTGCAGCAGAGGCTGATGCTGGTGGGGATGCTGCAACAACGGTTGCTGCTGCTGATGCTGATGGTTAACCGTGTGTGGCAGTGGATACTGGTTCAATTGCTTATGCTGATCGTGCTCGGCGTCGAGTTTTTTGTAATCCGGATCCCTTTTGGGCAAAAAGTACTCATTTGTGCCCATGAAATGCAAGTACTCCTGGGCCTCCTTTGACTCCTTGGCCGGGGCCACAGCCTGGCGATAGTTGACGGCCTGGTTTAGTCCCTGTTTCGGCGAGCTATCCGCTTCCTCGTGCACCGAGTACGTGGGCTGATCCGGAGAGAATTGCGGATTCTGCAGGGCAGTTTGCTGCGAAGGGACTATATTGAAGTTGGGGCTCTGCTGTCCAAAGAGCTTGGGGTAGTGCAGATACTGGGAGGCCTGCACGGGAATGGCGTGCTGCTGGATGGGCGCATACACGGGCTTATGATCCTTCAGTATGACATTGCCGTTGAAATGCGGCGAGGCCTTAAAATTGTGTATGTACTGCTCGGAGACATACTGCGGGGGGAATTGGTTCTTTCCCACATCTAGTACGGCGGCATCCTTGACGTGGGCAAAGCGTCCTGGCTGATTTTGGTTCAACTGGTACCTCCGATGCTGATCGTTGGGCGGGAAACTGCCATACTCGCGACGCATGATGTGTTGCACTGTGGAAGGCTGCGGCGAACGCAGGGCGAAATCCTTGGGATGCTTGTGGGGGCCCAGCGAAAGCAAGGGCAAAGTATCCGAGCGTGAGCGTATCCGGAGTCCTGGCGGAGGACCCGGTCCGGGGCGATTGTGACCGAAGGGGGGCTCATTCAAGAACTGCATTACTCGCGCATTCCTCGGCTCCGTTTCACGGGAAATGCACTGCACTACATTCAACAGGCAAGCCAGAAGGGCGATCGCCTTCAAAAGAGGTGCTAATTTGATGGCACTGGGCGACATGGCGGCGCTTTGGGGTGGCGCGGACAAAACAAGGTGTCAAAATCCGTTTAGTTGACAAGGCTGCGGCGCGACGCGTCTTAATTCCTCGACGGTCTAATGGTATTTAACATTTGTCAGTTCCGCGGTGGCCAAAAGCAAAAAGTCTCTTTCAAACCCAACACGCACACATGAGCAGGTCGCGATCGCGGTGGGTAAGCTTCTTTTTCTTCTTTCGCCACGATCTTGCGGACTTGATCTCACTTTCTTTGTTATCTCGTCGGTCGTTTAAGCACACAAAAAAATGGAACGTCTCGCGGCAATGCAGCCAAAGTTATAGCCACCAGATACAGCTTTAGATTCAGCTTCAGCTTCGGCATCAGCTTCAGCTGCGGCGATGGTTAAAGTTGAGGCCAAAGCTAGGCTGGCTGGCGTTGCAGCAATCTATTCAAAATGTTTTGTCGGGGCTGCTGCTGCTGGCCGGGTTGGTAGTTTGAAGAACCGTTAATCAATCGCTAGGGCCTGGAGATCCCATCCGATCCGATGCGATCCGATCCAAACCGATCACTTTCTTCTTGAAATTCGGTTGGAAAGCAACTGAGAGTTACAAATGGAACGTTTCTGAACCAGCTCAATGGTGCTGGCTGTGGTGAGACTGGTATTGGTACTCCATTCCGAGGAATGGCCATAAACCAGTTTTCATCACCGACTCTGCCCCAGAGGAAATGTGGAAGTGGATGTGGTGGCCTAACCTGGCCTGACCGGGAGATCACATCACATGCCATCACATGAAGAAGCTGGCTCGGGAATGGAATCCACGAGTATGTGGTACAGTGGCATCGTTTGGGCAATCGGTAGATCTATTGGCCAGATTTATTTTTTAATTTGCTTATCTTGAGTGCAGGTGAAAGTAAAAAGTTTCATGAATTCCGGCATCAGCAGAAGAAAACAACGAGTTTTGTAACCCCGCCAATGTAATTCAACATCTCCGGTACACGCAAAATTTGAACAAGTCTCTCGCAACAGATTTCCGAGTCGTGTCATGTTCAACAATTTTACACGTACGATTAAATCATTGCCAAGACCCTACATAACGTTTTGCAATAGAAGAGAGTAAGCCCTATTTTGTCCAGTGTACTCCCCTTTGAGTTTGACTATTAATTGGTTTATACAGAATTCCAGATGGCGGCTGGAAATGCAGAGTTTATTTACCTTCGGATTTTATCTTCGAAAAAAAGTGAAAATTTATTATAATTATAGATACAACTAATGGGTACAACTTTCGCTTTTGTCGTTAATTTGGCATTGCTTTTCTTTTGAGAGAACAAGCTATGAAACGATAATTTCGATTATTGTTATGCAAAATGTTGGAAACCGTAAGCACAAGGTTTATGTCGGTTTATGCATTCATTCATAAAAGCCCTGTTACTTTGGCTTGTTTTTCAGAAACAGCTTCATTAACTCTGAATTCTTTTTGCCGGTCAAATGGACAAGTGCGATAAAAAAAGAAACCACATTATGGCAAACGTTGAATCATTGGAAATTATACCATCTGTCCAGTATTATGTATTCATGAAACGGCCGTACAAGAGGCAGCCACAATTTATTATAAAAAATCGTCGCTCAGATCAGTTACAAGCTATTCTACGGGGTACAAAGAGGGGCCAATACAAAGCTAAACTTAAATGCAAGTTTCCTCATTTTCTATCCAAATGTCGTTCGTCACTTTGGGCTCCTCACAAATAGGATATCGTGCACTGGTGTTGTTTTCCAGGACGATGACAATGTCGGTTGTGCTGAGGACGGTCGACTCGTCACTCTGCAAGAAAAAAGGTTGCAAATTAAATCAAATAGATGATTTATCACTTCGGCACGCATCGTGAAGAGGAAGTTGCGTTCCCCAAGGAAAACATGTAACTTAAACAGAAATAAATCAGACTTAAACAAGCAAGGCAAAGGGGCCTTGGGAATCAGAAAGTTTGAGAAATTGACCCTCACTGAAATAACTTTATATTTGATGTACAGGCCACCCTAATTTTGTTTGAACACAAGAATGTTTGCAAACACACACACTTTTAACTACTAAATTTGACTTGGAGAAGCTTGATAAAAATAAATATATATTCACCTTTGGTAGCGGTAGACTGTAGGTTTTCTTAATTAATAATCTGTTTGTGGCAGGACTATCCGGGTTCTTAATATTGTTCTGATGTCGACTAGACCTCACATGGACCTATAAATATGGGAAAACCAAAGTAAATCGATAATGGAGTGTAGAATTTGTAAGTTCCAACTCACTGAGTGAACTCTGTCGTAATTAATGTGATTTCCCAGACTGCCTGCTGTGCTCTCGCGGAAACTGGAGTGATCCCGGGCAAAGCCGCTGTTGTAGTAGGCACTCACACGCTTTCCGCAAAGTAGCTCCCTGAAGGCCGCCCTATATCTCCTCGACATCACACTGTACACAATCGGATTAATTGTGCTGCAGGCAAAGACAAGAATATACAGTTTTCCTAGAATCGCTGGACCACGATAGATTCAATATTTACCAAGATACATAGTAAGCGAAACCGGCAATGGAAAACAACCACTCGTTAACGTTGTAGAAATTTTCATTTTCCTTGGCGTAGAGAAACCAAAGGCGTTGCAGGTGAAACGGAAACCAGCACACGAAAAACGTTATCACCACAGCGGCTATACTGATTAAATTGATATTATTGTATTGTTGACCGGATGTCTGGGTTCAGTGGCCAAAAAACTCACCCAACATTCGGATCACTGTCTTCTTTCGCATCTGCGAGTTGCGGGTTTCCTTGTTAATGGTTCCATGCTGAACGCCTGCCGCAAAAAGGATTCTTAACTATTAAGAAACACATAGTACCCTTTGCGAATACTAACCCAATTTCTGATTTGTCCGCGAACGAATCTGGAGGCCCATTCGTCCGTAAAGCAAAATGATGAGTATCATGGGAATGACGAAGAAAATGCAAAAGGATAGCTCAAATATGGGCACCACATTCACTGCTTCCGGAGACATGGAGCAGAAGGCCGACTCCGGAATAGTCGTATTATCTGGCAAATTACAGAGAAATCCATTAGGAAATTCAATTATACGAATGTTGCCCACCCACCTAATGGATATGTTAGATATATAATATCCGAGAGCACTCCGAAGGGTATGGCACTTATGAAACTGGCGATCCAAAGAGCTCCTATTATCCGGAGAGCTCGCTTGAAGCCCACCATCGCGTAAAGATGCAGCGGATGGCAAATGGCCAAAAATCTTTCCATGGAAAATGCCACAATCGTAAACACCGAGACATAAGTACATCTGTAAGTCGGTTTATGCGTTAGTGCCGGGTAATTAGCGCTTCCAAAAATAATATTTATACTAACGCTTCGGAAATAAATGCGCGTATCTTGCAGAATGGCAATCCGAACAGATAGGGGTACTGGTGCCAGAATAGAAACACTTCCGTTGGCAGGCCTGCGAGACGTAAATGGTATCCAAAATAATTCATTTAGATTTAGATCTCATGAGCACTAACCCAGGAGCAGGTAGAGCAGATCCGAGACGGCCAAACTGAAGAGGTAATAGTTGGTCGCCGTGTGCATGGCGGAGTGACGGACAATCACAATGCATACTAAAAGGTTTCCAATAACCCCGGTTATGAAGATGCCTCCAAATATAATGGTTATCTAGAAGAGATTGCCATCAAAACAAATTCCCCTCCCACACGACAACCCGTACTTACCAAAATGGCCTTCCACAACTGCAAAGTCTGTGGCCCCAAAGCAAATTCCACAAACTCTTTGGGGGAGCAGTTGTAGGTGAAGCAGGCATAAAACTCTGTATCCTGTTCGAGGACCGGAAACGCACTAAAACTAGTTACAAAGGTGTCGGCAATACTGCTGACACCACTGGTATTTGAGTCCAATAACGAGGAGTCTGTCGTTGAGTTCATTGTGACACTTTTCGGATGGCTTTCGATTGGGATTCCGCGTGGAATGGCTTTATTGACGGCCTCTATGAATTAGCATAACACAACATGGCACACGACGATTTCCGTTAAATCTTTATGGACCGAGAGAAATCCGCGCTGTGCTATCGGACACTACAGCCACTGAATCTGTATCTTGTAGATGCCCGCTGATTACTGTGCGCAGTCTAGCGCTAAAAAGATAAGATGCCATGGTTTGGGCTAAATTGTAAATAAATACATGTACAGGCCTATATGTATAAACTTTATGTAGTTCCATCTGCTTGTGTTCATGCCGCAGAATGAGCAATTATTTCTTTTTCGGCTTACGTCAACAACCACAAAGTTTAATCTTAAGTTAGTAGATAAGTAGATCAAATGTTAAACAAATGCAGTTATCGCCATGAACGACGAGTAGCCCGAGATTAAGTAGCTTCGTTACATTTCTTCGGTGCCTTAAAGCGATATTTTGCCATTTTTCTCTCAATTGCTTCGACAATTGAAATAATTGAGTGGGTGCCAAATCTAAATTTGGAACCAATAATTAAATGAAATTTTTGGGGTTTTAACAAGCTAAATTCACATGTATTTTCACATTTGTATGACCGAAAGAAAACTTCAAAGAAGTTTGCCGACAGCCTTTTTCGCAGACGTCTTTCTTTCTCGCAAAAACATGAATTTTTTAAACACACGCTTACATCGCGGCATTTTAAAGACATTTTTTGCCATTATTTGTGTAGCCTTGTCGGCGAAAAGTTGTAGTCATTTTTAGTTGTTTTAATTTAAAGCCTCTGACTTGTGTACAAATGAACTGACAGTATTTGCATAAGAAAGTGCCTATCTTATCAACTGACACACGACTTCGGGGATGAACCTCTGAATGAATTTATAGTGTATCTCTTAGATGTAGTGATGTCGTTTTGGTTTTTGGGAAATTCAATTTAAATTTGACAGACAGCCGCAAGCTATAAATGAATAGAATTCTAATTAATTTATAAAAAATGCTGACACATCAAATGTGTCCAACCATCCGCACGTTAAATAATTCAATCACAACTCAATGGGTAGCCCGGAGATGTATAGTTTTATTGCGGTTGCAAGTGCCGACGGCAGCATCTTGGCCAGATTTATTAAGTTAATTGAATGTGACAAACAAAAGCGCAGATGCGAGGAGTTTGGGTAGCAGCACACATGTCTGCCTTCCGCCTGCCGACTGCCGGAGAGTGTTTTTGGCAACGCAACCGAAATTTGTCATTATTATGAATATGTCGCCTAGACAAAGTTATCACAAAACACTGCAAGTAGCTTTCGGTTTAGCGAAGCGAATGGTTTTACGCAATTCCAGACTTTCCCACCAAGTGTGCACGAGTGTGTTTTCAAACGTGAATTTAATTTGACAAAATACTCCAGCCAGCACACACGTAATTAGGAAGCCAATTTGACTTATGCCAGTCCCGGAATAATAAACTCCATAGGAATGTCGTTACATCCAAGAAGCATCCAAGAATTCGGTAAATCAAATGATTTGGGAACCTTCCTTTCCTTTCCTTTGCGGCTATTAAACAGAATGGCCCAGAGGGACTGGAGGCGGCAATTGGTCATTAGGTACACTTACTGGCCCAACCCCATCCACGGAGGATAACCCCTCCGGTTACCACGTGTTGCTAATTAGCTTGGAAGATGTTTACCAGTAAATTCGTTTAAGTATGCAGCCGGGAGTTGTCAGGCGTCGCTTAACTTTGACTACCTACATTATGTATGGGCATCTGGGTGTTTTCTTATTCCCGGCCACATGTTGTTCTTGGTTTTATTGAGTGCAAACGAGGATGTAAATGAATAACCGGGAGTTAAAGTGCTTGATAAATAAATTACGTCGATTTTTGGGGGACTGAGTCGAATTAAAGGGAACAATTTGGGTAGTTGGCAGTGTGTTATTCTTTTGATTCAGTGACTTTGTGGCTGTGAAACTTAGTCAAAGTTCACGAACCCCTTAAGTAGTAAGTGCAACATTGGTATATGAAAGCTTTTATTGGCGCATACATAAACACTTAACTTACATACCTGTATGCAAATATTTATATTATGATTTTAAATCTAGGTGAACGTCATGCGCGGGAACNGTTATTCTTTTGATTCAGTGACTTTGTGGCTGTGAAACTTAGTCAAAGTTCACGAACCCCTTAAGTAGTAGGTGCAACATTGGTATATGAAAGCTTTTATTGGCGCATACATAAACACTTAACTTACATACCTGTATGCAAATATTTATATTATGATTTTAAATCTAGGTGAACTTTATGCGCGGGAACATGCAATTTATTAAGAACTATGGGAACAATTATTTAGATTCCTTAAAATTCGGAGAATATTTAGGTAATTTCGTAATTAATAGATCTTGAAGCTATTTGATGATAATCTTTACAGAGTTTTAGGATTGTATTACGATTGTATTTAAATCCTTAAACAATCATGCCAAACCATGAGTATGTACTTAAATCCTAAGATCTTTAAACATTTTAATTATTATTCACGAATCAACTTGCTTTGCATGTGAAACTTCAATCTATTCCAAATAATTAAATACAACTGACATTATAATGACGGTTTAATCGCTAAGCAGTTAAACGGGGCGGCTATTAATCACATTAATTAATAGCACTCCCTGCGAATTGGTGCGATTACAGATGCTACGCCCTTATGAGCGCCATATTTTCATTCATCATCAAGGATTACGTTAATCTAACTATTTATTATTGTATCACACTCACACCTGTGGCGGTGCCGAATCCATTCATAAATACTTGCCACTTTGCGGTTGTTAATTGGTTCCCTTTGAGACACGGAAAGTCGTAATTAGCCCACTGAATCTTCGATATTTGTACGCAGGACTCTGTCCGAATAGGATGCTTTGCTGTCGACAGGTGCAGAGCAACTGCTCGCATATGTCCTGATGTCCTGGCCTGACCATCTTGGCAAACTATAGTAAATCGGCAGGTGAGTGCGCAGGCGTTGAGCCGAGCCCCACGCGTCGCTAGTGGAATTTGATTATTGCATGTGGGAGCTAATTTTGGTTGTATTTGCGGTCTGGGCCGAATCGAAGTGGTTCAGGTAAGCCTAATAAGAATGCAAGCTTTCCCCCATCATACCCTTGGAGGGGTATTGTAGTTTTGGCAAAGATCTTGACACATGTATGTGGTGGCCTGTGAAATGGTCTTTTTGAATTAATTTTTCGGATTTAAACTTTTCAACGGTCTATAAAACTATGCCAATAAAATAACCAACGACACTCTTATAGCAATATGTAAATTTTAAAAAGAAAATTTAATTTTCTGATCCAATTTTCCGGATTAATACAATTCAAGAGGCTTTGAAACTTTGTTTAACAATCCTAGAAGCGTTGGAACAAAAGTCTCAACATGGCGCTTAGTATACATTAAAACCCCATTCAAAAAACATTAAAAAAAAAACTAGATAAAAAAATATAAAAATGACTTCTATAATTACGCCGACCCCTCAGCAGGGAATTGAGGCGGACCTTAAAGCATGGGAGAAGATAGAGTGGAGCCCGGAAATCGTGCAGAAAATATACAGGGACTGGGGCTCCTACTACTCCGGGCGGCGCCGCGAGAACCTGGGCATGTACTACTACGACAAGGCGATTGATCTGAGTCCTGAAGATTTTACTACTCTTTATCGCCGGAGCCAGTCCCGGCGGAAGAATGCCCTGCCCGCGCTGGCACTTGAGGATGGCTTGCATGCCCAGCGTATGCCTCGGTTTTGATACATTTAATGGTATTGGAGGGTAATGGAATTATTTTCAGGCATTCTAAAATCGATGCATCGCAATGACGCCCCCGTAAACTTGGAAGTTTGCGATGCGTTTTATGAGTTGAATCAGTTGGAAACGTCCAAAGCAGAACTGCACAATAATACGCGGATCTTTATCGGCAATAAGGTCAAAGCTTTTGAAAAGCGTCTAGTAGTGGTACGATATCTTTCTGGGACCCAACATATTTTTTCGAGATTTATATTCCTGGGAATTTCTGCAGTTGGATGACACTATCATCGATGCCTGTGGTCCGGCGATGACCGATTTTTTACTTCAAAATGAGGCTGTTTGTTGCAACGTTAGAAGGATGGCTCAGGAAAAATTCGAAGATCCTCGACCGCTTTGGAAAATCCTGAAGGATCAGGGAAAGTGCGATGTTTTGAGCATCCCCGAAATCGATGTACGAAGTTTGTGCCTCGAACAATTGAAATTTTGTGATATTGCTATTCATAATAATTTTAGGAGATACAACTGTCCCCGCTGGAAATCGCTAGAAGAAGCAGAGCCTTCGATGTGTTCAACCAAATGTTTCTGGATAGGTCATGGGTCGATGTTATATTTCTTAAGAACCTTCGCAAGTAATACGACAACCTATCAATTTTGTTAATTTAGAAAGGAGTCTGAAAATATTTGTATTTTTAGGAATCCCAACTTGCTGCTTGACCAGTGCAAAAACTCAAAAAGTTTCCTAAAAAACCTATCAACGAGTAAATATGAAGACCTCAAAACGTTTCTGGTATGTTCTTTGGGTGTAATTATGTAGACATTATAAACGTTTTAATTTCTTTTTTTAAGAAAATGCTCGAAGCTCGTTCGCCAATGTATTATATTCGTTATAAGAAATTTACGAATCCCAAGCTAATGGAAAAGTTCAGGGAGGACTACCTATATCGAGTGCAATATCAAACGCGACGCAACATGATCTCAGTGCTTAGAAACATTAAACAGCTCCGGAAAACTAAAAACATTCCGGTGATTTATTCGCTTAGAATGTATTTATTTTATACAAACATTAACTTTGCACTTTTCATCAGAAATTATCGGAATATGTGGAGCAAGTCATGGGAGATTATGTTGTTATAAAAACGCACAGAGTCATGCCATGGAAGTTTGAGTTCCTCAACGAGGTATACAATACTTTGGCTTTGGCTCTTTTGGATCAGTTTGAGGTGCCGAAGAACTTTAAGTTTACAAGCAAGAACGCTTTGCTAGAGCTACTTCATTTTCCAACCGACAAGTCCTTGGATGTTCCGAAATTTGTATTCGGCGACCGAACAACACATCAGGAGGAGGACACATCGGATCCAGCCCTTTCAAAGTCGAGGTAATTGATCATTTCTTTATTAACCGACTTGCTAGAAGTTAAATCTCTGCCTAGGCAAAGAATAGCCCGATTGGAGAAGCGCTTGTTGTTTGCAAAGTACGCGATCGAAAGATCCTATATAATGCACCAGATCGCAAACACTCATCTTCAATCGAATCGCTATGACGAGTGTTGCTTTGTGGCGCGCAAGGGAATCGAAGGTTTGTTTGCTTACAATACGAGTAGTTCCACAAATCGAATTTCCTGACTGTCTTCTGTTTGCTTTCAGAGGCCAAAGCTTGCAACAACGATGTGTGGCGTCTACTCTGCGTCTTCTTGATTTTAAAAGCGAACGCTGCCCTACACAAACTGGAGCGAACGAGGGAGACTCTGGAGAGCGCCTTTTTGATTGCAAATGAACTCAGGAACGAGAAACTCACAGACTATCTCATGGTTTGTCACAGCTGCAACGACGAGGCGTTTTTGGTAAAGAAACAAAGCATGGCCGGGTCAAGCCGGCGGGAGAGCACCGTTTCGGAGGCCCATTCCGGGATGAGTACAAGGCAGCCATCCTTAAGAAGAAGTACGATGGTAACTCACGAGAACCATTCTGATTAATCTTTTTAAATTGGGGAATTAAATTCACAGTATATCGAATAGCATAGAATACAAACAACTTTTATTAACGGGCAACAGAAAACAGTTCCCCCAACGATGCAATTATGCTTTAGCGACTAGAGTAACACTAGGACGGCGTCTTCTCCACCAACTTGGCCATCATCTTCTCCTCCTTGGCCTTTCGCTTGGCCTCCTTCTGCTTCTTCTTGTCCTCCTTCTCCTTCTGCTCCAGCATCTCCTTGAACCGCTCGTCCCGGGTGTCCACCTTGAACCCGAAGTGTCGGCGCACCTCCTCCACGAGCCGTTCCTTGCGGGCTATCGCCGCCGCAGCGTCCGCCTCCCGCTTGGCGATCTTGGCGTGCAGGTCAGCCTTCCACTGGTTCAGCTTCTCCATCTTCTTGGCGATGTCGTCCTCGCGGCTCTGGATCTTCTGCTGCTCCTCCGCCTTCTGCGCGCGGTTCTTCTCCAGCATTTTCAGCAGCGTCTCAAGTTGCATAACCGGCTCCCGCTGATCCGCCGCAGAGTCGAAGCAGATCTTGGGGCTGACCTTGCTCTGGGCCCCGTAGCGTCCGTAGGCCTGGCGCTGGTACTTCTCCGTGCGGTGGATCCACGAGTGCGGCTCCTCGTAGGGCAACCTGTTCAGGAGCACATTTTTGTGTTGGGGCAGCAGGCCGGAGCGGTCCTGGGGACCAGCCGCCTCCTCGGGCTCATCGTTGACGAAGGAGGCGGGCAGCTCTGCCTTGGCTGCGGTGGAGTATGGCAGGCATGCCCGCAGTCCGGGAATCTTTCTTACAGCATTTATCTTTTGTAAATTCATGTTTTTAATGCAGCAGAACAATAACTATTCGGCCGCAATAGAGATGCACCTATTACACTTTCAAGCCATCGATATATCGATAAATACTCATCTGTTCCTGTGTAGTGTTGTAAAGCCAGCTCGGGTTAAGCCAAAGTGCCAATTCTTGTTTAAATGATTGCGAGTTTGCATGAACAATAAGCGTTGGTGTTGAGTGTTGAAATGGCGCCACATGCGTCCTTGAGTCGCAAGCAGCTAATAGGCCGCATTCAGTCCGTCTACTGCAAGGACTTCGTGTGAGTCCCCCCCTCTGTTTGGCGGCATGCAAGCGTCCCTACTAAACAATCCCATTTGCAGCTCCTATAGCGAGATCACCTTCTACCCGAAGCACTACCTGAACGTCCTGACCGGCCCCAATGGCAGCGGCAAGTCCACCATCGTGTCGGCCATCATCCTCGCCCTGGGCGGGGAGCCGCAGCTCCTGGACCGCTCCTCCAGCGTGGCCGATTACATTCAGAGCGGGAAAACGGCGGCCACGGTCATTGTGCGCATCTACGGGCGGGCGGCCAACAGCACGGAGTCCTTCCGGCGCATCATCAACTCGAACGGGTCGTCGGCCTACGCGATCAACGGTGAGAACACCACCAAGAAGAACTTCCTGGCCGCCGTGGCCTCCTACAACATACAAGTCAGCAACTTGTGCCAGTTTCTGCCCCAGGATCGGGTTCAGGTGCGTTCCCATGAATTACCTTGCCCGCGATGTTACTTACCCTATGCTCCGATATGCAGGACTTCTCCAAGATGAACCCGCAGCAGCTGCTGCTCAACACAATGACTTCCGTGTGCGACGAGCAGCTCACCAACGACTTCAATACCCTGAAAGAAATGCGCGCCAACCAGGTCACCATCAGTTCCGACAGCGCCAAGGTGAAGATCGACCTCAAGAAGAAGGAGAAGCGCTTGGAACAGTGAGGGCGACACCCACGCGACACCAAGCAGAATGTGTATATTCAAGTGTTTCTCCACAGGATGCAACAGTCTGTGGAGCAGTTTAAGGAGCGCGAAGAGGTGCAGCAGAAGCTGACGGTGCTCAATGCCAAGAAGTTGTGGGCTGAGGCGCAGGAGGGAGGCGAAAAGGTGATGGATATGAAGAAACGTGTCAACGAAGCCAAAATTCGCAGCGACAAGTGCACAGAGGAATACATAAGCAGTGCTCGGGCTCAGGAGCAAATGCAGAAGGCACGGGAAACCCTCAAGGGGGATATCGGAAAAAAGGTTAGGTTTATCTCCACAAAGGGCCATTTCAATACACTGAAACCATTATTTGCTTTAGACAAAACAATTGGAAAAAGCAATTTCGCAGAAACGTTCGCTAGAAGGTTCCATAGACGGCATCAAACAAGAGATTCGCGAGAAAAACATTGTTCTGCAGGTGCGCAGCGAACGTTATATTTGGCTTACTTCTTGTTCACCAGTGTATTCCATAGCAAAATATCCAAAAAACCGTGAGGAGCGCTGCGGAAGCGGAGGACCTGAAGCAGTTGGTGGTCAACAAAAGTGCGGAACTGCAGGGCTTCAACGACACCAAGGCGGCGATCTTTTCCGAGTTGGAAGCGATTTCGCTGAAGCTGACATCGGCTCGCCTTGATGCCATCAATCAGTACAATCACCGCAAAGTGCTGGAGAACACGCTGAACGGGGAAAAGATTCCCGAAGTCGAAGGCTATCGCCATAAAATGCAAAGACTGGAGAATGTGAAAAACCAAAAAATCGAGGTAATATCAATTAATTATGCTAACTATTCTAGGTGATTGTAAAATGTGATATTTTGCAGGCGATGAAACAAAGAAATCCGAATTTAATAAGGGCCATGGAGTGGGTGTCGCAAAATAAGGATCAATTCAAGGCAACCATCTACGATCCCATGCTATTCGAGGTACAATTGTCCCTGTTGTGTGCGCTCAATCGATTAACGTTTTCCCTCCCTATTATAGCTTTCCATGCAGAGCAATGATGCCGCTAAATACTTGGAAAATGTGGTGAAGCAGCGAGATTTGCTTGCGTTTGCCTGCGAGGACAAGCAGGACATGTCCGACCTGACCAACGAGCTATGCGTAAAGCAGAAGCTGGGCGTTAACATTATATATTGTGATCCAGCCCAACGGTGCATATACGGCCCAAGTATTTCTTTGCAGGAGCTGCGGTATGTTCGTTTTATTCCTAAGGTTATGCAGGCACAGATAAATAAACCAATCTTTATGTAGACCTTTGGGTTTCCACGCCTATCTGCTGGACCTTGTTAGCGGGCCATATGCGATTTTGAACAAGTTGTGCGCCAGCTATGGCATTCATAACATTCCCATCGGCTCGGATGCTGTCAGCAATCACACTTCATCCATTCCAAAGAACATTCGTGTGTACTTTGGCGGTAAGACGTACTAGGTCATGGTCTGCAAAGAGTGCGCTAATTTGAATTTTGGGATACTTTTCAGGGGACAAACGATTCACAGTGACGACGTCTCGCTATCGTTCAGATGTCATAATCACAGAGACCACAATCCAGGGGAAAAATCAACTAATCGCAGTTGATACCCAGCAATTGGCCAAGGTGCGCCAACTTTGCTCAGACGCCACAAAGCAGTGTGATAAACTCCGAAACGCCATAACAGCCGCCGACAATGAGTTCGAGCGCTTCCAAGGAATTGCAAGGGAAAGGTTTGAGAAGAAGAGCAAGCTGGAACATAAAATAAAGCACTTCAACAGCCTCCAAAGCGAGATCGAAGTGCTCAAGAAGAAACTGGAAGAGCTCAAAAATACGGATGGTTGGTATAGAAACATTTGTAAGAGAATCAACTAGTAACTTTTGGGTATTTTATGCAGCATTGGATATGCTAAAAAGCAATTTTTATGAATTTGTGTATCAAGGGATGGAAAAAATAGTCGAAATTCGGAAGAAAATGGGATCGTGTTTAAAGACTATTCACATTTGTATGGTGGAAAAGAAATTGGCCGAAACGAAGCTATCAGTTTTTACGATTCAAAATAATTGCGATGATGAATTACTGCAGGAACTGCATAATAAGAGAGATGAGGCAAAAGTAAGCATTCCTTAAGCAATGTAAAAATTTACCAATATAATCAATTTGTTGTAATCATTTTTGCAGAGAGAGCATTCCAAATTGTCCGAGGCACTGGACCGTGCGGTGGCTGATGTTAGCAAACGTAAAGCGGAAGTTAAGAGAATCTGTGAAGGCGAACTACCAACAAGCGAGAATTTTCCATACAAACAGGAATTTATGGACATGCAGGAAATGCAATTGGATGCCGTTCGCGAAGCCATACACGATCATCAGGCTAGATTGGAGTGCATGAAGAGCGTTAATTCGGAGGTAAGTTAAATTTAATAAGCTTTCTTAATTGTTTCATTAAATGGCAAATCCTCTGCGATTTTTAGGTAGTCAAAAGTTTTCGGGAACTTGAAAACGAAATTAAAAGTCTTATGGAGAGTATTCAAAGTGGTTCAAGTCGAGAGAAAACCATGGAGGCGGAAATGTCTAATTTGTATGACAAATGGGAGCCCAAATTGACTAGCTTGGTGGAGACGATCAGTGCGAAATTCAGTGAATTTATGGAGTCCATAGAGTACGTGGGAGAAGTTGTACTGTCCATGGATGATAAGGTATGATACTTGAAACTTCTTTGCCTGCGCAAAACAAAATCCTAAGCCTTGCTCCTTTTCAGTTCGACTTTGAATCATACGGCATCCAGATAATGGTACAGTTTCGAAAGGGAGCCCTTTTGCAACCATTGGATAAATTTATTCAGTCCGGAGGAGAGCGCGCAGTGTCCATTGCGATCTATTCGCTATCTTTGCAGCATGTTACTCACGTGCCCTTCCGGTAAACAGACAATTATTCTATTTTATCAGTAAGTTTAACATACAAATTTATGTGTTTTAGGTGCGTTGATGAAATAAATCAAGGTATGGATGCTAAAAATGAGCGTCACATATTTGATCTTCTCCTCAGAGAAGCGACGAAACATGGCTCAGCCCAGTATTTGTTTGTTACGCCAAAGGTAGGCTATATCCACTACTTGCATATAGATACATTATCTGATATTTTAATTCTGCTTTAGTTGCTGCGAGACCTGAACTACAATGAGCATCTAAGCGTGTCGATCGTTCACAACTCCAAAACGGTACTACCGGGCACTACTTTTGCATCATAAATACAAATCCATAAGAACATTTTTTGTAATTTAATTTTAAAGGTATTTATTCGCAATAAGTTTATACAGCGACCAGTCTTTGGTGTGATTTATTATTAACTAATTCGATACCATAAGGCTTGCCAAACACGTAACCGAGCAACTTTAAACAAGCAAGAAAATCCAATGGAGCTTGACGCTCAGTTTTCTCATGTTTCAAGTTGGCCTCGCTATAAAACCCTACAAAATCATCTTTATCTTATTTCAGTTCGGACATCAAATTAACACTAGTTAAAATTTGTAAATTGTATTAGAAAATATGCTACCAAAATACTATTTTTATTATTTTTTTTACACATACCTCTTCATATTATTAGGTCAGTAAACCGAAAACTATTTCTTATTTTGTTACCCAATGGGTTAATATTTTTTAATCGAGAGGTGACAGCATAATGGTCACTACTGCATTGCATCATGTGTTACTCGTATGATATAATTTGATCTCCCGCCGATAACTATATAAGATCTTGTTGGTCCTAAGGGCTTGGTCAGTTTGATTTAACTCTGAAACAATTCAGTTCCCGATCGAAATCCGTGTGTGCCCCCATTATGGTTGGGATTTTTTAGATCAGCAGTTATTGCTATATTGCCGTATTCATAAATCTTCTACTGGCCTACTAAGTCCCAACATAATGAGAGTAAAAACCACTGGTTACGATGATTAGTGTCTAAAACTGTTTTGTGCTTGTAATTTAATAAAAAAAAAATTACAATTAGAGAAATTTAGTTAATGTTTTTAAAATTGGCTACAATTTGGTTAAAGTTTTATTCGAAAGGTGCAAATGAGAATTCAAATGCTGTTCCATTTCCGCGTTCCTCCCACGTTCGATGATTTTGCATTTCTTCGATAGTTTTGCTCACCTGATGTTGACCACCTATTACGATATGTTCATCACTTGGTCACATTGTTTTGTCAACAATTGAAGCAAATTGGTAAATCGTCTTAATTCCTGAGGAAAAACCTAAAATGAAGACAGAAATCGTGCTGCTGGTCTTGCTGGGGGCATTGACAGGCAGTTGGGTAAGTAGCAGACACTTGTATTTGCAGTGGTTTTTGAAAAAAAAGCTCGATTTTAGACCGGGAGCAATGCACCCCCTTTGGCCGGTTGGCAGACTCATCTCGTTTCTTTAATTGTTTATGTTTTTGGTATAACATTTTAGGGTTTTTTGGACCATGACAGCTGGATCACTGTGGAGCTGCAGCACTCGCTTTCCGCGACATCCGACAGCTTCACGTTTCGCGGAAATGTGACAATTCCCAGCCTGAATTCCGGATTGGCGAACGTGGTGCAGCCACCTTTGACCGACGAGGAACTGCAGCAGTTAAAGGTACATAATGCCAGGCAGCCAAAACTCCACCCCAGACACCCAGCTAATAGTTCTTCTTCTTTGTTTTAGACTCTCGCCAAGCAGAACGACTTTTACCGCCTGAAGACCACAGTTGTCTACTCCAACGGGGCCAAGTCCACCTTCCTGACATCAAACAAGGCCTGTCGCCTACTACTGGCCCAGCTGAAGGACGTGCTCTGGATTTCGCTGGATCCCTCGGGATTCGTAACAGCCATCACGGCCTCCCAGGACGCGCCGCCCGGCACTTTTGAGTGCACACCGGAAGACATAGACAAGCTGGACGAGACGCTCTTCAGCACCGACGTCCTCATCCGACATGCCGAGCTGGCGCCTGTTCCAGACACCGCGAGCTTTATTCAGAAGGTGGAGCGAGAGCGGGAGGCCCGAGAACGGGGCGATGTTCGCGACAACCGCGGCTTCTTTGCCAAATACGTAAGTTCTTCTTTAACATACATATAAAAGAACTCTAATCCCAATAATTCCTTCAATTTAAGTGGATGTACATCGTGCCAGTGGTGCTGTTGGTCTTCATTTCGGGAGCCACCAATCAGGAGGGTGCGAAATAGGCTTACACCCCTTAGTTTTTGGCGCTCTTTTGTTTCTTAGCGTTTCCTAAATACAATTCCTAGGCAATTCTGGATTTACCAAGTCATAGCAATAAACACCTAAATTTAATAAGTGTATTGATACAAATATTTGAAAACAGTTATTGTAATATTTAATTGGTGCCTTCGTGGTGTAATGTATCAAACATATTTGTTTGCTGTGGAATAAAAAGTCGTGTGGTCCAAAACAGAAAATCTCTTACTCCTGAGGGGTTAAATGCTCAAATTCAAGGCACTCCTTCACCTATTTTTGGCCGTTTAAAGTTTTTACAAAAACTATTTGCCATATATCTGCCAATTGTCGTTTGAATTCAGTGATCCATATCTTAATATCATATTGGGGATTGCGGTTTTCGCACTTACCTGGTCATATTCTGGGCCTTTTCTTGCTCATTACTGAAGGCTGATCCTGTGGCACGGCAGTCCCCTTGTCCTCGGTCTTTTTTTAAGCCCTAAATCGCCTCGACCCATTGCTTCAATTCCGATGGTGCACCAGATCCCTGAGAGACTTCCAGCGAAGGTGACAGTCTGGAGAATATTTCGGCATCACCTTAAATTGTAAGAGGGAAAAAATCATTAAATACAGACAAAACTACGTCAAGGATTAAGGACTCTGGGTATACCACCTGTTAGTAGCCTGGGGAACTACTCCTTGTTTTTGGTCGATCTCCAAGACCTTCGTGTTCCGATTGTGTATTGTACATATCCAATTGTACATACATATTTTTGTATGGAGCGGATCGCTAGGATGACTTCCTGCACAAGCTACAAGTCAAGTCCGTTGGATGAAGCCACTGGGGGGTGGTCCTCTGGAACTCGATCTCCTTAGGGCTTGTATTTCTGGTGCGGCGGATTTCCAGCTTCAGGTGAGAGGATGCAGCAGATTCTTGGATGACGAAGGTGATGCAGTGAAAGCGGCAGCCGGAACCAAATGGCGGGAGATGACGTCAGCGGTGGTTATGATCCTCAATTTTCCAGTAGATCGTTGGCGGGGAGACGGAGCGGATCCGATGCTGGAGATGCGGTCCCGTCCAGGAAATAGGCGCCCAGGTCGACGGCTGGCGAGGGGAACTAGAGGGGAGAAACTAGAAGGGGGAAACTAGACGATGGCTAGGAGGATGGCTAGGAGGATGGCTAGGGGGATGGCTACGGGGATGGCTAGGAGGATGGCTAGGGGGATGGCTAGGGGGATGACTAGGAGGATGGCTAGGAGGATGGCTAGGGGGATGCCTAAGGGGATGCCTAAGGGGATGCCTAAGGGGATGGCTAGGTAGGGGAACTAAGGGGGGAACTAACTACGGGGGAAACTAAGGGGGGACCTACTTACCCAAAAAATCGGGCTCGATGCAGCTTAAGTAATGATTTTCGTGCTAGAACTAGTTGGGAATTATAATTTCGGAGAAGCGACAGAAATTCGAGTTCCCATTTAGTTCGGGCCCTATCGAGCCCTATTTTTGGGTAAATAAACTTATTTTTCCCCTCCCCTCTCCTTCTAGTTCCTCCCCTAGTTCCTCCCTTACTTCCCCCCTTAGTTCCCCTACCTAGCCATCCCCCTAGCCATCCTCTAGTTTCCCCCCTCCCCTCTAGTTCCTCTCGCCAGCCTTCGACCTAGGCACATATTTCCTGGACGGGCCCGCATCTCGGATCCGCCCGCTTTCCCCGCCAACGATGTACTGGAAAATGGAGGATCATTGCCCCTCTGACGTCATCTCCCGCCATTTGGTTCCCGCTGCCGCTTTCACTGCATCTCCTTCGTCATCCAAGAATCTGCTGCATCTTCTCATCTGAAGCTGGAGATCCGACGCATCAGAAATGCAAGCCCTAAAGAGATCGAGATCCAAAGGACCACCCCTCAGTGGCTTCATCCAACGGACTTGACTTGTAGCTTGCGCTTAATGTCATCCAAGGCAATCGTCGACCATCTGGCCTGATGCAGTGCATCCATGCGATTTTCTGCACCGTGTCTAAAGACCATGGAGATCGAGATCGAGCAGACCCCCTGTGGCCGCATCTCCCCACATAGGGAATCAACTTTCTTCTTCGCTGGAGTCATCCAAGAAACGGCTGCATCATCTCAGCTGACGCAGTGCATCCAAGCGATCCGCTACATAAAAAATATGTTCAATTGGATATGTACAATATGCAATTGGAACACAAAGGTCTAGGAGATCGACCAAAAATAAGGAGAAGTTTCCCAGGCTTCTAACAGGTGGTATATCCACCATCGATTTACTGCTTAAAAATAGACCGAGGCCAAGGAGATTGCCGTGCCACAGGATCAGCCTTCAGCAATGAGGAAGAAAAGGCCCAGAATATGACCAGGTAAGTCCGGAGTACATTTCGTGGTTTATACAACCAAAGTATTCATCGAGTTGCACTTGTAAACAGTATACGGTAAGAAGAGAAGATATTGGATGTTAACCTGTATTATATTTAAACCCCTCCTCCTGAGTTACTCCTTTAGTTTGAACCCACAAGAAAATGTTTATTTAACAAGCGAGAATAGTGAATGCAACAATGAAGCTCTTTTATGGCAACCTATTAATCCAACTGAAAGTGCAAACCGTAATTAAAACGTTTTCATACCGCAAGTGGCGCGGGGGCAGGCAGGGCCGCCCCGTAGCCGTTGAGAATTGTGAATTACACGGTCGCTTAACCACGGACCACCCCGAAATTGACTCGAGTGCGATGCGTGCCGAGTGGTTGCAACACAAATTTGTAATTACAATTTCCTGGCGCTTTCCCAGCGAGGAGGTTGCCTGGTGTGGAACCCCCCCAAGTCTGCATGCGATTGCTAAAAAACAATTTTCACCGAGTTGGCCATCCAGGGCGGTGAGGGATACGTGACAATTTGCCGATACCCAAATTTCTCCATCGCCCGGGAACGCCCTCGATGGCGTAAAAAACCGAATTGCCCGTGGGCTCTGTTTTTTCTTTCTTCCCACAAATCGAGCCAACATGTGGTAACCCATAATTTACGCCTAGGGATGTTATAATTTCGATTATATCAAGGACTTTATGGATAGTTCTTAATGAGACACGGAACCGGACCAAAGGACCGTCATTATAAATTTGCATTGCATACATAAGTTGATACATTTATTGGACAATTTACTTTACCTCAGAACTGACATTTTTATAAGGGGAAAATCAAGATCTGCCTTTTACGGCGATAATGGGTCTCTTGTCATCGAGATAATCCCAAATATTGTGACAGTAATATTGACATCAACTGAAAATGTAAATTGTATTTTTTGTACGCTCTAATCCGACACCCCTTTTCGTTTAAATTTAAATTACCTCTTTGCCAAACAAGGCGCACTGAAGGATAACAAAACACTTTTAAATGCGAGAACACAAATTGTTAGATCAAAAAGCAGAATCGGGCAAGGGCCATCTGTCAAAATTCTCGTCATTCCACGCAATCTGTCACTCTGTCACATTTTGCCCGCCCGTGCCACAAAAAACTGTGCACATGCAGGATACACGTAATTATATGGGCCCAAATAAGTGCTGTGTGCACATCCCGGTGCACTTGTCAAGTGTTGGCATACCAACTCGACCAAGCCGGTCATTAAAATATACACTTTTAGCCTTTCAGTTTGCATCGATGTTTAAATTAGCCACCCACCCCCACGGAGGGCTCGAGGACTGGAAGGTTGGAGGGTTGCGGACGCGGTCGTGGTCGTGGTCGCGGATTGGCCTGCCACTCGCAATTACTTAAATTGTTCGGTTAATGTGTTACCTTTGGCCTACATTTAAACTCGTCGGGGTGTTGTCACTCGAAGCGGTTAATGGCGCTATTACACCCCCAATTAGTTTAAAGTTTAAAGTTTAAACCGATACGAGAGGCAGTGAATTGAATTCATAGTTTCGAAGGGGTTGCTACACATTTTAAGAAACTGTGGCGGCTTTGCAGATTTGCCAGATGGGAACCCATTTAGATTAAGGCTTAAATACTTGCCAAATAAAAATGAAAACCCAGAACTCGGGGTTATTCGGATACAACAGGTGATTACGGGAACGGAAACCCATCTTACATAAGCATACCCAACATACGCAAACAAAATGCTTGAACCAATGCAATCTACTCATCCTTGAGGTAGCCAGCTCCTCATTCTTTGAGCGAGACAAAATGCCAATAAGGACTTGTCGAATGCATTATGCTCGATAAATAAACAAATGGTATTAGCCATGGGTTTCGGTTTGTGTTCGAGTGTGGGATACACTGGGCTTGTGCAAATAAAAATGCCCACGCAGATGCACTCGGGGGCATTAAATTTGTAACAAGTTAGCAGCTGGCGCCAATTCACAACTCACAACTCACAAGCACCGCGTCGTGTCGTGTCGAGTGATTAAACAATCGCATTGATATGGCCCATCCAATTCGCACAATCCCAATTGAATTTCGGATTGACAGGTTCATAAACGGCATTGTTCCGCGATGTTTGTATTTGAATTTCATGCCCGAATACAATTGCTCTTTTCCTGCCCGCCGCGCCACTGATCCAGGATCGGACAATAGGCGGGCAAGAGGCTTACGGACCCGGGTAAACACAAATGCATGCATACGAGTATCTTGGTCATGGGAATGCCAATTGCCCGGATTGGGGGTGGGTGGGTGTGCGGTTCATTATCATCCAGATAATCCCATTAGAAAACGTTGCGGCAAGTGCTATGTTAGTTGATATTCAAGCGAAAACCTTGGGGGAGAGGTATGTATGCAATAAATAAATTTCATACACCACATATGACAAAATATCTTGGCATAATAATGCGGGCTGGTTTTAATAAGCATTTATTAGCGCTGCGCTCGAGTGTGTAATCCTAATCCAGTTTGCAAGAAAAATGGCCGCTATTAATCTAAAATTTCTCTGAAATTAAAGCAATGCAATAAAAATCAGAAACTCGGTGAACGTAGATTCTAAAAAATGTTCTCTGGTTGCGGAATACATTGGTCGGGCGAATTGAATTTCAAATGAGCCTGGCAGTGAAAATATTTATTGAATATTTAATGCAGTTCGAGTTCAAAGGAACGGAAGGGAAGCTCCGCAAATATGTTGTGAACAACTTAATAATAAATAAATAAAATCCATTTACCGATTATAGGCTTTTGAAGGCCAGGCGATTAAAATAAATTAACTTAAAGTGGCTTAAATTGGCAGATGTTTCTGGGTTTGTAACCCGCAAAGCGGCCACGATTTCAGCTGACTTTTGAGTGGAACCCAAAAAATATACAAATTGCTTAAGTGCGCGCACATAAATCTGTAAAACTTCCAATACCTTGTATACAATATTCCAAATCACTTTAACTGCTGGTAATCGGGGCATAATCTTCGAAAATTTGCATGCACTCCCCTCGAAAAGACGGTATTTGAGATCCTTATCGTGGTGCACATTATTCACGTCACGTCTGAAGTATTCGAAGCATAGTCAAAACTGCCCATCAATTTCGCCCTCAGTTCGCCACGCCCCCATTCCCCCGCCCCCTCGAAGATGTACATACATATATAGTGGTTTGTATATAAGCCAGGGATATTAGAATACGCGGGTCCTGCTACTCAATTACCTCGACGATTTCGCCGGCGTTGACGGCTGCTTGTGGGTGTTGTGACCGACTGTCCTGTGCCGGTGCCGGTGCCGGTGCCTCAGTCTGTGTCCTGCCGAGGCCTGCAGATCGTTGTGGCAATTATAGTCGGTTGGGAGCTCCGATATGTCGCAACATATGCCTGCCGCCCATCAAAGGGCCCCCCTCGCTGCTCGCCCCGCTCATTTGAGGCGGCTGCAAACTCCGGCCAGGTCGTACATGATCGCCCCGGGCCCTTGGCTGCAGCCATGGCTTTGTGGGCTCCTCAGTCCGGGGCCCAGCACCCAGCACACAGCACACAGCATCCAGCACAGGCAGCAGCATCCAGCACAGGCGTTGCGTCTGGCACGGGCTAGTGGCCATAATTCTCGGTACACGACTGCAGACTGCACGAGGAGGCGGAAAAGGGCTGCTGCAGCGGCATCTAAGGCATCCGATCGGATCGGCAAAAACACGTCAGGCATCTCGGGCGCATTCCAAGAATGCGGCACTCTAATGTTGGTCAAATGGGCCCCACTCTGCCATTGTAATTTCTCATAACCATAACTTGGATGGCGGAGCGGCATACCTTCTATAGATGCTTACATACTATAGATGATACAATATATAGATTTCGAGATTTACGTAAATAGATTTTTGTTTAAATCGTATTATAGTTCCTATACCATCTCCTATAAATAAATAAATCTCGTACGTATTATACATAATTACCGTAGATGATAGATCGATATGTTAATATTGTATTGCAAGTCCTAAACATTTTCTATAAATATTTCGGGTATAAATCAAAAAGTTTATGTTGAAATTACCATAAATGAGTAAGATGATATCCTGAAACTGTTGCCCCAGTTAACACCTCGATAGCAAAATACAAACACTTATAGTCGCTATATGATATACGAGTATTTATTATATAATGAATAGTATAATGTAACCAGAACAAATAATACTCTTTAAAAGGTTCATAGCAAACATGCCACTTGGGCAGGAAAATGGCATCGTTTCCCTGTAAAGAACCACCCTGCGAGTTCTCCAAACAATGCTGCGGCATGATATGGCAGCCTCGAAAGCATGATAATGAGCTGATCATCGACTGCTGCGATTTGATAAGTGCGAGTCTATCGGGACAGCAGACTGATTCCCGGCGAAACAACCGCCGACGACCGACACGGATCGTCAGAACAACCTGGGATGGGGGCGGGGAGCGAGCCGAACTGGACGAGGCGGTGCAAGATTGGAGGCGATGCCATGCCCCTTGCCGGCTCCAAAGCCCGGCACTGGGCCGATTGCAGATTTTGTTACGAAGGTTAATATAAAGCGGAGAACAAGGAGAGCAACCCGTGTCAAAACTGAAAGAATCATGGAAATTCTGCATGTCAAAGTTGATTGGCAAATACCCTTCAGGAGTCTATGGTCAGAGTCTATAGTCAGAGGTATTTGTGATCAAAAATAGGTGACTGAAGATCAAGCTGTATTATTTCAATCAATATCCATCGCTGGCTTCTAAAAATTATTAGTTTAGGAAACCTGAGATGACTGTTTAAAGTTCAACAACATTTTTGCAGGCATCAGACAATGATTTGTCATCAAATTGACAGCAATTGCTCAAATCAATAACCAAAAGAATGCTAAGGGAGGTGTCAAAACAAGCAAAGTGTGCAATTAGTTAAAATTATTCTCGTATAGCGATGCGATGATGCATATTTATGAGGGCATATGGCTTGCCGTATAGCCAGCCGATTTGTGGGTAACATGAACTCAGCGCAAAAGTTATGAGCACAAAATGCAAAGTCAAGCAAGCAAAATCCTATAATTAAACAATTATAGCAACTCCCACTTTTGCTCGTGGTCATTGGGCTGGCACTGGCACTGGCACTGGCTTTGGCACTGGTTCTGGCACTGGCACTGGCCCGGCCTGGACCCTTGCGCTATGTGCGCTACTCCTCCTCTTTGCGATCAGGACGGATTTCGTCCAGTGTAGCACGATGCAGGTAGTGTGCGGAGGTGGAGGTGGACCAGCAGAAGGTGGAGCAGCAGGAGCTGGAGGGCAAGAGAAGGAGCGGTAGCAAGTACTTCCTTCTGTGCGAGGAATGCTGTGTGTGCATGCCTAGCGACCGAACCCTCGATCCTCGATCCTCGACTGTGCCCCAAGCTCCACCTCCGTCTGGAGGCCTGAAAGTCTGGAAGCCGTCGGATCGGACAACTTCGGGCCTCGGCGTCCAAGTTCAAATGCGCTTCGATCTCCTTCATCTCAGCCATTGACACTTGGCAGTTGATAGGTCGGAGATCGAGGTACCATTGCCGTAATTACAATATTTCTAAGAGGCCCCCAATCGGCGGCTCTATGAAGTCGCCTAAACTAAGCCCCGCCACAATCTTAGCCACAAATAATTGCCCCGCTACATTAAAAGCCAATTAAGCCTTAGTTTTTAAGAAACAGTCTTAGATGTGAAAGGCCAACCTAGCTCTATTAAATTGTGGTGGTAACAAAGGTGATTTTAAGACGAAGTTGTGTGATGTTTATGAAGTAGTATACCTACGATTTTAAGGTAAAGTTGGGGAAATTCTTAAAAGAAAGGTGTAATATTAATCTTCGAGAATAATATATTTTAACCAAAAAGTATTCATAGAATTAGAATGGATTGTTTTACACAAATATCTTAAATAGGTCCTATTCATGACAGGTGTTGTGAGAGGTGTTATAACTCCGAAAATATCCAATAGCTACTATATGTTTAGCTTTTAATTGATAGTCGCCTTGGCCTATTAGAGTTCCATGTGTCACTGGGATCAATTCGGGTCAAATTTTGTCCTCATTCTTTGCATTTTATTTGCGCTTGAGGGCCCAGTCATCGCTCGGTGTTCGCGTTAACAAATTTCTCAAAAAATAAGCCGAGCTCTGCCCAGAGATTCACATGGGGCTGGTGAACTTACGAAAAGGTGCACTCAACCTGCTGGAAGCTTCAGAAAATATGACCTGCAAGCTGGCGGTGGAGTTTTTGGGGCAGGCCGGCTGCAACCATTAATGATATGTAGATGACGGCAAATAAAGCTCGGCCTAAACCATGTATTTAGTCCCGCGAGTGTGCAAGACAAAAGCGAAACGCTCCTCGGACGCGCACGATAAATTATTTGAGACGAGGCGATCTCACCCCCGAATCGGAGGCGCGGAGTTCGTCTCGGAATCTTGGAATCTCGGAATGGATCTGGCGAAGTCTGCTCCTGGAGAGGCTGTGGCCCCACTCGTTTGTCTTGCCGGCATAAGACAAAATCCCCAGTCCCGACAGTCCCGGTTTCGCTCCCAGAATCGCGTTCGAGCTGGAGCCCCAGCAGTCTGAGCCGAAGCTCGAGTTCCAGGCAAAGTCAAAAGCCAACTCGCTGTCCCGGCCTCGATAATTAACACACAAGCGCGGGGCGTGATGAGCAACGGACCGCAGAACCAAACAAATTATTAAAAATGAATTAGTGGAAATATAAATATATGATTTCGAAATCCCATGCGAGTGCTGCGCTGCCCTGGCTGCCGTGGATGCCGTGGATGCCATGGCTGCTTGGCTTGGGACGCACGTGCTCCTAGGGCATCCATCCCAGGCAGTCGCATCGGAGCGGCGGCGAACCCTTCCACAGAAGACCCGAGATGATGCCCCTCGAGGTCATTTTGCCGGCGGGCCCTGCAACTCCCAGCGCTCTGCTGCAATTGCATTTGAATGTTTTTCGAGGCCTCGGATTTTCTTTTTCGTTTTTCGGTTTTTTATAAATATATAAAAGCCATTAAATACTAATCTATTCTCGATTGCTCTTCTTCAGTCGGGGGCAACTAATGACGCGCGCTCAACATTTAGGCCACCGCCAGTCCCATCCCAGTCCAAGTCCCAAGTCCCAAGTCTCAGTCCCCGTCGCAGTGCCAGTTGCAGGCGCAGTGCAAGGAGGCAGAGCCATCTCCTAAGTATGATTAATTAATAATGCAGGTGAGCACAGGTACACACACACTATACACATATGACTGCGCGTGTGTAGGCTTGTGCAGCGCAATACTTAAACGTATTATTATGCACATTAACCAACCATGTCATTATTTTAATATAATTACTATTGTTATGCCCGTTTTCATGCTCATTTAAATATTCATTAATTAATATCGACCTTTTCGAAATTAGAGATCAATTGGGGAAGTCAATCTAAACACAATTTTTCGTCAAATCTGAAAATTTACAAGAGTTCATCAACTTTATTTTTTGATTTCATTTGCCACTGTTAAATTTTTGCTTAAATAGACATCTGCATGAATGTATTCATTTGTAGCATGACAGATCTGTACAGTAATGTGTACAGTGTTCTTAAAAATACTGCACTCATTCTTTACCGTACCTTATACCCTATAGGCCGGAAGAAAATGACACAACAAATATATTGTGACGAAAAATAAGTGTGCTCATTTGTCGTTTTGAATGCATTCACTCAGAAATCTAGTTTAAGTGTATTAAACTGATTTCTTATGTGGCATTTGATTAAGGTTTGCCCAAATGCATTTGCAAATGAATAAATAAGACATTGCCCCGCGCGTTTAAACAAGAAAACAACGCCTGCAGACTTACAATAAGATGCAGACTAATAATTCCAAAATGTATTAAAGTTAACAAGTATAAGCAGAGCAACGTGAAATTGGGTTGAAAATGTGATATAGTGACTATTGTAGGTGCTGGAATCAGTTGTTATTTATACAATGCTTTTGACAGATACAAAAGCCTTTTTATTGCATCTCACAGGAGTGCAACAATCTTTTTGCCACATCCTAGTTTGGGTGTCCTAGTAAAAGATTGATTTTATCAGCTCCTGTGGCATTCTGCGAGCAGTTTGAAAATAATAAAATGGAAATGGTAGCGGGAACTAATCAAGGATTGCAACGCCATAGATGCAGGCAGGCGCACACCTTTGCCCGCACACGCACACGCACCTCTCGAAAATGTATCTGTGAAGTACACGCAGAACGAAAGAGAAACCCGGCGGGTTAAGAGAACGCACTGAGAGAGAGCGGCGGCAAGCGAGGCGCGAGGGAGATGGCACGAGGTGCGAGCGGGATGGAGGACGAGATAAATAAAAAGCGAGCCACCGTGGGGGTGGGAGTGAAAGATACATACCGCCTCGAACGCGCTGCCTGAAAACTCTGCCAGCATCCCCAAAAGCGATATGTACTCGGGCAGCGGCAGCCATCTCCTGCTCCTGGTCCTCCTCCGGCTGCGGGTCCTCCTCCTGCTCCTTCTCCTGGTCCCCCTCCCGTTCCTTGCCCCTCTATCGCAGGAACTCTCCAGCAGCAGCAGGAGGGGTGCGGATTGGGGCTGTTGCCGGTGACACAGGGGGATTGTAATTCCCCCTCCTCGGGATTACTCCCAAGCAGCATCGCCACACTCCGAAAAAAGGAATTTATGTCGTTGTTAGCCCAAAACTTGCAATAAAAAGGCATAAATCTTGGTGTTTGTAATTATATTTTTACTACATTTTAAGTTAAAAACTAGAATATGTAAATATTGTCTGGAAATAGGTAAAAGCCAACACACTCTGAAAAAGGAATTTGTCTCGTTTTCAGTCGAGAACTTGCAAAAAAAAGGCATAGATCATTGTAAGGTTGAATGTTTATCTTAATATTTTTAATGTTTACTTATATTTATACCAAGAATAAATAACTAACTAGGTATATTAACTTGAAAACCTTGTTTGACCTCTTAATGTTTTTGCAATAAGATCTTGAGCCATAAAGATATATCAAATTAAGATGCGAACAACCTCTAATAACTGCCTTAAATGTATTAAATCTACAGCAAGTAACAAGCATCTTGGAAATGAAATATTTTCGGCATTAATCACAAATGATTTTTACCCAAATTCATGATGATGAGAGCTCTGTTTACCTAAGCCATTTGCATAATTTAATTTGCTAGATGAAAACTTTAAGCTGGATTAGGCAGAACATAACATAAATCCCATATAATTTTACCTCGCAATTTCATGACTGAAATTTCGCCGCCACGGTAACGTGCAGGGACATCCCCTGAGCTGACATTTCGGAGGGATATCTAATGGATTTTCTGTGAGTGCAGTACATAGGCAAGCTCATACATATAATGGCCTGCGGGCATGGCCAACGAAATTCTGGGCCCGGGAGTGGGTGAGACAAATATTAAATCAAGCAGTGCGTTATATACTCACCCCTCCAGCCTTACCCCCGCTGTATATCCCGTGCGGCATATAAATGTTTATATACCCGGGAATTTGAGTGTAGACATCGCCCCGGTATATGCGGCTGTGTGTAATTATGCACTTATCACTCCACACGAGAACGGTCCGTTGCCGACTTAGCAAAGTTCCATTTCCTCGGGAGATATTGTCCGCATGTACTCGTAGGTGAAGTCCGCCCGAGTCTCAGATGTACATACAAACGCATGTACACGCATCATCCAGGGAGCCAAATCCGAATGCGAATCTGAATCTGGAGATGGAGACGTGGCCGGAGCCGGAGCCGGAGCAGGAGCAGTGCGTATGTACAGGTACATGCATATGTCCATATACCCGCCTCCCTGTATGTGGAGTCCGAAGGATCATGTACAACGAACACGGCCCAAGATAGCGGATTGGGGATGGAGATGGTGATGGTGATGGTAATGGAGATGGGGTGGAAAGTTCAGGGGCCGGCGGATGGGCAGATGGGGGTCATGTGACCAACAGAAGCTGCATGCATACACCCCCGGGTCGAACAGTACATAGCCAACGGCTGGGTCTTCGCAGCACTCGCAACTGAACGGAGCGGACCGAAACGTAATGGTGGAGCAGGACGGAGTGTAAGCTGGACGGCAGGCAGGGAAAATCCTTTTGGCCGAAACCCGAAAGCCACAAAGGAGATACGGAAGTTGGCTCAGACGACAACGACGACGACGTCGACGACGCTGGCTCCTGCAGTCCTCCTCTAGTCCCGATCGGCGGCACCTCTGGCTTAAGTGCGAGTGCAGGAAACCGGAGCGGAAATTCACTGGACGGCTGCGGATGCGGATGCGGATACGGATGTCAAGTCCAAGTTCAGGCCGTGCCGTCTTCCTTAACGAGTTACTTGCTAACTGGCCAACCTAAATAACCGTAAGCGCCCGCAAAGTTCCGGCGGCAATAGCACGTGAGATTCCGGAACATCACGGATACGGATACGGGACAATACGGATACGTTAGCGAGGAGTATCTGCATCTGTTCATGCCCCCGCGAGACAAAGCTACAGCGATTAACATAAATTTGCACCCATCGGACCAACTGCGAAAGCTGTCATCATTCTGGATTTTACAAACAACTTCCGACGGAAGGTCGGTCGGACAGCAGCTGCCTGCCACCGGGGCCAAATTGGAAAATTGCTTTAACTTTTCCAACTTTTCGTCTATTTCCGTAGGAGTTGGATATGTCATTTCTGGCTACCTTGGACGCAAGTGCCTGGCAGGTATTTTCACATAATTTTTATTCCCCGTGCTCATCTTAGTATTAACATAATCAAATTCCGAGTGGGCTCAATGCTAAAAAAACAATGTTTGACAACAAATAACGGAGTGTTTGTAATACTTAACGAGTTTTTACAACTTTTTTGCGGTATAATAATGAATAAATTGAAACGAAACTCAAGAAAATAATGAAACACAATTGAAAAACCGCTAAAAAAAACCCAACAGCAAGTGAATATGCTAAGTAATCTATTCCATCACATTTAAACAAANAATTGAAAAACCGCTCAAAAACCCAACAGCCAGTGAATATGCTAAGTAATCTATTCCATTACATTTAAACAAAACTCTACATTGTATTTAACCAATCGTTATAAGATCAAAAGGTTTATAAAGCTCGGTATTGTGTCTTTATAGAAACTTTGTAGTTAATAATATAAAATATAGCCCTTATGTGGAGTGGTCAAAGGTTTAACAAGCGGTTTCCCCTCAATTCGACAGACGGGGGATGAATTTGTTAATTTCGCTGCTTGGTAAGCCGAAATAATATTATTATTTGAAATGAAACTTTTGAAACTTCATAACTCAGAGGGCAGACAATTGAATCATTTATGGTGCATTTGAACAGGGTAAAGCTCTGTAAAATCGAAAAATTATAACGAAAACTTCGGCGGCCTGAAGTGAGTGCGTAAGGACCGACGGGTATATCGAAAGTTACACGAAAGATACAATCAGTTAACCGATAGTTAATTTCTATAAACACAAGTGGAAGGCCAGAGAGGTAAATTATTCACGCAGCTGATAAGAATCAATATCCAACAATACAATTTAATGGGGCATCTGCATTATTCATGCATGTTGCCGTACATCCTTTGACCAGTGCCCCGCTTGCCGCAAATGAGAGTGCACGATGGGGCCCTGGGACGTGTGCTTAACCGGCCAGCGGTCGTCCGCTCCAGCGGTCGTCCTGATCCTGATCCTGTTTGTGCGCGTTTGTCCCGTATTTACTTACGGACTTAGTCCCTGTCACCGGCAGCAGCCAGCTCTCGATTTTGTGGTTGCTGCTGCTCGAATGACGGCGCTTGCCGTTTGCTGTTTGCCGAGACCTGTCGGCCAAATGAACCGAATAATACATCAAACGCTCTTTAATGGGGGTGACAAATCCTCGACAGTTGGCGGACCCTGATTACTTTATTTCCCGAATGCGGTGAGTCCCTGACAGGAGCGCAGTGTTGTCGTTAACCGAGCCGCTCGTCGTTCCTGCGAAAATTAATCAACCTCCGTGAAGTTCCCGCCAAACATGCAAATGCGCCAAAGAAATTGTGATCCGAGCAGAGAAATACTCATACCAGAGACATGACACATAACCAGACTTATTAGCAGGGATATATACGATACAAACGAGCTTGGAGTATAATTTTAAATAAATTACTAACAAGGAATGCGTGTTTTGAGGGGAATTTCCTGCACGAGACAATCGAAACGTGACAGTTTGCTTATTATATCCCGTGGTTCTCACAATTATTTAAATAAAATGAAAAGTAAGATGATTGCGTTGTACTCGAAAGTACATATTTGTGGCTTATATGAACATTTTTTTATATCAAGTGCCTTAAAGAGGGTATTGTTGGAAATGCTACCTATTGTTTTGTGTTGGATCGATTCCCAATCTGTTGTGTTTGTTTACTAATTGGATATTCTGTATTTGAGATATTTAAAATCTTAAACAAATTTGATTCAAAATTGTTTGAATATGATCTAGCGATTGCCTGCTCTTTTACTTTTCATTTCAAATCTTTTCCCGCGACAAATGGGATTATTCCGACTCGATGTCCTTTTTTGAAAAGAGCGTATGCTTATCTTCAGCTATGTGGGGCGACCCTTTCGCTTTGCATATTATTTTTGAAATTCTTGCTGTGTGAGTTCTCAGGCTCAACGCCTCATGCACGAGGCGTGGCATTTGTGAAACACCAGAATTTGTATAATCTAGCGGAAGTAATGGCATTACCAGCCGAGTCGTGGCCCACGGAGACTCCATTGTAGTTAAATGCCAATTATATGCATAAAGGGATTTGCGAGATAATTAGGAAATAGCGGCCACGACAGCCTTATCCACGTTATCCAATGTTCTGGGTAGGCTAATAATTCGATATGTTAATACACCACCCGCTTGTGGCTGGGCGGACAATCGGCTTCAAGTTGCACACGCTGCAGACAGGATTCCAAACTTCGAGTACAAAAAACGAGGACAAGATACACTATAGGGCGAGACGAGAGTATGTTCAAAATAATGGCACGTGACCGTATTTATGCCATTTAATACATGAGGAAACACCGTGCAACACTTTGCCTTTCATCCCATTTGTCCACAAAAGTGCACCCCCGCCTGCAACTTTTATGTCTAGCACTGGAAATAAAACATGAGGGATTCTGATCTTTGTGTTTCTGTTTGACTTACCAAAGGGGTAACCAATTCTATACTTCAATATACTTCTATACCTAGGACCTAACCTGAAATTGTACTCTTTAGCTGGCGTAGTCTTGGTTTCATCGGGTTTTTTGGTAGTTAAGGAGGTTTACCTTGAGTTTTTCTGCGTGTACCGAGGGATAATCTCACCCACCGAAAGTACCGGAGTCCGTCCAAGTGAGAAATCGGTCCGGAGAGATGCCGTCGAGTACTTGAAGCTAAAAAGTGAAAAGCCAAGTACGAGTAGTGCGAGTGGCAACGAGCGGCGCTGCGGCGATACGCATATGTTTTTTCTGGGGCCGTGCGACCGTATTTGTTGCTGTTTCTCTGGCTGCCTCGCACACCTGAGTGGTCCTTAATGAAAATCCACAAACCCCAAGCCCACGCCCCTCCGCCCACAACTCCGCATTCGAGTGGCTTGTCGGAAAATTATACGGCAAACTCAACGCAAACAAGGCGGATATACATTACGACGGCCGGTCACGTGGCCCGAGAGCCGTCATTTTAATTAAGTTCATAAAAAAACAGGGCCACGATCCGCGAGAGTCTTTTGTCAGCAAATTTCAATTTTGATACTTTATTGGGTGCCTAAAGAAACAAAACTGGATGGATTGCGAAATTAATATAGGTAGCTGGAGAGGTTGGCTGTATCATGTTTACTCCGGGTCACCGAACTGGGGTTGTCGCAAAAGAATCTTTTTATGGGGTTTCGAGAGGCAACATTTGGATGAGGCTGATATCACCAAAAATGGCATAGATAGCATAGTTTTAATCAGATGAGTTTGAGAAACTTGCGAATCTATTAACAATTGAAATCAATCTTAAGCATTAATCTACTACTAGACATCCAATTGCCTATAAGATACATAGAAGAATGTCTCACTGCCAGAAAGAGCCAATAAATTCAATATTATTGTCTTTAACCCCATTATTTGTATAACAAAAGAAGCAGCTTTTTTGGCACTTTCATTGGGAATTAACCGAAAGGCTTACACATTAAGTAACCCATATTAATATATATTTAAACGCTATAATTACCATAAAAGTGCAACAGGCCGGTGGTCGGTTGCCGGTTCTAAGGTGTGCATGCCGTAGATCATTAGAGGCAATTTATCCAAATTACACTGGCTCTTTGAACCCGATTCACATATAAATAATCCAATGGGAGTATATATCAATATCAATGCCGCTGCGAAGGCATTCGTACATACGTGACAGGGTCCTCGCAGCACTGTACTTATCACGTGATTTATATTAATGGCGGCATATCATGTTTCACGCGTGCTTGGCGCTGGTTTTGACTGCAGAACAAATTTGTCAGTGGGGGTCGGCACGCGCTGCAAATTCGAATAAAGTCATCGCCCAACCGACCGACAGGTCGCCAGCCCGTTCGCTCGTTGGCCAGGCCAGAACGGAGCAGAGCAGAGCAGAGCAGGCCGGGCCTGACCATGGCAGCAATGGCAAAATCCAAAATATAAACTGCAAACTGCAGAATACAGAATACAGAATGCAGAATGCAGAACGCAGAAATACAGAATACAGAATACTCGCTGGGACGACAGGCTTGGCACCTATTGAGCGAGCGCCGGGGCCTTTCGCCATAAAACAAAGAAATATGGGCGAGAAGAGCCAGTTGTTTATGATGGAGATGAACAAAACGGCCATAAATCTTAATCCGCAAATGTCAGATCGACTTATTGAAGTCCACGGATAAGGAGAGACCCATTTTCAGTGGATCTACGAGCCCCAGAACTTCTTAGGAAGCCAAAGAAGGCACAGATAGAGTATCTCAAGTGCATGGATTATTTACAAATTCATACTTTATGCTAATTGCCAGACCTCTCTGGCGCGCAATAGTTTTTGAAATGGTTTTTAAATAAATAAATACCCTCTAGATTAATCAGTGTCACGAGTTCTTTTCCACCTGGAAATGAATGCCTGCCTTGGCCGTCTGCATAAATTTATAAATTCGAATCCAAATATTCGAATCCGAGTATTAATAACGAAATTCATAGTTTCGCTCGGCTGTGGCCTGTGTGTTCTTTTGCACCCAAACAAAGCACCGAAAGGCAAATTATGTTAATTGTACGAGATGCCGCTACTGTTGCCGAACATCGCGGTCGCCGTGTCATTAGCAAACATGCTTAATTATTGTTTTGCTATTGGTTTTGGAACATGTTGAAATATTTCATATCAACACGTCTAGGCCCTGCAAGACAAGATTTTCTGATTTTCAGATTTTCTCGTGTTTCTGCTGCTGCTTTACTGCTGTTTCACTGCTGGCTTTTGTATTTTTGGGACAGCACATTGCGTTAAATAATAAGACAAATTGCTGTCTTGGCCGTCTTGGCTCTCTCGTCAAAAGTGTTTCTTTTTTTTTTAATGCAATCTGCGTCGTCGCCGGCAAGCGACTACTTTACACTTGGCGAATCACTTAAGAGTGTGCAGAAAAATGAGGCAAAATGCGAATCCCTAATTATAGCTTTGGGCGAGCGACCAACTAGTTATTCTCACACGCAGCCAAGGCAAGAAATTAGGCCCGAAAGGCGGCTTACATGTGCCAGCGACACCTACTACAACCCCCTGCGACTACTACTACCAAGTGCTTGCTTACTGCCAAGTGTGTTTTGGCCAGAAACAAAAAGAAACTGAAACGGATACCGTTCCGCGCCATCTCGGCCTCTACGCACTTTTCAGTTGCAGGGCCCATCTTGATTCAGAAACGCATCCCCGGGCATTGGATGTCTTTGCGTCAGAGATCGCAGTCTGTGGTACGAAGTTACCTCTTTTACATAGCCCAAAATACGTGGCTTTAATTGCGGTGGATATGTGAGTTTGGGTATATTTATATACGCAATTTTGGTGCTAAGATACCATTGGCTCTTTTGCCTTAAAGTCTTAGGAGTTTCAGATACTATAAACAAAGATATTGTATGTAGCGTTCACCGCAAAGATATTGTATGTAGGTACGAAGTTACCTCTTTTACATAGCCCAAAATGCGTGGCTTTAACGATAGATATGCGAGTTTTGTTATATTTTCAGTGCTAAGATACCATTGGCTCTTTTGCCTTAAAGTCTTAGGAATTTCAGATACTATAAACAAGGATATTGTATGTAGAAGTTCACCGCAATATTATCAAGCTTTCAACTTGGAGACAGACATCCAAAAATAGTAAAGTTTTCATAGATATATTTGGTGAAAAGCCAGTCTTATTGTCAACTTATTGTAACTCAAAAAAGGAATATGAAATCTCTGTGAAAACTTGTATATGTTTGTATTTCCTGATTCTCTCTATAAGCCAAGTCAGATTACGAATATTTTCCCAATTTGTGGCCATAAACAGACCTCCAAATATCATCAATATTTCGCGTTGTCTTCGCATTGTTATAGCATAATTATAGCATTTTCGGTGCGTAAAACCGAGCGAGGAATTAAGAGCAGCTAATCATTATTAAGCGTTTTAATGATTTTATAGTCCAATTTATATTGGCCTTAACAACCACTTGCACTCGGCCAAATGCTTACATCTCTTATTTGGATGTTTGCTTTTAATTTTCGGAGTCTCGCAGCCAGAATTGTTGGAGAGTTGGCAGCAGCCGCGCAGCAGCAGCAGCAGCAGCAGCATCCGCGCAGCAGCCGCATCCATCCGCAGTTATTTATCGCAAATTGGATGTGGGCATGTGAGTGCCGAATGTCTGCACCGCGACTCGCTTGATTTAATGGTGGCAATTTCGTTCGACTCCAACGCACTGATAATTTTCTCACATAGAAATCCGTTCCATGGGCTAAAAAACAAAAAGGCAAAGGCAAAAAGGCGCCGCACGCAATTCGGCATTCATGTTTTATTGCCTAATTAACTGGCGCTGACCATTTCACGACCTCTTGTGCGTGACGCGTGAACGCTGTTACGGCCCCGAAATCACTTATATCTCCTCCCAGACAGGGCCGACTCCTGTCTGCCACGGCATCCTCCACATCATCAAATGTTGGCCCATAATACGGGGCCGACATTATCACTAGATTAGCAGCCATAGAAGATAGTATTTTGATTGCACTCGCCATGGATCAGGGCGCTTGTTAGGGGGCCCTACTCTTCATCTTACCTCATAAGTACTAACAAGGACTAGAACATTGGGATATCCGCTGAGATATGAATATGATTGGGATCATCAGGATTGGGGCATATGAGCTGTTAAGCGCTATCTTGCAACAATCCTTTTTATGCGTTTGCATTCACAAGCAGCGCTCTGCGATATGGAAGGTCTTACCACATAAATGTTATATGTACGTAATCGCAATCTACTGTGAGTAAACACAGCTGCAAATATATTTCCTTTTGACCTCGAATTTAAATGGTCCGCCCTGGTGGCTCTGCTCTATCGGGTTGCCTGTGCTTGTACGCTGAATTGCGAAAAAACAGAGCGGATTAAAGGTGCACATGAGCACAGCCGTAGGAAATATGCTGCAAACATCCGCCTGCTGCAACTGCATCTGAAAATACACACTCGCTATCGCACACAAAAACCTCGGCCAGAGCTGGAGCACACTATAAAAAATAAAGTGTGCCTTTTAGTTCTCCTGGAAGTATATCAGAGCTTGAGTAACATTTCTAGACAAGTTCTAGACTGCCTACAATATTGTAATCTTCAAATAGGGTCATCATAAAATGTTTTTTTGTTCAAATTGTTAGCGCTATCTTGCAACAATCCTAGGATTTAAATAGTCTCTTAAATATTACATGGTCTTAATAATAATTACAAACAAACAATCAAATCTAGCAAGAATCCTTAAAACATTCATAGGCTCTAATGGTTTTAATAATAATTACAATCAAACAATCAATAAATCTAGAACAAAATTCTCAAAACATTTCAATATTGCATGCAATATTGTAAACTACAATACAATATCTAAATGATTTCTAAAATTTAAGACGGTCTTTATAAAAAAAATCTCGAAAAAACAATCAATATATAGGCTTGGAGGCTCTGGATCCAAATCTTTAACTAAAACTAGGTAAAACTATAAACCCAACTCGTAGTCGAAAACTATTTTTATGGTTGTGCACCCAAGTGAAAAATTAAAAGACCATGCAACCCATAGTTTTTTTGCAAGTGTAAAAGCAGAAGGAGCAGGAGCGGAACAGGACGGGACAGATCGGGAGGGAACGGGGCAGGGGACAAAGAGGACATGGGCCGAACTGTGCGGCGCGGCGCACTCGCTCATCTTCCCCGCGGCTATTGGCGTCGTGCAATGTTGCAGGAGCCTTTTTCCTGCTCTGCTCTGCTCTGCGGTGCGGTGCGGGCTCTGGGTTCTCGGTTCTGGCCAAGCGCAAAGGCGACCAAGAGGCCTGGCCATGAGCCATGAGCCACGGCCATGTCGCTGATGATTCGTGTATCGCAACCGCCACTGCAACGACCACAGCCGCAGATACATCTACAACTACAGACCGGAGCAGAGCAGGGCACACCAGAGCAGAGCAGAGCGTTGAGCTTCCCCCGAAATTTGAATCTGCCTGCATCTGCATCTGAAGACTTAACGAATATGAACGAAATGGCCGGCGGCCGTTTCAAAATATTACCACACTCGAGAGCCCGGCTACGTACTAATACGTAGCAGGCGGACGGACGTACGTACGTACGTACGTAAATGCGTTCGAGCGAATGCGGAAAATTATGGCGAGGTAGTTGCAGATACAAACACTCAATCACAAGGGCTCCCCATTTGCATACGCAAGCCGCTCTCGGCCCCGTAATAACAAAGCCATAAGGCCTAAGCAGACCTATTAACCGCGGCCATAACCCCCAGGAAGGATCTGCTGGCATTGGCTCTGCCGCCCGATCCTTTGGCCGCTCCATTGGCTTTTGAGAGATTATTCCATTTAAATAGATTCGTGGCACTAAAATGTTAATGATTGATTCTTTAAAGCCCTGCTAACATTCCGAATAATGGTTTTGCTTTAAGTGCTTATGAAATAGACAATACTATTCAAAAGCCTACAGAGATATAAAGGTTTTAGCTAATGCAACGTCTCTATTATATTATCGATTGGTATCGATGAATTTTTGCTCAGTGTCCTGGCAATTTTAGCCGCATTATTTGGGGCTCTTAACTACATCGATTCTGGAAATATGTTTTTGGAAAATCGGTGCCCGAGATTGTGATTTGCATGTGGAATGCACTTGTCTTGGCCCGCGATTGCGAATGCCGACCGAAAAGACAAAGAGCCAGCGAGGCCCAGATAAAGGAGCAGGGAGCAGGAGTCACAGAGTTCCACAGCCGCGCAGATTGGCAGTCCGGTCAAGTAAGGTAACGTCAAGATCGGAGCATTCGGGGGGCAGTAGTCATGCAAGTCCTGCGGCATTCACGAGTTTCTCCCGGGGCGATCGCATTTAAGACGCATCTTAAATGAGGTGCTCAGGCCAGGTCTCCAGATCTCCGGCTTCAGCTTCAGCTTCGGTTTCAGTTTGAGCCTGCAGTTGAGGGGCCCGACTTACCGACTTGCCAACAACTACAGCCCGGTTTTTTTCTGCAGACTGTTTTATTTTTTTTTTGGCTTGGTTTGGAGGGCCCCAGCTTATGACTGGCTCAAAGAAAGCTGCCATTTTCGCCGGTTTCTGCGGCTGTGGTGGTGTAGGAGTGGTGTCGACGGTAGTTGGGCACTTTGGTAGTTGCACACTTTGGTTGGGGCACAGGGGTGTACTTGGCCGCATTTGCCACAAACACAGGGACCACTGTGCATCACGATTTATGGCAGTGCTGCGGGGAGGACTGGAAATTAATTGGTAATGCGAGCAGTGCAGTGCATCGACTTGCATCGGTATCGGTATCCGAATCGCAGCTAAAATGGCCGACCGATCATCGATCGATCGGTCGATCGATCTCATGTCGTGGCCGCAATCAAAAATCGTGCCGCCGCAATGAAATCGCCGAAATGGAGGGAGGTGGGCCGATCGGCGATCGGTATTCCGCCGCCGCAATTGGATAATGCACCTGATCACCGCTTCCAGTCCACGAAGCGTACAGGCTTCCGAGGCATAGGCAGTAGCATCGTGAGTGCCAATACATATACGAGTAGGTACGGGCGGTATGCATAATGTGCATGTGCAGCACACTCTCTTGGGGCGGCGAGATCACGGTTTCATGCCGCATAC
Organism: Drosophila ironensis; assembly: GCA_021223825.1. Classification (NCBI taxonomy): domain Eukaryota; kingdom Metazoa; phylum Arthropoda; class Insecta; order Diptera; family Drosophilidae; genus Drosophila; species Drosophila ironensis. The sequence continues at coordinate 302,157 of JAJJHQ010004461.1, read as the reverse complement.
TATCTTCATTTGCCCCCGAAACCCGTACCAGTGCGACCCTACCCACCGAAAGCCAATTAAGATTATTGCTGGGCAGCCAGCCCCAAAAGCACCCAAAGAAATAAGTCGTCAAAATCAAGCCCAATTGAACATAAATTAACTGCAAAGATATATTTATACAAGTCTGGGATCCTTATGATACTTATTATTCACTTCTGGGAACTTCAAAATATACAAATTTAAAACGAATCCCTAGATATACCGTTGCCATGCTTTTGTTGTGACCTTTTTACCTCAATTCACGCCTCGTCCCCTAGCAACAAAAGGTGGGAGGGAGCCCTTAAATCCACTTGAGTCACTTAGAAAGCTAACAATATAACTCAATTTGCGGAGACAAACATTCCCAACTGAGACCAAACGAAAGCAACTTATTCAATTTTCCGCAGTTGCTAATCCTAGTCGCGTTTGCTCCCGAGATTAATTGTGTAACCTGAAAACAATACAGCAATGTCGGGTGCCAAACAATCTTATTTTCTAGCCGTTTTGAATAAAGTTCTTCAGCTCTTGCTGTTTGGATTTAATAGAGAAAAACCCTTTCAATAGGAGATTTTAGAATAATTCGGTTTCTGGTTAATTTAATGAGGTGAGGTGAGAAAGCTTCCTGAAGCTAAATCCTTAGTTTTTTTAGTGTTTTCATAAAAATCTAACAACAAACTTTTTTGTTTGTTATTGTAACTTGTTTTTCGTTGCTTCATAACTATTTTTTAAGATAATTTTAGGTCTTGTTTATGCATATTTACAATAAGAAACCCTTGAAGAGTAATCATTGCAATGCTAAACTTAGTATGCAAAAAGTAAGACCCAGGATTAGATTAAAGGATATCTTTTAACAAGTTTTAATGATATTTGTTGCTAGTTAATTCATAGTTATTTTGTTATATCTGAAAATGACTGGCATATTTCTACGATTGAAAAAGAACTATTTGAGTCACAAGTTTGCCTTCATCCNTATACGATTGAAAAAGAACCATTTGAGTCACAAGTTTGCCTTCATCCTATTTGGCATGTCTATGATTTTACTTTTATGAAACTCCACTGTCCTTGTGATATCCCCGCATTTGAGGGGGAAAAAAGGACAAAAAGAAAAATGGAATCTGTTATTTTCGGTTTGTTTTGATTATGGTGTGCATTGATACACATTTACATAGGTAGATTTGTGTGCGGAATATGTAAATTTCGCAAATTAGTATGTATGCGGGCCTTTGATAAGTATACACGGGGGTACACGTACATAGGCTACATATGCCCGATAATCCCCCCCTGGTCGACGGTTGCTTGGGAAATGCTGCAGAGGAAATAGAACCCGAAGCACGTACCACTGGCAATGGCAATCCATTTGGCAGCCGCCGAGCGAGAGCAGCACGGATGCCCAATGCCCGGGTTTTTCCCAGTAGCAGCAGCCACCCTCGGGGCACAGCGCCAACCCCCTGGTTTGTGTTTGCAACCCCTACGAGTATGTATCTGCCGCGTGTATCTGTAGCTGGCAGGCTGGTCTGTAGCTGTAGATGTAGCTGTGGCTGGGCGAGTGTGCGTGCGTATCTGTGTTTCGTATGTGCAGAAGCTGCACTGCCAACGCGAGGCTGCCGCAGCCTCTGGGTCCGGCCCATTGTCTAGTAGTCCGGTGCTGGCGGGGCGTGGCTTCCGAAATATAAATGGCTGTGCGCCGGCTCTCTTCGCGCCGCACACACCGCACGCCGGCTCTCTTCGGTGGCCGCTCTTTCGATGCTATGCCCGAGAGCCACAAACCTGCTCCCCGGCATCTGTATCTGTATATCTCGGCATCCGTATCTGTGTGTCGGTGTATCTGTGTTACCCACACAGGCGCCTGGCAACGGCTAACCGGCGAACGGCACTGGCTTTGGGCACTTTTCCTATGTACTCCCCAGCACCGTGCCTGCACCGGTGTGGGTAAAATACAGCAGCAGCAGCGGCAGCCACAGCAGCATCGGAGGCAGCAGCGGCAGCAGCAGCAGCAGCAGCAGCAGCAGCGACAGCAGCACCCATCGCACATCCCCCGAAGGTCTTTGCGTCCAACCAGAAAATCCAACTTCAGTCGAGAACTACGTCTGGTGGCTGCGCAAAGGCGGAATTTCGTTTGCGGGTCTTTCGCTTAATTAACCGAACCGAACACTCGAGCCAAACCAAAGCCAAAAAAACTAAAAAGAAAAAGAAAAAGAAAAAAACCCAAGCATATCGAAATCGAAATTACTATAATAATAAATGCAAATAACAATAATCGAAGCGGATCTATCGGACCACATCTGAGAAGTGAATAGTGTACATAGCGGCGGATGCGTCTGTAACTTGAGACCCAAACACATAGTTGCCTTACCCAGTGCCAAAAATCGATTTTCAACCCATTAAAACAAAGGGGAATACTTAGTGATTGTACCTGCCTGCTTTGCTTCTCTACCGGCTGAAAGTGTTTTAAAATCCAATACAAAAGCAAATACGCTGTTTAGAAAGCTGCGCCTATGACCTCTGTTTAATTGAAATTGCTGCAGGTTAAACACATCAACATGCACATCCTACACCGCACCAACGATCACCAGTTCGAGGATCAGAAGTTCATGATGGTAAGAACCACCAAATGGCAGGAGGATACGGGGTATTCCTTACTTAAACGGACCACAATCCTGTTGATAAGCGGTCTGCGTCGGACCGCACAAAAGTGATCTATGCAAATTATCTGTCAGCCGAAATCTGCAAATTAACCCTGCTCCATTGGGGCTACTCAAAATCAGATATTGAACCATCGAGTGATCGCCCAATCGCCCAATCGAGCCTTCGGGCCCACGGGGCAACGCCGCTTGATTGACACTAAAATTTCTTTGGGCACTTTCGGGCACGCAAGCACTTTGGCCAATTACCCCGACCTGGCCCGGCCGAATGCAGGGGACTGTGCCCGTGATTCACACACAGAAACTGATTACCATTCTTCGGCGTTCTAGCCGCAAAATCAATGACCAATTTATAGTAATGGCCTCTCCTGCGACTTCATGTGGCACACTCTCAAGTTGGCAAATATCTGTATATACTCGCACAACCTGATGTTTCCCATTCCCGAAACTCCCGAGACACAAGATCACTTGACAGCTTGACGGGATCTCGCCCATTTAACAGCTCTGCAAATCGGAATCCTTGCGAGGGGTACTATATGAAATACTATATGTGGTACATCTAACAGTTGAGTTTAATGGGGATTACTTAAATCTTTATACGTTATTACAAAAGCTGTTACAAGCATTGGTAACACTGTTAATTACTAGACAAATAAACTCGTTGGTTTTATTAACTCAGCTGTAAGTGCTTTATCTGTTCAAGCCCAATATTTTGTTATAGATTTAATTTATACAAAGTTTATACAAAGTTAAAGCAGCTAACTTTGTTTGGGGGCAGTTTATTTTCACTCAGAAGATATGGTATGACTTGCCGTCGGAAGATTTCTCATTGTCTATTAAGAATTACCAAACTTTATTAAACTTTAAAAGGTAAACTTCGATATAATGCAAGGAGAATAACTATTGCCAATAACTATCCCAGAATTTCAATGAGATATATTTAATCTTTTCCAAAATAATACTTGAAATGGTTTTATTTTTAGACGAATCAACAATTCAAATTGTCATCAGATTCTGTGCAGGATAAATTCCCAATTCATACTATAAAATCCAATATTAAAAAGATCATTTAAACACTTTAATGGAGTTTAGAACTGTTTGAAGAAACCCTTTTACTTTCATTAGGCCCTCACAATTTTGGGGCCTAATAAAGACACCTGCAATTTTATGGGCTTCGGTAAAAACCCCAAAAAATTGTATGATTATTAGCGTTATGGGAAAATGCAGATCGAGGAAAAAAGTGGAGAGTTCCACAAAGGGCAGACACGACACGATTTGAAATCAGAAACAAAAAATGGACGGCGGTGGGAGTGTTCAAACGTCAGGAGCAAAAATTCAAATACAGCTTTGGAGCAATGCCTCTGCGGGAACTTTGTTGAAAATGCGTGGGTACACGCTCCCCCCATTTAATTAGCGAAATTATATGGTGTTTGCTGCTTCCAAGAACCTCTTCGATGGCCCGATAAAAAAATAGGGCAATTTGCGGGGCAAGGGCCAAAGATCAAAACAAAACAAAGCAAGACGCAGAGAGGTAGACCAAAAGTCATCGCCCACAAAAATGCCAATGCGCCGGGTATGCGCCGAGTGTGTTGGCATTAGCCCTGCCCGGCCCGGCCCGACCCGGCCACGGCCCCGAAATGCTGCCTAAATCAGGTAAGATCCCACTGGGACACTCGCGTGATGCGTTGCCAAAATAATTTATGAGATTGAAGCGCAACGCATCGTCAATTTGCGTGCGGTGCCAGTGCCGATGCCCGAGTCCTAAAAGGAAAACAAAAACCCCGAATGCCATGCAGAGGGCCGATCAAGTTGGCAGAAAAGTTCCCATAACACAGTCTGCACAGCCCCCGAAAATATCAGAAAAATATTCAAGCATTGAGCTTATTTATTAGCCAAAACAGCGTCTCATCTCGGCCAAGCGAGGAGCAAAGGTCCCAGACGCGGACACACACACTCTGATTGATGGGATCCCCTTTGATTTATTGAATAATTTCTTTATAATTTAGAATAATTGTTCCAATTTACAAGATGCACTCCGTGCAACGATCGACTGGCGGTATGGTATGGTATGGTAATTGTGCTTAGGATATTGGATAAAAGGGTTGCCAAAATCGCTTTGGCTTGGAAACAATTTGAATTTAAGTTATGCAAAGCCCGTCGTTGCTTAAATTCGAACCGAGTCATTAACTTTCGGTCTGGATCCTTGATAGATTTCTTCCGTTTGTGCGGCTTGGATGTTACAAGTGCGGGTGAGCTATGCCAAGTCCTGGATTTCCGCTCGAGGGCATTTCCGCTTGCACGGAATAAGAATAAGAATTGCATATGCACGCATCAAAATTGATTTCATTTGCGGAGAGGAAATTAAAAAGTCCAAACAAAACTAAATTGATTGGCAAGATAAATGTAAATGTTCATAACGTGGCCAGCGGATCCGCCAGCAGAATCAAGTGTCGGAGCGTCGACAACGCGAACGGCGTGTGTTAGGCTCGTGGCAAACCAAAGCCGGGCTCGCAGCTCAAGCTCATCCAAAGCCACAGCCCCAGCCACATCCACAGCCCCAGCTCCAGTCCCAGCCCAGAGCCCACAGCCAAAGCCACAGCCAAGAGCCAAGAGGCACAATCCAGGCAGAGGCCAAGCCAATATTGGCCGGCATGCGTGGCCATCAGCCAGAAGCAAGGGAGGGGCCAGAGGTGCAGGAGCAGGTCGAGGATGAGCAGCAGGCTGGGGTGGGAGGAGGTGTGGGGCCAGGACTGGAGGGAACTGCAGTTGGGCTGCACGGAAAGCCAGCCCTTTGGAAGCAGATTGCAAACCAACGAGCCAGGCCGGGTCTGCACAGGCAGAAAAGCCAAGCCAAGTATCTTTTGATATTGAGATATTACTACTAATAAGAAGAAAAATCAAGGGATACTTGGTATGTCCAGGCCAAGCTTAGACACAATATACAAATTTATGAAAGACTTCCTGCAGGTTCGTTTCTTTAAGAGTCATTATCAATATTAAACTTTGAGTTAATAATAGGGAATCCATCAGTTTCTTTAAATGATGTTCTATTTGATACGAGTATGTTGAACCTATTATAATCTAGGTACCAATAACCTTGTTATGACAATCTATAGCTTATTTTCTCGCTGTGTAGCTGCATGGCCGCCATGCAAGTTGTGGGTCCGTGGCTCACTCTTCTATTCGTCATTTGTGCACTAGAAGAGCAGACGCAGTCTTTCGATTTTGGCCGAGCAGGCTCCGCAAATACCCAGCAGGTTTAATACATTTATGAATGGGTTTTACTACTTCATTAAGGGCCCCGCTGCCTGCTGCCTCCTGCACCCTCCGATGCTCCTCCGTGTCGGGGATTGGAAGTCCGTCGCGGACGCGGTCGCGGACGCGGATTCGGATTCGCATTCGGATTGGAGCGCGTGCGCAGGCGCAGAGGAGATGCCGGTGTACTACCTGGGATCGTAATAAGCAAAAATCGATTATCGTCCGCTGAACATTTCCATTGTTGTTATGAATATTATATGCAGCGTTTGGAGCGAAGCTTCCTCTTAAATTCGTTTAATTTATAGCTCTTCCGACAGTTCCAACTTGCAGCTCCCAGAGTAAATGACAGGACCGGACGTCGAACGAATGTGTGTAATCTAATTGGAAACGAACCAATTTTAGGGGCCCCAACGGAGAGTATGTAAATTTGTTTCGCGTCTGCACTTCCTTAAAATCTGTTGAATGCAGAGGGATTCTTTATTTACTGACAATATTATGACAATGCCCGCATGCTCTGGCAGTTTATTCTACTTACGGGTGAGGTGAAAAAAGGGCTCTTTATGCCACATCCCCACATCCCCTCCGCTTTCCTTTGTGGCCCCACGACCATCATTCAACTTGACAGCGTAATTAAAAGTCTGGTCCACACGATGAAAGTGAGGAGTTTTATAAAATGTTAGGGCCTACTTGTTTTATATGTCGTATTATAATTGGTGGCATTCAAGTCCGGTCCAGGTAGTCCCGAAAACAAAAAAAAATCGCTGCAAAAAAACAACATGAATAACGCGAAAGCATGTTCTTTTCTGGGGCCCAGGCTTGGGCGGGCACATCATCGGTTTGGAGGAATGATTTGGAGCAGCAATTTCAGTAATAGCGGCTGCCGGGATCGAGGGCAATTCCCGATTCCTGGGCCCCTGTACTGGCTACTGTATAAGTATTCAAAATCATTACGTCACCGCCGAGGAATTCGGACGTGATTGCTTTTATGGAAGCCACGTGCTAATTTAATTATTATTTGCCAATGCTTTCAAAGTAAGAGCTTCCACCCATGTTTTATGATTGCGAGGAATAATCGGTTACACGCCGTATCCTTTTAGCTAGCAAATTTAAGATTTATTACCTGGGTTAAATATATATTTGCGTGCAGCGTGAAAATAGTTATTCGCTTGCCAAGAGGCAACCAAAGATAAATAAGTATGAAAAATTTTACAAAATGGATTTTAACAGGTTAAAAATTTACGAATATCCCAAGATTATGAAGCTCATAACAAATTGCATTAATTTATTTTATAAGCCACTTATATTTTATTCAGTCAAATTTATAGCAGCGTTGATATTGCATACTCGTAAGTCGATTACCCAATTACGCAAAATATACCGGTTTTCCTTTCGAAAAAGTTTTCTGAAGTGTCGAACAGAAATTGCTTCACCACAAACTTATTTCCATTTTGAAATGCTGAAAATAACTTCCTTATAAAAAGGCGCCAAATATTTAAATCAACTAGGGATGGACCATTATCTAGTGATGGAATATGGGTCGATTACACTTCCCATGAGATGATTTCCGTGGAGGTTGGCAGCCCTCAAGCTGAATTTAAGAGGCAACTTAAACCAATTTATTTATTCAATGTGTTCCTGCAAGCAGTAAAATATTGTTTAGGTAAAATAAATACACTTACTATCAGTAAAAATATATTCCAAATATACACATGTTTTACTCTAGAGTAAATTCAAAATTGTTTGACAATTTAACAAAACATTTTAAAACAGACAAAAAACGGGTTTGGTTTTGAGTTCTGATTCTATTAAAAACACAATAAGTTTGTTAATTGGTTTCTTTTAAATCCATATTTTATAAAAGCACTTGCGGGAACTTGTAAATAACATATTAATTAGGATATATCCTATAATAATAAGAAACCTATTTTGAAGATTTGAAATAATCAAAAACAAGTTATGTTCGTTGAATCTTTAGGTATTGCGTTAGTTTTTTATATGCCTATTCATTTTTACTATATATAACACTATATGGGAAAATTGATTAAAACATTGCAGATATGTTAATCAGTTAAAGCTGTAGGCTGCTAACTATTGCAAGACATCAACCACTTGCTGTTTTTAATCAAACAAAAACTGTTGCCAAACAATCTTTGTTACATATTTATTTATCTTTTTATAAATACAACTTTAATCTGGGGCTTATAATGACCTCAGCACGTGCAGATATCGGGTAACTCCATGGCCCCGTGAGATGCACAACTCGAAAGCTAGAAAACGGATCCAAGATTCAAGATCCAAAATCCAAGATCCAAGCCGGGCATCCGATGATGCTGGGGTGGTGATTGTGGTGGCAGCAGAAAACGCGCGAAACGACAAAAATCACATCGGAGCATGAATTGTAATGGGCCAGGCTGAAAAGTGAACCCTGATTTCGGAGTCAAAACTCTTTTAATGGCAATTGATCATTCGCAAGTGGATAACATTTCATTAGAATACCAAGTGAAGTGCGCATTTATATATGTACATGGCTCATATAGTTGTGTACATAAAGTTGTGCGTACATACTCGTATGTGGCATAGTGTGGTTCTGTGATTCTGTGGTTCGGTGGTTCGGTGGGGCTTTTATGTATGACCGTCGCTTGGAACACACTTGAGGTGAAACTATTTCGACCTGCTCAACAGCTTCCAACTGTCTACCTGTGCCTATACAAAAACCAGATAGTCTCCGCATCCGAGCCGGCCCAGAGACCATTCGAACCTTTATAATTTATTTATCTTTATCTTGAATTACGCCATGGGAGTATTGACCACCAGAGTAAGTCCGAAATTTCAGCATATTCATGTCTGGCTGGCAATAACAAACAATGGAGTAAAATTCTGGGTTTCATGTGATTGAAAACCAAGAGTTTCCAATCGCACAATTAATAATAGAAAGAAAAAAACCCAAAAAAAATACACACAGAAAACAAAATAAATAAATAGAAATAACAGCAAAACTCAAATTTTCGGGCAACGGGCGCTTACAGCTTCCAAATCAAAGGGTCAAAAGCATTACTCAAAAGCCAACCATACACAGCGAAAAATATGCATTAGTTTTAATAAATTAGTCAAGAGCAGCCAAGCAGAAAGGAATCTAATATGCTGTAAAAAACTCCAACCAAAGAAGGTATTTAAAAAGCTAATGATTAGCAATGTAAGTATGGAAATGATGGCTATTTTTTTGTGTGTACATTTTGACGGTATTGAGTGACGGCAAGAGCCGAGAATAAGCGGCGACTAACCCGCGCGACGGATGAGTATTAGCGGCTACCAAATATTAAATCCCATCCAGCCAGCTTCCCGGGTAAACAAACAAGAAGCGAATATGTATTCAAAAATATGCCTTACACGATAGAAGCCAATAAATCTTGATCTTGTGCGCTTGGCCCCGGCGACAAGTGGTCAAGTGGATTGGATTGCCAAAATTTGGGGTGTCCGTGCGCACTAGTCCCTCCGCAGATGGATACCGTTTTAATTGATCACAAACAAAGTAATACCACCGAGATGTGGCCACCGAGATGTGGCTTTGATTAGATCCAAGCACGAAATTCTTCGGCGAGAAATGCGCGAAATCTTTTCGAAAGAAAACCACCGAGAGCCCGGTGGAGAGCCGTCCGTCGATAGCCGAATATTCACGCAAAACAAAGGAGAACCGGTTTACCTGTATTCTTAAATATTCTATTTGATGTTGGCAAATGACAAGATAATCCAAAGTAATCAATCAAAATTATTTTAATTTATTAAGCCACAATAAAGTCGTGGTGCCCGATCCGCAATTGCCACGTTCTTGGGCCGCAGCGAAGAACGCTCCCTCCCTGCCAGAAGGTGAACTCAGCGATCAAGATTTCTCGGGATCTCTGTTTATGTTCTCCATGTGTGTAATGTATATTCACTAAATTTGCACAGCGACGTTGTCGATTCATAATTTGATATCACTAATTTATGGGGGCCGCAAATATTTAGCCACCAACAGATAAATCTCATTAGTAACGCATTCATAGAGGAATACTTGTGGAAATTCTAAATCGCAATCGGAATCCTCTGACATATCAATATGAAATACTTTACGAGATGTCAGACCTAATTAACCATCTTTTGCGGGGCCTTTGGTAATTGCTTTCGGGGATATAAATAATTGTAATGCCATTTGAATGAGTAAGCAATATGAATTAGTTGATTAAAGCGATGCGAATGTGAAGAAATAGATCGCATGGGCATTCATGGGCCATCCGCCTTGTTTGGTCCACTTGGAGAAATTCCTTATTTGGACCACAATGAATGGCCAATGCCGATCCCGGGCCATACACTTGCGCAATCGGAATAAACATGTTCGATTTGTGAAAACCTCAACGTTTTGTGTCAAATTACTGTCATTCTTTTTCCGCCATCCCGACACAATGCGGAATTAAGTAGCAACCGGCAGGCAGCAGACAGCAGGCAGCAGGTAGCATTCATCTGATTCATCTGATCCCCTCCCTCCTCCGGCTAATGCGATGCATTCATATTCATTCTAATCGAGCGAAATGGGTTCCGCAGTTAGTGCAAATTTAAGGAATCAATACTACGTGTATATGGCTCTTTGGGATATCTAATGTACGGCGAACCGGTTGAGGTGTCCTTATCGCGGGCATCTTGTATTGGCACCGCATCCTGTGAATTGAAAGGGCCGCGCGACTGGGCAGGATGTCAAATGGCTTGTGTGATATCATTCACTAAGCCAAGCTTCCGACCTCATTATGGGCCGCGCTGTGCGACGTCCTTTATGCCAGCCAGGGCAGGGCAGGGTCCATACACACATTTAAATGCGCCCTCGCCCACACACAACAAAGAGACTCGGGGCGCGCGGTAATCATGGCCCACAGAACACTTGGCGTTCTCCTTGGGCCCTGTGGGCCCATCGACCGACCGACCGACCTCTAACGGTAGCGACTGCGTAGCAAGCCGGCTGCTGGCTTTCAGCTTGGCTTTCGGGCATCGCAGAGCAGACCTCAACCTCTGGAACACCGAAACCCAAACCAAGCCAAGCCAAACGAAACGCAAAGGCTAAGGCAAACGCAAACCCCGACCCAAGCCGAGACTCAAACGCAAACCCTCTGTGTGTTCGCCTTTTTGGCACACTGACGAGAGACTAGTTCTCATTTCGCGTTCGTCGCTCGTCGACTGCTGATGCTGAGGCTGAGGCTGTTCCGACGGTCCGTAAAAAATCGCGTGGCGCTTCGATTTGATTCCTCCCGATACGCAGCATCCATCACGTGCCAGTGTTTAATCGATCGGTGCTATATTGATACATAAATCGGTGCAAATATCCGGCAGAAAGGCCCAGAGCCAATGTGCGCCCTTTGAGTGGCTGTGAAATTTAGTCGAACATGATAACATGACTCTAGCCTATGTGGATATGCCAGCTGTAATTCAGGTTCAGGTATATGTTTCCCCAAAACGCTGCGAATAAATTTAGAAATGATTAATTGTGCATAAAATTAAGCTGACCTCTCCGGCCTAAGATGATGTGTTGTGACCAGTTTGAGTTATTACTCAAAATTGTGTAAAAAAAAAAACAATATTAGGTTCTTAACTTCAGAATATTCGCTTGAACAAAAAAGAAACTCAATTGTGAAAACCTCAAATTTGTACCTCGAAAAGATAAAATCCGCTTTCAAAGTTTTTGGCGCAAAAATCAAGTTTTCAACATCACTTCGGTTACGAGCTTTTCAACAGCCATTAATCTATCAAATTTTCAAAATAATGCTATCCATCAAGGCGGACACAACCTGATTAATGGCGTTATATTTTCAAAAATATGGAATATATATAGTACGCTAAAGTATAAACAAAATTTATGCAAAATTCACTTTCAATAGCCTCAATATTTCTCAATTTATACGATTTTAGTGGTTACAATAATAGAATTCTAATAGATTCGGTACAATCTTCATATTTTGATCTGAAAAATCGTATGTAAAGGTTTCTTAAATGTTGTGTCTAATATAGTAAGAACAATGTTGTAAGTCCATTAAAACTTGTTAGTATTTTCGAAAAACTTGGACCTTAATGAACATATTGAAATTTTCAACAGTCTAGTTTATAAATGCAAAAATATGGTTTTAAAATAGATTGACAAGGCCAATCAAATGAGCCACAAACTCAATGAGAAACTAGTTCTAACTTTGTACCCACAAGACCGTTTACCGCCGGGATTTGAGTGCTGCTCACAAAGCATTTCAGAGACTCTGGGACTCTGAGAAGTCAATTTGCAACCGGACATGTGTTACAAAATGGATTAACTTTAATTTGCCCCTCCTCCCCCTCACGCAACAGGAACGCCTCAGTGGACATGGGAGTCTAGGGCTGTCCGGGAGCAGTGCGGCGTACACAACGCACTCGGGCGGACACACGGGACGCAGCGGTCCTGCCACCGGGCACAGTGGGCACAGCAGCACCCATGGATCGGCCGCCACCATGCACCACCAATCGCTGCAGTCCGACTTCCAGCCGCCGTACTTTCCGCCCCCCTTCCACCACTCCACGCAGAGTCCCCCCCAGCAACAGGTAGGTCCTGCCGGCCAGGCTCAGGGCCATTGTGGTGGCATTGTGGACGCCCCCCGATAGCCGCCAACTGTTATTTAGATATCCGCGTCCGGCTACTTGCAGAACCACGGCGCCCTCGAGTACTTGGGCACGGATCCGTACGGCCAGCCGCTCTCCTCGCTGCACCACGCCCCGCTGCACCACTACAACCAGCTGGCGGGCCTCAGGTCCACGCAGGATCAACTGGGGATTCACAGGACCCACAGGGAGGCGGAGCTGCAGGGACATGTCGTAAGTAGAGCACTTCCCGATCCCAAATTTGGGTCCCTCATTTATCCTAGATTAAGAGATTCCATACTTCTTTTAAATCGGAACTATACAAGTTTATAAAACGTTTATTTTTATAACACTTATTTCGTCATTTGGTAATTTCAAGTAAAGTTTTACGATTTAAAAAAAAAAAATGATGCATGGCCTAAATTAACATAAATCCTAAAGAAGGTTAGATATAATCATAATTTCTTGGCCTTAAGAAACCCAAATGCATAACTTTCTATAACTTAAAGTTATGGTAACGAAACAAAATATAGTTTCTAAATTCAATTAAATGACTGCAAAGGTTTCGGATATAAATGAGGAAGTACGAAATGGTTCTCCCGACGTTCGTCAATTGCGAGTTAAATTATTATGTATAAATACTAACAAGAAGGCACTTGCGTCCCTGGCTCAATCTTTCATCCGTTGGAGAATTTCCGTCTTCTTCCACATAATTCGAGCATATTTTCCTACATTCTTGGGTTGCCAGGCCTTGGAAAATCGTGCAGGGGTGGAAATCGCCCCGTTCTGCAAAAGTTGTCGAAGTTATTTTTGAACGAATTCCGTTCGAGTGCATTAAAAAAAAAACATTGTTCGAAAAATGTAAAAAATGTTCTTGAGATTTCACGAGAACATCTTGCCGGCAAACGATGAAATTCCTAGCTCTGCCTTAGCCCGCCGAAGGGAGTCTGTTTCCACAGCCACATCCACATCCACATCCACATTCGCACTCACATCCTTGGCCACATCCCCAGCCATGCCCAGCCATGCCCAGCCTCGTCCCAGCTTCGTCCTGCGGCGCTGCAGTAAAACGCAACGTTAATGTTAGGAAAAGGCGTATCCTCTGGTGCGCATCTGTCCGCCGAAGGGCGAAAACCCGGGCGCACACACAGGCAACCAAGCACTCAGGCACTCCGGCACTCAGGCACTCGGGCGAAGCTCGACCTGGGATTGGCTGCGGCTCTGCGGCAGCTTCAACCCCTTTGGCAAAACCGAAGCGCTGATGTATTAATAATCGCACAATTATTGCCATCATATTAACAATACAAGCGGCCACAGCACTGAGCTACAAAAATTCAGGATACTGCTAATTCCTAGCGATGAGTAAATGAGAAAGAAAAAATATAATTCTCATGTTAATAAAGGTGTTTAAAAGAGATGTTTGAATGAAATATCTATGCATTTCTTAATACGAAATTAATGCTCTGGAAGAACTATGCTCTTGAGTTGAATTCAAATAGGAAACACCAAAATAGCTCCCTAAAATAATGTTAATATTGCATCTGTATACAGAACTTTTTAGTAGGAAATAATAAAGAATTCTAAATCCTAANAAATGGTAGAGAATTCTAAATCCTTATTTTATGTTCTCCTAAACTTTTAGCTCGATTAATAGGAATAAGCAAGACAATTACATCAGTGTAAAGATTTTTCAATACTCAAAGGCAGACATTTTTTATGCAATTGCTTGAATAATCAATTTAACAGTTCCTAACATTGGAATATTACATTTTCTCATCAACCATAATCATTTCTTATTGCTTAAATTAACTACAGCAGGGAACTAGAACAGGGAAAACTTGGAAACTTTTAGCTCAATATCAGACAATTATTAAAAACATTAAAACTCTCAGTTGTTTGCCATTTCCGGCTATGTTAAGGCCAAGTTCAGACCCAATATTACACATTTTAGGTATATATTTCTTTGCTAACCAAGACTTTTATCTTCTCAGACACAACTGTCTCATGGATTTCCGTACACGGACCGGAGAAGCGACTACGGTAGTGCAATAACGGCAGGAGCAGCTCATGGCACCAGGCTGGGACACGAGCACGAGTCCTTGGCCTTGCATCAAGCCCTTCAGAATGCTGTGGACGATGTTCAAGCTCCTGCCCTAGACGATAATGTGGCATTCATGTCCGACTTGCCGCTTATAAAAAGTAAGTTCAACTTTGAAATATATTTGAATGGTATTTGGGCGTGCGATTGTCCGCGAAGCCATTGAATTAAGTGAATGTAAGCTTCCCAACAACCCTTAAATAATTGCCCGCAAATCCTCTAGGTAAATAAATGCAAATATGGACATAAAATATTGTTACAAATAGGGGGTAACTATAAAGAACATATGCTCACATTTTTATAAGTTAAACAGCACATATTTTCCTGGTTTTTCTATTATTTTAAAAACTACTGCCACTTTTGAATACCTAATCTTTTTTAGAATTTGGCAAGACTATAGAACTATTTTAGTAGATTACACTTAAAGGTTATCACATATTTTTGTTTATTATTATTATGATATCATGACTGGGGGTTGAAAACCATACGACACAACATAATTACGAGTATTTTCCATTCATATTTATGATGGTATTCATGCCACTCGCACTCACACCTATTCTGGGAAGGATATTAGATTTTTGGACTTGCAAGTTGCATTCCACTTCATGTTGCGATCGAGGCGGAACTATGAAAACGCCCAAATAACAATTCTTCGCCAGAAGAGAGAGCAACCCCTGGCAGCGAGTGCGAATGCGAGTTTGTGTGCATTGTGAAATTGAATCTTGCCCTTCTAATTGGCAGGATTCGGGTAAAATGATCCCCACGTCCTGCGTTCACACTTTGCCCTGCCATCACAATAACAACAATGGCATTAATAATACATTTTCCATGTCGCGAACAATATATATTGTTTGCCGTAGCCACCAATGGAGTCTGAATTTGATGTATGTATTTCTTTCTCATCGACAGGCATGAAGAGCGGAAAGGAAGCCGGCAACATTGGCTCGGGTTCGCCCAGCGAGGTGTTCTGTGCAGTTCCTGGTCGTCTCAGCCTCCTCTCGAGCACCTCGAAATACAAGGTCACCATTGCCGAAGTGCAGCGCCGCCTCTCGCCCCCAGAGTGTCTCAATGCCTCCCTCCTGGGCGGAGTGCTCCGAAGGTGGGTCTCCCAAACGCATTCAGAGATTTGAGGTATTCCAATAATATATCTTCCTGCAGGGCCAAGAGCAAGAACGGCGGTCGCCTGCTGAGGGAGAAGCTGGAGAAGATCGGCTTGAATCTGCCGGCTGGCAGGCGAAAAGCGGCAAATGTCACACTCCTCACGTCCCTGGTGGAGGGAGAGGCCACCCACCTGGCCAAGGACTTTCACTTTGTGTGCGAAACCGAATTTCCGGCCCGGCAGCTGGCGGAGTACATTGTGCGTCACCAGACGGAGCCGCAGGACTCGTACCGACGGAAAGAGCTCATCCTTCACTCCCAGCAGGTAAGCATTCGCAAGTTGGGGATCATTTTACATATCTAATGGCCCCTAATTTCAGATCACAAAAGAGCTAATGCAGATCCTGAGCCAAGATCGCACCACCCATTTCGGAACGAGATCCCAGCACTTGCTGGAGCCCTCGATGCAGCGACACTTAACCCACTTCTCCTTGATCACGCACGGATTCGGATCGCCCGCCATAATGGCCGTTCTGCACGCTCTTCAGGTAAGCTTGTAGCCTTTAAAAAAAACCTCAGATGGTTGTCTAATAACATCGAAATCTCTGTCATTTCAGACATTTTTGAATGAATCATTAAACTATTTAGAAAAGCTATATCCCTCCAATGGGGGCGGGATGGTGTCGTCGTCGTTGGATAAAAGTAAAATTGACAACGAAAAAAAATGATAGGCTATGTTGTATATTGCCACATATAAAAAGCAAGCCGTAGTTTAAGGTTAAATTTCCATACATTAGGTACGACATCGATAAAGTAATAAAATTCCTGTAAATTAATTTATTTAGTTAAGTGTAAATTATTGGACATTTTGTATATCTATAAACTGTAATTTGAATGTAAAAAATTCAAATATATTAAATACGTATAATTTATTTAACTTAGAAAAATACATCGACTTTTTGTCAAAAGCAGAAAGCTTTTTACAACTAATTCACACGCAACAAAACAAAACAAAAGAAAACAAAAATGAAACTCTTTACAAATACGATTATTTGTATGTAGAAACGATTGAAATGCTCTCATTTTTAATTTTTTAAGTAACTTACAATTTAAAGATTTTAAAATTATACAAATGAATAAAATGTGTTTTTAAAACTACATCAAACGAGTGTTTTTTCCACCGGGAAACCCCCAAGATTTATTTGTTTTTCAGAATAACCCCAAGCAACCAGTGTTGGAAAAAGAATTAGCTAATTTATTTACAAAGTACATCGACGCCTTATAAATAAAACAAACAATAATAAAACCGTTATGCTTAAGCTAATCATAAATAAAATTGAAATCCTTAGGCTATCCTCCACTTCGTTCCCTGTAAAGTATTCATCGATCTGCGATATCCTTGCAATCTCATCGTTTAGTAATTTTTGTAGCGTGTTCTCTTCATAGTCTACAAAAATAAATTCAAACTTTTTAGGAACATTTATACGAAAAATGGGTAAGAAGCTCACCTTGGCTTTCCCGTGTAACCAACTCCTCCCCGGACTGCTCTATGCGCGCGCTCGTAGCGCTCAACCAATCCAATTTTTCACAACTTTCGGTGTGGGGCTGCGCCTTTATATTATTACTAGCTATTCTAAGAGGTAATGGGACGACCCCCTTTATTTTCTGAAACTCTTCGATGCGATTTAGGTTTTGCAATAAACTCGATTTGTGTGAGTTGATGGCAAAGTCCAGAAAGGTAATCAAAAGCCAGTAGCAAGCCTTCTCCAGATGCGTTGCATCCAGGCAATTGGAGTCCCCGTACACGGCTATGCGTCCTTCATTATTGATTCGGGAATCAATAGATTTTGCGAAGGCTATGCCGTGATCCCTTTTCCTCAGCAGCAGGACTCTGTTCTTAAAAGTGGAGTAGTCAGTGGAGAGGGTGTTGATTAAATCGTTTTCGGGATTGCTAATAATCTCTTCGTTGCTTTCAACACTGTTTTCCTTGGTCTGAAATAATCCGAAAATCGGGACGTCTTTCTTGGCATCTTTGGTCGAGGCTTTCGAATTTATTATCTGAAAATATCATTTTATATTAAAAAAGGATCTAGAAAGATCTAGTAAGCCTTAGTTACCGAAACTCCCTGGTCGTTTAGCTTGGTCCCAACCAAAATATCTCCCGGATTGCTGGGAAATCTGACAATTGTGGCCCCGCTGGCGTAGTACATCGAATGGTCGCCCAACTTAAAGTGTCCCTCGCCAACAAAATCGCCAAAGGCAATGCCGAATGGCTTTAGCAAATCATTTAAAGCTGGAATATTGGCGCCACCCGTGTCTGGCGTCCACCACTGTCTCGTGTTTTCGTCAAAGAATTTAATCTTCTTCATCACGGTGGTGTTGTACCAATCGGCAAACACGACCACGCCCAAGCCCTTTTTGTAAACATTTTCCTTCAGCGCCACTACTTCCGCATCTTCGAATTCCTTCTCTGGATCCACAATCAGCAAGGCGCCGTAATGAGAGGCATTAAAGCAGGTGAACGGTTGCCTCAGGACATCAATGTAGTAGCCAATGTTGCGTAAATGCGTGTACATGTCCTTAAAGTTTGTGTGAATGTGGTCGGCGTTCCAG
The DNA here is from genome assembly GCA_021223825.1 of Drosophila ironensis. Lineage (NCBI taxonomy): Eukaryota > Metazoa > Arthropoda > Insecta > Diptera > Drosophilidae > Drosophila > Drosophila ironensis. Next base: position 283,806 of record JAJJHQ010004461.1, on the reverse strand, counting down.
TCAAGCGGATCCGACTTCACTTTAAGATCATCTCGTGGTATATAGCGCGGCGGGTACCTTAGGCTGTGGTATTGGTCCCACAAAATCCTTTTGTTTCTCGGCGGTGTTGGCGTCACCTTGATCGTTAGCGGAAAGGTAACCTCTGCTATATCGGAGTCGTTGCTGGCCAGTTTAAAGCTTTCCACAACCACTGAAATACTCCCCTTGCAGACTCCCTCGAAGTTCTCTCCTTCCTTGTTTACAGCTGAAAAATTCAAGTGTTTTGGTGGATCTTAGAGTGTGTTTTCCATGCTTACCTATATAAACGGCCATCCAACCGGTCCAAGGCCAAAGGGTGGGCGAAAATCGAGTGGAAATCTGAAGAAACTGGCCGTGCTGCTCAACATCTGGTATCCATTTTGGGCTTCCTACAATCTGACTGGTAACTGCAATGCCGTTGAGAATAGTCACATTGGCAATGGCCACAGAGCTGCCGTAGTACAAGGGCTGCGAGCTGTAGGGCCACATGTAGTGCAAGGTGAAGTCCAGGAACGGGGGAATAAGGCTTATCTTGGGCTTATACGACAGCAGTAGCTGCATGCTCTTCAGCAAGTTCAACTTTCCGGCTCCCTGCTCGAACATATTGTAGTGCGGCAGCATTTCAGCGCCCTCGATGAGCACTTGCTTCAGGGAAGCGGGGTTAATGAGGTCAATCTTGTGCAGAGCTCCGCTGATCAGCAGCGCCGCTGCTCCTGCCACAACGGGCGAGGAAACGGAGGTTCCCGACAGCCGTCGGCATCCTTTGCGCACGTCGCTGCCCTCCACTTGACTGCCATAGGTGACAATATCCAGGCCCATTCTTCCATAGCCCAGAGGGAGCTCCCAGGTGGTCATCCCACGCGAGCTGAACTTGGCGATCTTGTCGTTGAACTGTATGCCGCCCACCCCGATCACATCGCTCTGGTCGCCGGGATTGTTGAGGGTTCCGTAGAGGGGTCCATCGTTGCCGGCCGACGAGATCATAATCACATTGTTGGCCGACAGCTCGAGGACCTTCTCCACAAAGGGGGCGTCCATGAAGTCGGGCCCGCCAATGCTCAGGTTGAGTATGTTCATCTTCTTGTAGATTGCATAGTTGAAGGCGTCGAGGAACCAGGAAGTGTAGGAAACCTGCAGAGCCAATGGGTTAAGTTATACCTAAATATTTCCACTTTAGACCTGCCTGAGAGTTGGTAAACACTTTGAAGATGTAGAGATCAGCGTCGGGAGCAAAGCCCAGGCACTCTTTGGACGAGGCAATGACGCCCGCCACGAAGGTGCCATGACTGACACGATCGTCGAGGGACTTTTCGTTGGTCCAATTCGTTCGCTCCTTGACATTGCGAAAGTGGGGATGATTCTTGGTCAAGCCCGTGTCGAAGATGGCCACTCTTACGCCCTTGCCGGTGATGTCCAGATTCCAGAGGACATTCGCATGCAGAACCGAGCAAACGTTCCGAGATCGATCATTGTTCGGGATTCTGTTGCGCAAAACTCCCTCTAACTTTCGCTTGAAAGTTTTTGTTTGATTGCTCGCAAGATCGTGCGACAAAATGCGTCGGACACTTTGCTGGGGGGCTACTCCTTTGACTGAAGGATGCGTCTTAATCGTGGCTATGATTTCATCCGTTTTGTTGGCGTTAAGGATCCTCAAAACATCGAAATCACTAGGTATTTGCGAGGCAATGTTGTGTCGTGGAACTATCTCCCAGTTGGTTATCTGTAGCACAATAACATTTAAATATTTTAACCAAAGTTGAGGGATATTCAAACTCACACTGGAGCCGAGTTTGGCTTTGATAAAGGATTCCCTAACAGCGGCAAAGTATTTTGAATGGAAATAAACAATAAACTCATTGGGCACAACTTTCGTTTCGAAAGCCACTGAACAGTCAGGAATGCATTGAAAAACAAGCAGTCCGAAAATTGCATTTATGGTAAATATTAATGTAAGCACATTCATTTAACTTTCTGTAATTGTTTACATTTAACACGGAAACTCAACAGGGTTTATATTCGAAGAAACAGAAATAAACAAACCAACAACAGCTGTTCATTGAGCTCTCATACTAAAATAGTGAATATACCAAAACACAACATACTGAATGAATAAATACCAAAAATATGAACAAATAACAAGGAGTAGTGTAATGTATTTAAACATAAAACAAGTGTAGAAATTAACCAAAATCTCTTATATTCCTTTAAATGTCTAATTAAATAGGAATATCTTTGCATTAACTGAAAAAACATTTTTATTTGGCTTTCGAGTATTTTTCAATTAGTAATTAACGGTCATACAGCACTTGAACCACCGGCAAAAGTTTGGTATTGTTTTTTTCTGTAAGCAAACTGTTGGTTGCTGATAACATTGCTAATTTCAATTAATTCAACAACTTATTTGGAGATTGTCATATTCCGGCTATTAACAATCCCATACAGGATAAAATTGTTCTTGGCAAACGTGATTTCATTGAATAAACTCAAAGCAACATACAAGAAAACTTTTTCGTTACAATATTTTTAAAAACTTTAAAACCGTGTTTTCGAAATAAAAACCAAATCAAAAACTATAATAAACCAAAGTTTACCTTATAGATTTCAATGCAAAAATGCTTCATAAACCTCTAAAAACTGCTTCTGCGTCTAAGCAAAGATCCAGAATTGGTTTTTACTAATTAATTGATTAAATATTCCGAGCAAGGTCAAAATATTTTGACCAACACTTGCTGACACACTGCCACTGGAATTTAAGATGTTAATTTTCTAACCAACTAACTGTGGACTCGCTTGCAGGTCTCTGAGACATCCCAGACATGGAGGAACTCTGCAATAATTCGGGGCACTCGGCCACTTCCAGCAGTGGCAGCAACTCCTCAATGTCGGCTAAAACCGCCTTGGGCGAGTGCTCGGCGGCTTGGATAAACTATTTGAGTGCTCTGAACAATCTCTGCACGGCTGGCTCCAAGCTGGCTCACTCCATAGCCGTTTTGGAGCAGTGGTCGCTGAGCGAGAAGCCCGTCTTGAACAACTACACAACATCCTATCTAACGAATTCATGGAACGACCTGGCCAGGTAAAGCTCAAGGGGATACCAAAATATCTATACTAATCTAGCTTATCCCTATTAGAGCAACAACAGTGGCCACTGGCACAGTGAAAACCCACATGCTGGCCCTGCTGCAGGACTTTGCCACTGGATCCTGGGGTGAGTTTATCCCAAAAACTCCCTCTCACAACTTATTTTCATGTTTCTTGCTTGCTCATAAATTAGTGGATCAAGCTGCAAATGCGGAATTGGATCAGAAACGCTATCGGGAGCATAACGAGTTAATTATATTGGAAAATGCCCAAGCCGTCATCAACATACAGCACCAGTTTTGCGCTGCCAGCTATGATGCCTTTTCATCGCTAACATGCTGCTTTGTTTGCCAATCGCCGGTCGGATTTCCTCACGAACAAGACTGCAGTGTTCTCAAACAGAGGTATTAAACTTTTAACCTAACGAAAACTTTATGAAACCATGATATCCATAGAAACCAATACGACCAGCGGTCACAAACTCCGTCGCCGAATCTTTGCGGGCCCAGTGCCAAAGTAGACTCTTCTCGGGGAAACTCACTAACCGATCAACGCCCCCTTGCCACAGGAATTTCGGAGCCTGGTACCTTGCAACCATCAGCCCACAAACTTCTATCCAATGTAACCTATTTCATTAAATTTACAGCAGATCAACAGCGAGGTCCGTCGCCACAGTTGAACTTCTGCGATGCCAACCCCATGCAGGCCATTTTCGAACACACCCGCGGTCCCTTGCCAAATCCCGGACAGTTGTTGTCCATGAAGATACCATTTCACCGGAATGTGAAATCCTCCCTGAGCTTTCCCCTATTTCCATTGAACGGCCAGAGGCGTTGGTCGGAAGCTGCTGCCGGGGAGGTGATAGACGGCATCTCCACGGACCCTGAGAGCCAAATGAGGAGGTGGTCCATGCCGTGGGAAGCCACCAAAACGGACAGAAACACGGTGACTTGGAATCAAACTAGGATAATGCCAATGAACACGTTGAAGCCCTCTGGCTACAAAATGTCCAGCTCCGAACGCTACACTTCACACAACTCTGGTAAGTTAAGAGACCATTCAAATATGTTGATGGTTGAGGTTTTTATTTACTTGCAGCAGACGGCAACTGGCCAGGGGCATCCAGCAGCCAGGATGGACTACTCGAGGCCATTCAATTGCTCTCGATAAGACCCACAACTGTCCCTCAAATGAGTCCGCAACCATCGATTCTTTCCACCTCACCCGAAGCAGCTCCTCCAGAGTAACCATCGACTAACTAACCCAAACTAAACTAAACATTAAGATAATCTTATTTGAATGAAAATATATACACTTTGGACAAACACTGCAAGGCATTTTGCTTGGGGAACCATGAAAAAACCAGGTTAATCTACTAGTAAAATGATTTATTCGTGCTTTGTAAGTTTGTTATGTATAATGCCATTCATTATTAGTAGGTAGATCTTACACGCGTACAGTAAAGTAATTCTTTCGTTTTATGGAAATCATAACACTAATGAGATATTATCTATTTCTTACGCCTAAGAACACTTACAATTAAAATAAAAGATACATTATTTACTTTCATATTCGGGTTAATCTTTTGTGGATGTTTCGCGAAAACTTACAAAAGAATTATTATTATTATTTCTACTGTTGCATTCTCCGGTTTAAAAGATTAAATTTGTATCTTACAGTTGATGTTAGTATTTTGTTTTAATTCTATTAATATGTTATTGTTTGATTATGTATCTAAAGGTGTGTTTTGCTTATTAGTAATATTAGTATGATTCGTATAATATAAAATGCAGCCCGGCCTTTTATTAATTATATATAACTCAAGTTTTGTCTGATCAAACCGACTTATTTTCCGATTAATCTTGCATGTGCGTATGTACATGAAATAATTCCTAAAGTCAAAATATCTTTTCAGGCGGGCTACAATAATTATTTTATTATTTGAATTTCTAAGTATTTATGCGAGTGGCTAATACTTGTGTTTGGTTTTTTCTTCATTGATTACCTACCATGAAAACGTATCTACAATCGTTGAACGATATTCGCAATATGTACTTGTATGTTTATGTATTTAATGATTACAGGAGGGTATTTACTGTATACTGTATATAATTACGTATCCTATGAAATTGCATGCTTCCCAGCTAAGAATTGCAATGCCGATCAATCGTGTTATTAAATCGGTTCTATATCATTGCTTCAAAACAAATAACTTAAATCTTTTGAACTGGCTGATGTTCTCGAATACTGATTGGTTTCGTTACAGTGCTGCGAAAAATAGTGTCGCAAATCGGTCAAGAATTATGAAAGAGTGGCTACTGTGCAACTGTTGAGAGTTCGATTACCATAATTTTCTAGTTTCTAAACTTTTATTAAAGCATGAACACTTACTACGCTTATACGATTGTGGATATAATTATACATTCATATTATACCGCGATATGTAAATTATATTTCACTATTTTTATGAACAACCATATTATAACAAATAAATATGAAACATATTTTTTTGTAAGCGTGACTTAGACATTATTGCCCTTGTGAAAGTTTCCCAACATAGAAAATGATCAAAAGATATACAAATAATAGAGATATGCATCGTATAAACGTGGTAATTGTTTAAAATTTGATTCATGACAATTTGATGGTGTATTAAGAGTACTAGTGCTTATATACATATATGTTTTGTGCAAATTACGAAGTTATATTTCGTATATATAATATGAAGGTTTCTTGTCCACTCGTTTTCGAATAATTATGTCGTTTTGCAATAGTCCCTTTGCGGACTTTTTTACGGTATGACTTTATTTCATTATCAGCCCAGTTTTATGGGCTTATTTACCAAACTTCTTTTGAATTCGATTATGATATAATCCGGTACTCAGTTCATGGATCGGGATTTTTGGAACACTGATCCTAAAATGTTAGGCCAGATTCGTTCTTAACATTAAAACATTCTTAGGCTAATTCGATAATCATTTGGAAAACAATCAGAAAAAACCGAATTAAAAACATATTGTACGTATTTCTTTAAGTTTCTACCAATTAGTATCTACTATTGACAAAATTTCTTGGGTGTAAAGATCTTTCGGAGGAAAGTTAAATGCTTTTTGACGAGGTTTGAACATATTTTAAAAAATTTTAAAATCATATTTACATAAGGACTACCCAAAAAACAAAATTATTGACATGATCCTCAATGTATCATAAACAATTGCGGAAGTACATCAATTGTATTCATAAATATACTATTGAGATAAGTATTCTATTAAGAGTTAAATGTATTAATTACGACTTCTTAATGTACATACACGTAAATGTAATTATTCGCTAAAGTTTTAGTAAGGCACCATTTAAATTATATTTGCAAATAAACCCTACACCTTATTTCTTAAACACTAATGATGGGATAGAATGTCAACATAAATACAAAGAGCAGAAGCCCCATGACAGTTGGAGGAGATATTCTAATATTGCTGGAAATACCCATTTTATACTCCATATCGATATCAAGAAGGAGGTCATGGTTTCGTGTGTAAAACTGGTGAATATCGCTTATCTGTAATGTTTTAATGTAAGCACAATTAATGTTTTCAATTACACCCAAAATAGTATTTACATACCTCGTTCCATCCATATTTATTTTTGGCCTGAACTATAGCTTCGTAGACGGCATTGTGCTCCAAGTTCTTTACGAGATATGACATGACAAAGTGTGATCCATCTGTCCTGAATGGGGTGGGCTTAATGTGATATTCATGCCACTTGCCGGGATGCTGATAGGTCTCATTCATCTAAAGAGAAATATAGTCTTAAATCTAATACTTTACACAATTTACCTAAATAGTCTTACCAAAAGGCGCCTGTATAGAAGCTTGATCTCATCCAGTGGTGGTATTGACTCAATGGTCCATGTCAGATTGTAGTGATCTAGATATCCGCTTAATGCTGGCGAAATAAAATCTGCTGGACCCGGCCTGCCAGATACCTCGATATACTTCTTCGTTCTGCCCAGGGCATTGTCAGCCACACAGCTGTAGTTTCCAAAGTCTGTTTGTTGGAAGTTTCGAATAATGAGACTATATCTATCATCGCGTGGATTCATGGAACGGCGGTCGGTTGGATCCAGGAGGAAAGAGTTCTGATACCACAACATCTGAAAAATCAAGGAATTTAAGTTAGATAAATCATTGAGTAAATCATAAATAATCTAAAGGTTACCTCCGAGTTGACATCTCCATGCACTATGCAAACTAGCTCCACATCATAACCCTCGGCTGCGTGGACCCACGACTTTTCCACCGTAATTTCAGGAGGAGCTGAAACGATATATTGACTTTAGAGTCCCCAAGTAACCTGTTGTGTATTTATAATGATCCTACAGAGAATGGTCAGCTGTATGTCCATTGATACTCGATCCTTGACACCATTGTCTGCCGAGCACTGGTATGTGCCGGCGTGATGTCTGTCCACATTTTCCAATATCAATGTTGAGCTATCCGACAAGTGGGTGGGTCCGGAAAATACATCCTTCTTGAACCAGAAAATTGTTGGAACCGGATTGCCAGATGCCTTGCACTCCAAGGTGACAGTACTTCCCTTTCGGGCAGTCACTTGGCCATTATGTGGAAGAGCGCGCAGTGTGGGAGGGACTAGAATATTGGAGAGCATTGAAAATAAACATTTTCTTAAATATTTCGCCTCACTTACCCAAAATCTCTACAGTATGAACTTGGTCACGGTTTTCCTGATCTCCAAGCTGGCATATGTAGTCCCCAGCGTCTTGGGTCTTCACTCCATTAATTTGAAGATTGTAGTCGCCAACGATTTTGAAGCGTTGGTCTCGGGTTATCTTCAAGTGTCCGGCTGTGAGCACAGATGAACCCTTCCTCCACAAGAGCACAAAGGACCCAAGGTTCTGCACTTTGCAGGGCAACTCAATGGTCTCCCCGACAATGACCTTGTATAGGTGACCCCTTGATAAGAATTTTGGCGCCGTGGTTGGAGGGTCATTCTCTGGCAGTATAAAGGACCCATCTGGAAAGGGCATGGAATTTTTGAGCCTCCAAATGCATATTTAAGTAGCATATATTTCAATTAAATTTCGATTAAAACATTTCGATTAAATAAGCAAAAACGAGCGTATCATTTTAACAAAATTAAATTAAAAAATTAAAATGCCAAACCTCTGTTGACTGTTTCAGGCTCAAATGACTTTAATATCTCATTAATGAATTGCAATATATCGAGTATTCTCTTAATCTTTAATGATTTAAAGTGTGTATGTTTGGAAATTCAACTTACCTGTATAAGAAATGGCACATGCAAAGATGTAAAGTGCAAATAGCCAATATTTCCTTGGATAGGAATTCTGGAATAAAAACAAACAAATCAATTAGCATTTATTACACGATATTATCATACTAATTAACAGGAGGGGTTAATAGACGATGACCTTATGCAAATGTATCAGTATACAATATTAAATCGAATGTTTCGGCGGACCATAATGTGATGTCATTTATTAAGTAGGATCGGCTATAACAACATCTATTTGACAAATACCCTGAATTTCAGCAGCGCTTATATTCTGCATTTAATAGTTTTGTTTTTATAAATAATCAATCGTGTAGAACACTTCCGTGCATATTTTAACCGACTCTGTTATATAAGAAATAAGCATGGGAAACAAGAAAAAGGCTTGTCAATCTCTCTATAACATTTTAAAACACCCATTCCAATAAAGCTTCCATACACAATCGCGTTGTCGCCCTAATTTGACATAACCGACACCCAATACTGAAGAATATACCGACTATACACCAGTTATGAATCTCTTCAGTTTTTAATGTACACTATTTATTTGCAAAGATTTTGTCTTACATATATACATCCATATTCACATGTATTTATGCATATGCAGCGCACAACATACATTAATGTCCAAAATGCTTATACATAAGAACAATGCAATCAATACATAATATCAATTTAATTCAATGCTAACTCGAGCATAACACGAAACACAATTAAAATGCTTTATATTGTATTAAATACTTTAAAGAGTACATAACTCTATCTGTATATATTATACACCTATATACACTCACATACATAATATATGTATCTGGACACATGCATATAGCTCAAATTCTTTGCAACTGTCAGTTAATTTTGATGAATTTTCATTGGGATATCTTTGCAAATCTTATTTTCACAAGTTTTTATCCTGTCTTTTACTCTTAATGTACATTTTATCGTTTTATTTAATTTGCAGGCACTTTTTTTTCATCCTTACCATTTTAATATGTGTAGGTATGGTATGTACGTATTTCGGTTTTCTTTCTTTCAAATCGACCACGTTCTGGTCATTCGTTGACTTAATTAAAGGACCCGATTTAATTTTACGCTACTCTTTATTGTTTGTCAAATTATTATCATTTTTCCTCTTTTGATATAAAAAGACCCGATTTTAAGGCTGTCGAGTATAATTGTATTTATCCTTAAAAGTTCCATTAGCTGAGCGCATGCCCAGTGCAACATTATTTCATGTCAAAAGCTTTGCCAAGCTTTTAATGTAAAGCAGTGAAACATGAAAATCCGGCAAAGCATCTGCATCAGCGTTATTTTATATATGTATCTCCTCATAATAAAGATTTATGATATGATAAAAATCGAGTTGTGTTAGAATATAAGAATATAACATAAGAACATAACAAAACATGGGTAATATTGGACGGGCAAGGATTTCATTTTAATTTACAGGCTAAATATGTAAGCTATGTTCTCAAATTCAAAATTGTCGGTTTCGAAAATTAGTAGAAACAAATTAACAAAGAAAGCCTTCAAATCCCCTATTAAACATATCAAAAACTTCAAAAATTTGATGTATGACAAAAGAACACATTACAAATTCGAAAATAAATAATAGAGACTTACAAATTAATTGATGTTTTAAATAAAAACCTAAATTTTAGAAAATCAATTTCAAACAATTCAGTTTTTTGAAATGTTATCGATAAGTGTCCGGGAAGGCACCAATCGCTCATCTCTAATGCGAGATAATGCAATATTTTGCTTTACGTGGTAACAACAATGAATCGCTAGGAGAAAAGCCGCAATAATGATTATTTTACTGTAAGACAGTCCCTAATTTATTAAGAAAATTGTTAACCTCTTTAATTGCAGCCTGTGGATGGTTCTGCTGCTCGCCCTGGTGGCTGTGGTTTCGTTTGTTTGCCTAAAGCAATGGCTTCTAAGCCGGAAAAATAAGTTGCACGCAGAGTCGGAAAATAGCATTAACGTGGGCATTTTCCACCCGTATTGCAATGCTGGGGGCGGAGGAGAACGTGTCTTGTGGTGCGCTGTCAAGGCCTTGCAGGTACTTATTGATAAAATAGTCTTACATGCATTCGCAACATGCAACATTCACAGAGCAAACAACCTGCAACATATCCACGTAACTTAGTGCTTTAAAGAGGGTTAAACCTTAATTATAAGTAGGTTTTTATTGAGGGTGCAGTACCAATTCATTAGCAATACCTACCTTTAATTTGATCAATGAATCTCTTGAAATTATTTATCTTTACAGCAAAAGTACCACAACGCCAAGGTTATTATTTATACGGGCGACATAGATGCCTCTCCCACTGCCATTTTGGACAAAGCCAAGAATGTCTTCAACATTGCAGTGGACAATGACAATGTCAGGTTTGTGTTCCTGAAGCAACGCCACTGGATCGAGGCCAAGAACTACCCGCATTTTACCCTGCTGGGCCAGAGCCTCGGCTCGATGGTCCTCGGATTGGAGGCGCTGCTGAAGTTCCCGCCGGACATATTCATCGACACCATGGGCTATGCCTTCACCTTCCCGCTCTTCCGGTATTTGGTCAATTCCCGGGTTGGGTGCTATGTCCACTACCCGATCATCAGTACGGATATGCTGAAGCGCGTCCAGCAGCGTCAGATGTCGCACAACAACAAGAAATACGTGGCCCGAAATCCCTTCCTTACGTGGACCAAACTCGCCTACTACCGCTTGTTCTCCAAGGTGAGTTTGCGCGCCAAATCTATCATGATATCTCATATAATGATTTTAGATGTACCGATGGGTTGGCCGCTGTGCCGAGACCATTATGGTGAACTCCTCGTGGACGGAGAATCACATCCTTCAGCTGTGGGACGTCCCCTTCAAGACCCACCGCGTCTATCCGCCCTGTGAAGTCAGCCACCTGAAAAATCTCGAGCACTTGGACAAGGGCGATGACTTTATCATCCTATCTGTGGGACAATTCCGACCCGAGAAGGACCATCCCCTCCAGTTGCAAGCCATTTACGAGCTGAGAACTCTTCTGGCCCAGGATGAGGCTCTCTGGAACAGGGTGAAGCTGCTCATTGTGGGCTCCTGCCGCAACGAAGAGGACTACGAGCGATTGAAAAACATGCAGGATCTGACCAAGCATTTGTCGCTGGAGAACAACGTGCAATTCAAGGTGAATGTGTCGTATGACGAGCTGCTAAAATTGTATCAGTCGGCGCACATTGGCATTCACACCATGTGGAACGAGCACTTTGGCATCGGAATTGTCGAGTGCATGGCCGCTGGGCTCATAATGGTGGCCCACAGGTCCGGGGGTCCTCTTCTCGACATTGTGGAGACCTCGGAGGGCAGCCAGAACGGATTCCTAGCCGTTGATGCAGTGGACTATGCGGAAAATATCTTAAATATCATTGTTAATAATGTTGACTCTAGCGGAATTCGAAACGCAGCCAGGTAAGACTGCAGCTTCTCCCTAAATATGAGATATTAATGAAAATATTTCCATTTCAGAGCTTCTGTGGAGAGATTCTCGGAGCAGGAGTTCGAGAAACACTTCCTGCGCGCCGTCTCGACTCTCTTTACAAACGCCTAATACCCAAATAAGATTATTTGTAGTCCTATCAGTTAATTAAAACGAGAATATCAAAACCCATTGCCCTGACTTGACTATTTATCGCCCAGAAAAACTTCCAATCTTACGAGTGAATGCATATATTTTACATAATATTTAGAGCGACAAATCTCGCACAATATCTTATAGGTTCTCTTAAGTTTTGCCTAATGAAATTTTAAACGAAAGTTTAACACGATCCTTGTTTTGCTTGATTTCACAGAACAAGTGATAATCTCTTAGATTTTGTACCAAATTTCTTGTGTCGTAATGTAAAAACGTTAACAAAACCGCCCCCCACCGCATTATCATTTTGAATTCTCTGCCTCCCCGGACATCATCATTGCAACTTAGGTTCTGCGGTAGCTTTAGGTGAGAATTGCGTAGAGCAACAGGAATATCTCATGGTTGTCTGCCCTCTGTCATTCGCCAGCTAGGCTGGCCAGAAGCTCCTCATCGATGCCATCGCCCGAGGGCACGTTCGCCGAGCTGCTCAGGTTGAGCAAAACGTCTCCCGGCCCTGCAGAGGGAGGCGGAGGCGCCGGCGGCTTGGCATCCGGATCCGTCAAGGCCGTGCCGCTTGATGCGGCCGAAGCAGCAATCGATGTATTGCTTGAGGAACCCTCATTACTGCTGCTTGGGGTATTGCGGCCGCTGCTCCCTCCGCCGGAACCTGCGCCGCCAGCAGAGGCGCCCCTTTGGGACAGCTTGGGGATCTGGAACTTGTTGTGCAGGCCCTTGATGAAGCCCTCCATGCTGGCGGCCATCGTGGGGGAGGCGTACTGCAGAATGGTCATCATGTCAGTGTGGTGATCGAAGCGCGGCGGCGGCTGGGACATGGAGCCGCTGTGTGCGGCCGGCGAAACAGCTCCCGGCGCTCCTCCCGCCGCATTGGAGCTGGATTTTCGCTGCCCCGAGCTGCTGCCGCTGGCCAAGGCGCCCATGCTGGGCCGTCGCTTGGGGGCGCTGTGCTCCTGGAAGGAATTGGTGCTATTGCTCTTGGTCAGCGGCAGGCCACCGCCGGCCCCGCCCGATCCGCTCAGCTTGCTGCTGAGATTGCCCGACGAGTTGGCCTTCTGGAAGAGATGCTTGCTGGCGGACGCTGTCGCCGAACCGGAAGTTGCTGCGCCGGAGGCCTTCTTCGAGGCCGGACCGCTGTTCACGCCGGGCTTGAGGCCCGTGTGCTGTTTTTTCGTCGACGATCCGGAGGAGAGGGAGCCCGTGCCGCCGCTGCTGCTGCTCTTCGACTTTGCCACTCCGCTGGCGGAGGTGCTGATGCCGGGGCCGGAGGCGGAGCCGGAAGCGGAGCTAGAGTTCGAGCTGGAGCTGGAGCTGGAGCCGGAACTCTTGCCGCTGCCCGTCTTGTTGATGGTGAGCTTGAGGCCCTCCTGGCTGCTGGGCTTCACCATGTACTCCGTCGATGTTGCGGCTACCCCTCCGGCCGGGGTTCCTCCGTCGCCGCTAGTGGCCAAGCAGCTACTAGGTGGCACTGCTCCCGGCTGCTGCTGTGGCTGCTGCTGCAACATTCCCCCCGTTGGCGCTGTTGCTGTTGCTATTGCTGGCGTTGCTGTTGCTGTTGCCGCTGCTGCTGTTGCTGCCGCTACCGCTGCCGCTGCTGCTGCTGCTGCCGCCGCTGCTGCTGCCGGAAGTGCTGTTGCTGCCGCTGCTGTTGGACCCGCTGCCGTTCCCGTTGCCGCCAACGATGCTGGAAGCGCCGAGGCCACCGACGAGGCCAAGGCCGGCGCCGATTGAGTTGTTGCCGCTGGAATTGTTGCTGCCAAAGCTGCCGTCGACGTCATCAAACTAACCTGACAAAGTAAGCATGTGGTTTTGTGTGCGCGCAACAAACCAGAAACAGAAATTATAAACAATAAACATAACAGAAACCGGCACGGAATGAACGTAAGGTAAGCCAAGACGAAGGCGTGTGGGAAGAGAGAAAAGACACATCATCGAACCCGTTAATAAGTACTTTAAGACTAGGTTTTCGTAGGTCAAAATACCGCCGAAAGAGTGCCAAATAAACTACAGGAAACTTGTCCCAGGCAACAGGAAATAGCCATCAAACACTCTAAGAACTAACTAGCCCAACCCAATGGCGGGCGGTAACCAATATAGTATATATAGTATATGCAACCAAGTATCCAATATAAAGTGCCAAACAAACAATAAGTATATACATACGTGCTCAGTGCGGGGAAGAGGAGGTTAGAGCTTGCTTTTTTGGGTCTGGAGTGCTGGAGAGGCCCCACTACCGCAAATATAAAGTTCATTTTAGTCGATAATAAAAACGGATGCAGCAGGATATGTGACATACAATAGAGTAATATATATTTACATAAAATAAGAGAAGGCAAACAAGACACAAACAACAAAATGATAATAATAATAGTAAGTAGTAAGTAGAGTAAAGTAATCTTCGTTTTCAACTACCAATCATCGCTAGGCTTATCGCTTGGTAAATACAGTAATTGCATTAGTTTAAAGATAAGTTTGCATTAATTTTTTGATTCTGCATTTGGTTAGGAGAGGTGGCAGAGAGTCAACTACGTGTTAGGCTTCCAGTGGGAGATGCTGGGGGTTGGTTCAGTGGGTTGGTTGGTTGCTTGGTTGCTTGGTTCGTGCGCGGAGCACTTATAATGAAAACGGACTTACCGCACCTCCCGCCATGCCCTTGCGCAGGGCATTCAGCTCCAGTCCGGAGGCGCCCGCTGCGGCCCCCACAGCTCCCACCACCGACGCGGCCGTCGCTCCGCCTGCTCCCGCCGATGCGGCATAGTTTCCCAGGCCTCCGCCGGCCGCCAGATGCGACAGACTCGCCACCGAGGTCTTCAGCTGTTGCTGCTGCGCCTGCGAGGATTTCAGAGCGGCCACAGCGGCTGCCACGCTGGCAGGGGAGATGCCTCCGCCGCCGCCGCCACCGCCCACACCTCCCGGGACGGCTGAACCGCCCGCCGTTGAAGCGGACGAAGCGGAGGACGATCCGGATCCCGACGAGGACTTCTCCTTCTTCTGCAGCTGACTGCTGCCGCCGCTCGCGCTGGCCAGCGGCGGAACTGGCGGTGGTGGCGGCGGTGCTCCCACGCTGGCGAAGGATCGCACGAGCCCCGGGGCGCCTGCCCCTCCGGCAACGGAGGAGGAGGAAGAACCTCCCGAGGGCGGTCCCACGGAGGAGGAGGAGGACTTGTCCCCCTTGGGACTGAGGCTGGTCGCCGCCGTGGCCGCACTCTTCAGCGTCGACATGCTGGGCTTCCCCGAGGATCCGTGCTTCGGCGAGTGGGTGCCGAACGGCGACTTGGGGCTGTTGGAGGCGGTGTTGTGCTTGGGACTGCTGTACACCGGCGAGTGCTTGGGACTGGGCCGGGCTGGCGGCACGCCCACCATCAAGCCCTGGCCCCCGCCGCCGGCCTTGGGCGAGGACGAGGGCGAGGAGAACTTGCGCACCACGCCACCGCCCCCAGAGGCATCCCCGCCAGCCGCTGGCGAATTCTGCCGCGAATAGATCTTCTCGGGCGGTCCCATCGGCGAGTCGTCGCGCTTCTTCTTGCGCTTCTTCTCCTTCTGCATGTCCGAGGAGCTGCTGCCACTGGACGACGAGGAGGAGCCGCTGGTGCCGCTGGAACTCGAGGAGGAGCCGCTGCTGCTGCTCTCGTGCGGCCGCTTGGTGGCCACACTGCCGCCGGTCGTCGTGGAGCTGCTCTTCTTGCTGGACTCCTTGCCCTGGTCCTTGCCGGTGATGGGTGTGATGGTTATGGTGGTTGCCGCCGAGCTGGTCGCTCCTCCAGCTCCCGCTCCCGCCGCACTGCCCGCCTGAGCGTTCAGCGGAATGATCTCAATGCCTCCCGTGCGCTGCACTTCCACTCCCGATCCTCCCGCCGCCGCAGAGCCCGTCTTTCCGTCCCCGGGAATGGGCGTGATGCTGACACAGTGCTTCAGGTTGGGCGTCTTGTCCTTCCAGATGTTCTTGTACTTGTCGGCGATCTCCTGGTCGCTCGTCTTCACCGCCGCCGCTGAGGAGGTGCCGGCTCCGCCCGATCCCGATGCACCGGACGCCTGGGGATCCGTCTCGCGCTTGAGATTTATCAGTCCTGCGATGGCCGCCGCTGCCGAGGTGGAGGCCGCAAAGGCGTCGGCCAGGGAGCGCGACTTGGCGTCAATCTTGAGATTGCTAATGTTGGTAAAGCCGCCGCCCGGCAGATTGCCATCCGGCGGGCCCGAGGTATCCATGGCGAACTGATTAAAGCCGCCGCCTCCTCCTCCGCTGGTGGATCCCCCGCCGCCGCCTCCGACAGCGCCGCCTCCGCTGATGGGCCCTCCCCCGGCGGTGCCTGTGCCCGGACCGATCACGCCATGCAGCTTGAAGTCGTGCTCCTCGTCCCAGGACTTGAGCAGCTTGTAGATAACCATCGGAATGGACACCACCTGGCGCACAGTGCGCGTCAGCTTCTGGGAGAGCAGCTCGTACTCGTTGCTCAGACAATAAACGCTGCAAGTGGGCTGCCCGTCCTCCAGCAGAAAGTCCACCGTGGCCAGCGACTCCTCGTAGGGATGCTGCAGCTCGACGGTGATCTGGTTGAAGGACACAGCCGTCACCTCCAGTATCACAGTGCTGTCCATATCTGCAGGGAAGGCAAGGCCATACAGTAGGTGTTTAAAGAAGGCATTGGCGGGGAGCTTACCATTGTACTGCTTCTGCTGTTCCCGCACGCAGCTGGCGAGTAAAGTGTAGAAAAGGGACTGCTTCTTGAGGAAGGCCACTATGCGCGGCACCTGGGCGGGCTCAACGAAGGGCAGCGAGGAGACCAGCGTGCCCTGCAGCCGCCGATTGTCGGTGAAGAAGTAGCAATGCGTCTCCTTGGGCAGATTGACGTAGAGCCCCCGCTGGGTGTTCTTGATCGCCTGCTTGGAGGCCGTCTGCACAATGAGATTAAGTACTGTGGTGGCGGGCGTGGGCGGATTGGCCTGCGCCTCCAGCCCGGGCAGCCCGAGGGCCTTCAGCGACTCCAGGCACACCGGCATCGGCTTGTTCAGCCGCAGCACGTAGGTGGCCGGCATCAGGAGGGAGTTGTTGGGGTTGAGCGGCGCAAAGGTGGGCACTTCCATGCCGGACTGCTGGTCGCGGGTGAAGGTCACAATGGGCATCACCTGCAGCTTGTGGGCCGACGAGCCCTCCAGATTCACCGTGGCACTCAGGCCGTACGTGCTGCGCATCACCTGGTCGATGCTGAAACCGCCGCTGGGCAGCTTCGGATCGTTCTCGGGCAGGTGCAGGGGCGGGCAGAAGTAGGTGAGCTTCATGGGGTGGCCCCCACGACGGGGCAGGACCAATCCCACCGGGGAACTGGCCATCAGATCGTAGGCGTTGGCCGAATGCGACTGCAAATGCATCTGGTAGAAGCTGTGGATGTCCGTCTCCATCGCCTGCAGCGCCACAAAGGCCTTCTTCTTCACCTTGGGCTCGGCGTTGAGCTGGTAGATGGAGGAGAGGCCCTCCAGCTGGACGGTGAAGTCGGCAAAGTCGCCCGCCTTCAGGCAGGCCACCAGCTCGCTGGACTGCTGCTCGATCTTGCACTCGTGGTGCACCTTCACGTCCAGCAGGCTGCCGGCGGCGTCCAGCAGTATCTCCACGTAGAACATGTCAGTGGAGATGAACAGCATCTGCTGGTCCTCCATGAATTTGAGGCCCAGCTGCCGGGAGAGGCTCTCCAGGCGCTCCACGAGGCCGTGCCGCGACGTGACCTTGATGTAGTGCTGCAGCTTGTCCAGCGCCGACTGCAGCGTGGCCTTGCAGAGCGGGTCCAGCGGATAGTGCTTCTCAATGAAGTACATGCGCACGGATTTCTTGATCTCCTCGTAGGTGCGCGGCTTGCTGCGATGCTTGGCCCGCAGCTTCTCCATCATCGTCTCCTGCTGGATCTGCTTGTTCTTCTCCTCGATGCTGGGTATGTGGCTGCCAAAGCCTGCGGGGGAAATCATGATGTTAGCGCTGATTTATGGGTGAATAATTGAGTGTCTGGGTCTCACCTGGCCCCGAGGACTTCACGTTGGATCCGCTCATTTTTGTGGCTTCCTAAATCGTAAGTCTTGGCAAGTTTTTGCACCTACTCGTGCTGCAACATAGCTTGTGCAGATGCGCTGCAGTTTTTCACACTAAGCCACCGATTAAACGAGTTTTTGCCACTTTTGCAACGCGAATTTCAAGCCGGAGAACCGTGCAACGCTAAAACAGCCATTTTGTTCTTTGCAGTGTGACCGTTCCCGGACACCGCTCTCTATCGATAACCGATAGGTAGCTGGGCAAAAAAAAATAAACGACTTGTTTATGTTGTTTTCGATTGGAAAGGTCGAAAAAGTAAGAACAGCTCAGCAAGATGACGTCTATTGCCGGTGGCCATGGCGAGTCGAATCCGAACAGCTCCTGGCTGAGTGCCCGCGGCTTCTGGCTGGCCTACCTTTTGGGCCTGCTGTCCGTGCACCTGCTGCTCTTATCAGTGCCCTTTGTCAGCATTCCCTGGGCCTGGACGGCCACCAACTTGCTCCACAATGCGGTGAGTCGGCAGTGTAATCAGTCATTCCCTTGCGATCATATCACTGTGTGGTATTCCTCCTTCAAGGCCCACCTGTATTTTCTGCACGTCATCAAGGGGGCCCCCTGGTTGAGCACCGAAAACGATCCCAGTCGCCGGTGGACGCACTGGGAGCAGATAGACGACGGCGTCCAGATGACCACCACCCGCAAGTTCCTCACCGCCGCTCCCATTGTCCTGTGAGTGCCAAGAATCCCCCGCTCATTATTCAAATGCCTAACCTATTGCCTATTGATTCCACAGTTTCCTCCTCACCTGCTTGTACACCCGGAATAGCACGGAGCACTTTATAGCCAATTTTGTGTCCCTCGTAGTGGTCACCTTGCCCAAGCTCCCGCAGTTCCATGGCGTACGCTTGTTCAACATCAACAAGTACTAAACTTGCAGACAGATCAACTTACTGATTATGTATATACAAATTTGTGTAGCTTGACTCTCTAGTACTTTAATTGTAAATCTTGTAAATACTGGCCAATAAACGATGACAACTCCCATTGGAATTTGCTGCTTCTTTGGACTTTAGATTGTCAAAATCTTATGTTTTAGGCATTTGATAGTAGGCGCCCACCAGCTGCAAATGGTGTCATCACTAACTAATCGATAGCCGCGCCGATAGTTCCATCGCTGAGTAAAAGCCAAAGTTTCGCTCCAGCTTAACGGCTTGGCCACTTCACCCCCAAAATTCTTGCTGGCCGCAGATTTTAACCGACTTTCGTGCAATAACGACGCCGTCACGGCTCTTCGGCTTCTCGGCGCTTTGACTCTGTTTTCCCCACACTCTCCCCTTCAAATCACGTACTCATCGCATAGAGACGAGCCAAAAGTCACACCGCTGGAATAGTGTGCTATTGTATAAAATCAGATACGAATAAATCTGCGAAATTTTCTTGTTGGAAAAGTAACAAATTCTAAAATCGATAACAAACGCCGCGAGTGCTAGACTTGGAAGAGAGTGTAAAATAAATATATACAGCAGCAGCCAACACGCCCGAAACGCAGCGCGCAGCATCCGTATCCGCATCCGCCACCGGAGTTGCAGTCGAAAAGCCGGAGAGTGCATCAGCGTCCGTATCCGCACTGGAAAGTGGAACTATCTTTGAGATAGATTTTTTCGCCATCCAAGACACCCGCATCCACGCTCCCCCCATCCCCGACTTCTGTGCGACTTATCATTGCGGTAAGTTTACCCCGCGTTCGTCAAGCTTTCTGTTTACGTTCCGTTTGCCTCGGGCGGCTCATGCTTTGCCTCCGGCTGTGGCTCTGCGATTTATGTATGCTTTTCCGTTCCGCTGCCCACCGCTTTCGCATTCGTGAGGCGGTCGTGTGGCTCAGTGAGCATAGTTACTCATAAATAAACCAACCATCTTTACGTCATGCGAGCACTGAAGTCATTGCTCACCAACGGCAGACGTCCGGTCGTCCGGCCGTCCGCTGCGGTCCCGTTCGGTCCCGTCCGGTCTGGTCATGGGGATAGGTAGTACGAATGTCTCTGCTAGAGGATGCGTCTCTCTGTAGTTGAAAAGTCGTGCCCCAATCAGTGCAACGTTTGACACAATTGGATGCCGAAGCATAGATCGCAACTAATTGGCTTACCGCCAGACATTATGGCCAAATAATATGGCAATTCAAAGGGGAATTCATAATAGAACTCTTAACTTGGTACACTCGGGAAGAAATTTCCTTAAAAATGAGTCATTATGGGTAGCAGATACCTACCTACAAACCCAAATCAATGCTACGTTTGACATAAATTGACTTCCGAACCATAGATCGCAACTAATTGGCTTATTGCCAGACATTATGGCCAAATCATATGGCAATTCAAAGGAAAATCCGTAGAAGTTTTAACTTGGTACACTCGGGATGATATTCCCCACTTTTTGGAAGAAATTCCCATAAAATGAGTCATTATGGGTGGTAGATATCTAAATACAAACCCAAATCAATGCAACGCTTGACATAAATTGACTGCCCAAGCATAAATAGCAACAAATCGGATTATTACCAGGAAATATAATCAAATAATCTAGTAATAATCGGATTATTACCAGGAAATATAATCAAATAATCTAGTAATCTTAAGAGAAATCCATAGAACTTTTAGCTTTACACACTGGGGATCATATTCCCCACTTTTTGGGGTGCCCGCAGGATATTCGGATAAGGGAATAGGTAGTAAAATACATTTATAGAAGCATTGCAACTAAGATGTGTCTGTCCATAGCTGACAAGTCATGCCCCAATCATTGGCATTAGATGCCCAAGCTTTGACCGTAACTAATTGGATTATTACCGAAAAATATAGACAAATCATAGGGTTATTCCCTGAGAAACTGCACATTCGGGTTCATATCCCTCACATTTCGGCAGTTTAAATTGCAATCCCCATAAAATTGAGTAATTACAGTGGCCGCAGGGTGTTGAGATACCTTTTAAGCCCCTTTCATTGGGCAGGTGATCTCATCGCTGCCTCCCTTGCCACTGCTTTCTTCCTATTCTGAGCCCAGCTGCAGCCTGGCCTTAATTCACGCCTCTTTGCGTTTAAACGGCAGTCGAATCACGCCTAATATGGTCCACATTTAAGCCGGCTCAAAGCGTTTCCCGCCACCAATTAGGCCCGATGACGTTGACCCCCAAACAGACCGCTCCGCTCGTTCCATTCACAGTTTACCGCCCGACGATGGCACCCACGCAACGGCCTTGCATGCCCGACTGTGTCCGACTCCAATGGTGGAGCTCGATTACAGCAATTGATAATTGCTGTGGGAGGCATAATTTTCTGGCTTAAATGGCTCTCAAAGCCATTAAACGCCGGCAGCTTCGTGCGAAATCGAAAGGAAATCAAATCTGGGCAATTAAAAACAAAGAAAAAGCTGTTTTGTGAATATAAAACATGAACTATGACCACATTTCCATGGTTTTTTAGGGTCGGTTTTGGTTTATTATTTCTCTACAAAGAGATGATTCAAAAGCCAATTTAGTTGGAACAGATCAAATCTAATGTTGAAAAACCGGTTAAATGGTTTCCCTTAGAAAAGACGCAATACAAGAACTTGGTATATCAGATAAATTTTTGGTTTTCATGGCTTCCGACGTCTAGACAGTTATTATCAATTTAAATTTTAGTTTCCACTTGGTTACAAATGGTTGTGTGGCCACCAAAGCTATTCCATAGTAATCCTTCTGTTATATTTTTGGCTATAACTGCTTTAAAATAGTATTGCATGAATGGAAAGGTTAAAAGCCTTCTATAATCAGCCTCTAATTACTGGGAATAGATAATTTTCCACACCTGCCAGGGTTCACTGACCGTACTTTTGTTTCGACTTTCAAATTGAAAGCTATAGCACTTGGTAATTGCTGTTCAGAACTCAATTTTGGGCCTTGATTTTCTTACCCAATGAATGTAACCTCGCTGGTAGTATTGTAATTAAAAACCACTCACATATTTAATTTTTCCTTTGTTCTTTATTTTGCACTTCAAGTTTCTTATATGGCATTTATATATTTAAATATACATTTGTTCACTTTCGAATTTCCATTCAACTATTAACATCTCTGCTCCTCGGCGCACCCTGTATTCTTAACATTTGCTGCGTCACTAACAGCGCTCTGTTAACAGCCAGCTAACAGTAACAAAGTGCGGCTTTCTGTTTTCATAATTTTACTATTGCCTTTTGTTGTACTCTGTTTAAGTTAGATTGATTTATTATTGCTTTGTTTCTACGAGCTATACTAGAACTTACAAACGTTTCACACTGACGTGGACAAAATAACATGTGCATCACTATGAGCTATAACACGTTGATTTCAAATACTAAATTCGCCAACCCCTTACCAGCAGCTCGCCCAACGGGCGGGCTCTATTATACATTTTATACTATATTATTCAACTATATTATTCGTTTTGCCCCATGAGCTGCTCAAAGTCCGTTACGTAATACTGGGCCCGACGGTAGACCTCCGGACGCACCACATTGCCCCCGAAACCGATGAAGTAGTTGGCCGGCGGCACAGCCTCCAGATCGGTGGCCCCATCGCCGATCATCGTGATCAGGGCGTCCTGGCTGTGCTTCTGCTTGATCATGGCGATGGCATCGGCCTTGCCGCCGGAACGGGAGGTGGGCTGGGTGATGTCGAAGCTGTCGTAGGCGCCCAGGTAGTCGAAGAGCATTTTGTTCGCGTACACATTGGTGAGGGGGATGCCCAGCTCGGTGGCCACGGGGGCTATCAGGCAATCAAAGCCCCCGGAGATCAGGTACACCTGTTTGCCCTCGCTCTTCAGTTGGGCGACGAAGCGCTTGATGTTCTTGGTCAGCGTGCTGGGGCACTCGCGGATGAAGTCGCGCACTTGCTGCTGGGAGGGCTGGATGATGTTCAGGCGTATCTTGAGGGCGTCCTGGAAGGTCATGGCCCCGCCCATCGCCTCCTTGGTGACACGCGCCACCTCGCTGCCCTTGCCGCAGTACTCGGCCAGCTCGTCGATGCCCTCCTCGCAAATCACAGTGGAGTCCACGTCGAAGCAGATGATCTGCGACTGCTTGATGACCTTGGCCGCCAGCTGGGGCTGCTTGGGGGGAGTGATGGCCGAGGCCACGGTGGTCTTGGCCGCACCGGAGGTGGTGCCGTTGCCGTTGCAGTTCATCTGCTTGGCCAGGAGGCTGTGACCGTTGGTGGTGGCCGCTGCTGCGGGACGCGCCATGCTCAACACAGAACCGCTCATCTCGACCGGCTAACACGAAGTGTGCAAGTGATTTTTCGATATCTTTTATCGTATTTGTTCGTGACGTAAAAGCTCTCGGCTGTTACGTTTCGGCGCCCAAAATTTTCCGCTGCCGAAATACCGCTTCTTGTTTTGTGTATCTCTTGCGGCGTGCTTTTTGTGTATGTTTTCTCGCCTTTGTGTCTCGTTTCGTTTGCGTTTTCGCACACGCGCTGAGCGCTGTCCGAACAGTCAGCTGTTTTTTGTTTTTGTCCGACAAGTCTGAGACACTTCCCACTACTACTGGCTGCTTTCCCGCTCGCAGCGATCTCGAACTGTTCGCGTTGACTGGTGATTTTCAAGTGACTGCACAGCTCTCGGTCGCCCTTTTAAGAAAACTCGCTCGGCGCATACAAACCCAGTTTCGCTCGCCTGCTCGCCTGCTCGCTGGCTCTCTCCTTTCCCGCTGACCAGCGATCGCCCGATAGCGCATTACAAGCAGGCAGGGGCGGGTGCACCCAAGGGGGTTATACCAAACAGATTACAGAGGCTAATATACAATCTACGACCCGTCATATGGCCAACCAATCGCACAAACTTCGGGTCTAGTCAGGCAGGGTAGGGCTTGGGTATTTCTGTTTGCTCTGAACCTCCTCCAATCGAGAAGATATTTCCCCTGTCCACTGTGGAGCTATTATCTGGTTAGCCTACAACGACTGTGCATTCACCTGCCATGTCTTATTTATCCACAAATTACGCTCAATTCTTGCTTAATCAGCTTCAATTGAGAGTGCAGCCCGTTGGCCAAAGAACATGGACCTTTGAACCCACCACGTGCTGCATTCATGCGTCAATGTCTGATAATCGCTAAAAAAACATAAACAATAGCAATTATGGTTGGCTGTCATTAAACCGGCGGCACTCGAGAGCTTAGGCGAACCGCCTGGAACTGGAATTGGATTTTCCTTATCATCTGTGGCACCATTTAGCACTGGTCGTTTGCCCGGGACGGGGGTGTGTACCAGAGCCCAGACATCGGAAGACTACCCCAAATTATGGAAAAAACAAATGGAGTGTGGCAAAAACAAATAAATTGTGGCATTTATGACCCCGGTACTGCGAATCGGTCTGGTATAAGTCAGATTAGCGGCGAGCCTTGCTATCAAGACCTCCAAAACGTGTTGATAAAGTCTATATCTGTCATCGAGTGGTTAAAACCCCGAATGGCATCAGGGTAGATCAGCGGTGGGCACAGATTTGAACCCTTTTCACCGTCGAGACATTCACAGCTTCTTGTTTTTGGGAGCTAAAAGAGCTATGGAGTGCCCACCGCTGGGGTAGATCATTATGCTGTCGCCGCGGTCGGATCGTCTCCCAATACTTTCCTTTTTGTTTTATTGATTAATCACCGAGGTGGAAAATAACCGAAATCCAGACTGATTATTGCCAAGGCAGCTATAAATATTTTTTAAAACCGCGCGATTTAATTTTAAACTGTCATGCTCCGCGCCTGATGCAATTGCAGGCCAGCCTTACGTTATAACGTAAGCGAAAGCTGCACTTCTCTTGGCTCTCTTGATTCTTCTCGAGCCATTCTTCTGGGCTTCTCGGCTGGCTGGCTCCGCAGCGATTAGATAAACAATAACAAAGCGAGGCGCGTGCAATGCAAGCATGAAAAACAACAAACAATTAACAATGACAACCGCAAATGCAATTCCCCTTGATGCGGTTTCTTGTTGTTATTGCTATCGTTGCGTTGCTATGGGGCTTTTTTGCGCTATTGTAGAATAACAAGTTGTTTTGACCGTTCGCGATCGCTCGCCCGTTCGCTCGCACGCTCGCACGCTTGTGGTAAACAGCAAACAACAGCAAAATAGCAACAGCAATGCAACAGCAAAATCAAAAGTATTTCATTGCCAGTTCAGATGATGACAGGTTATCGATAACGATACTCGTACCACGCATTGCGTGCAGCCGTATTCATGCATATTTAAAGCTCGCCTCGGCCAGCGGCTCTAACTAAACAAAACCCGTAAACTGTTGATTATTTTTAATTGTCGTTGCCTTGGACAACGCCAAAGGAGGCACAGTTGGGGGGGAAAGACTTTCGTCCTCATGTGCCCGACCACACCTGTACTTTTACCTGAGCCCCTGCGGCACCTGTCGTTGGTCCTTTGGTTGGACTGTTGTTGGTTTTTTCCGGGTTTCGGGTTGAGTTTTCCCCTGGCAACTCAACTCCAGTCTTGGGTTTTGGGTTTGCATTTATCGATTGACCTTGTTGCTGCATAAATTTCCATCGCAGTCCATTCCGTTTTCGGTTTTCTTGTTTTTCCGAGGGCACAACAACAGTACTCACGAAGTGTAGAGGTAGGCTCGTCACCTGATCCTAAAACGCCAGGTACTTACCCGAACTACCTAATTTATTATGCCCATTGAGCCTATGACGCGATAATGGTTTCCAATTTACGAAAAAGTAAATTACTTTGACAGTCAACCTGCCCTAACCCGAACCCGGGAAAACAAATACTTTCAGAAATTCTATCCCCTTATTGGGACAATATACTGCTCATTAATCAGCAAAAAAAAAAACATATAAGAGCGGCTATAGTCGAGTGTCTCGACATTAAATACCCGGTTCTGAGTTTCGAGCTGATTTTTAAAACATAATAGCATTCAAATTGTGGTGCTTGGACACACACATCGTGTAAAAGAAGTGCGAGCCATGTTTCTATGGAGAAGTTTGTGGGTGCAACACATTGTTGTCATTTGCGCGGTCATAAGTGGACGTAACCCGCTGATATTTGAAACACAGATAGATCTTGGCTCTACCAATAAACTATCCAAATTTAGCCTCGAGAATTAAAATTGTGGATGCCACAGAATTTCGTGGTTTGCTGGGGTGTGGGGGGAGGTAGCCGAATTTGAAAAATAAACTTGTACTGAACTGGTATACAATAATTCTGAATATGCAAGTGATTTTTCTTTATCTCTTATAGATTCCAAGATCTAGGCGTACATAGGGACAGACGGACAAGGATTTCTCCGTATGAATTCAATATCCCCTTGTTCTTATTAAGAACCGGGTATAAAAAAGCAATATATTTCTGTAAAAGCTATTAGTTATGCTATTTCCTGTGTGGTTTTGCATTACTGAAGCTCATCTGTAGTCATTTATGGCAATGTGGAATTTAGTGGGGCAGTTGTCAGCTGCTTGGTAATTGAGCCTCGAGCCACGCCCTCCCCTGCGCCCGCCCACATTGAGTACTACTACTATGTATGGGGAAAATAAAACGGAAAGCTTGCATAATGACGCCACACATTGTGGGCTTGTTTTTCCAGCAGACAGCTGATAGGCCCGGCTTTGTGAGCAACCAAGGCTTTGCATACCATATAGCCCCAGACTGAAGGCCGTGTAATTGTCGTATTAATTTTCATCACCAGGCCGATTAGGAGGAAGTGTCTGCATCCATTTTTTGTTTGCACCTTTCGATTGATGTGTTTTTCAGCTTTCTTTCAATCGACTTGTTTCCAACTCAAGTGGTTGTTGTCTCAGTTGCTGCCTGCTGATTAACCGTTAGAATGTATGGGGCGATCCCCCTGCATATTTGTATAGAGCGCCCCTTCTCTCACTCCCTGCCTGTTTACGACTGCACGCGATTTTAATTCCCCTGATTATTCTCTCACGCTCACACATCCACAGATGTCAGGCGGCGGCTCACTTGACACATTTACAAGTGGAGTGAAAAGGGGAGCACAGTCTTGAGAACTGCAGCGTCGCTCCCGCTTCCACTCTCGCTCCTTTTACGGTGCGTGGCTTTTTGCCTCTTACCTTTTGTCGTCTTGTACATATTTTTGTTTTGCTTCGCCCGTTGTGGTTCATAAGCTCATAAACAGTTACAAAGTGAGCTGATTCGTATGGCAACCGACGTCAACAATTGCATATAAACAGCAGCAGCCAGAGCAGCGCAGCAATAACAATAACAATAACAACCCCCCCTTTGCTGGGGGCCAAGCGCACCCGATGTAAATATGCACGAACGGATGTACATACGTACAATGTATATTCTTGCTGCTGATATGTAAAAGTGAATAAGACTGAAATGAAAACACGTCATTTGCCGACGATTGCCTTCTGCTGGGTTTCTCTGGAAACTCAACTCGAGTTGCCGTTCAACTTTTCCTCTGACAAAATCAAAACAATGGAAAAAGTTTGGCCTCTGCTCCGGCCCCCTTTTAAATGTAATTACAAAGCAGCCGTCGCCGCTGTCGTTGCTCCCCATTCTGGGCGGTCA
Source organism: Drosophila ironensis (assembly GCA_021223825.1). Classification (NCBI taxonomy): domain Eukaryota; kingdom Metazoa; phylum Arthropoda; class Insecta; order Diptera; family Drosophilidae; genus Drosophila; species Drosophila ironensis. Next base: position 256,196 of record JAJJHQ010004461.1, on the reverse strand, counting down.
TTGCTCTCGCAAATTGACAATAGCTAATAGCATGCAAGCGAGCATTCCTCTCCTCCTGCTCCTGCTTCTCCTTCTGCTCCTGTTCCTTCTCCTGCTCCCCCACCGGAAGCGGAAAGTGCAGCGACGTATCCCTGTCGGAAAGGATTCCCCGAAAACGCAACAGTTTCGATTGTAATCCGAGTCTAATGCGCTGATTTGGGTCAAACGGCAATGAAAAGGGGGAGCGGGGCAGAGGGAGAGCCCGTCGGCAACAGAAACAACAGCAAAACGAGTTCTGTCGAGGCTTTGCCCCCATATACACTCAGCGAAACAAGTATACTAAGGGTGTTTAACGTATTAGATACCTGTATTTGCTTATGTTCTTGATTTAAACGCTAATCAAGAACAAAATTTAATTATTTAAGCAATTAGCAAACATTTTCATAAAGAAACTGCTAATTTTACTTTTATTAAACCTTTTACCAGCTCTATTTATCAGTGTTTTTAAACGATATTTAAAACCGAATCGTTAAAACCATGTCTGCTGGTCCATATGGACGAAGATATCTTTGGAAACTTTAATATATGGGGAAAAAAATAACATTTTTAGAGTCTTGTACACTATTTTATTGCCCGATGCCCTCTAAAATCGGTAAACTCTATAGCAGAGGCCGCCCCTAGCTAGGAATGACCACCTCTGCTCCTAGCATCCAAAATGTTAAAACTAGAATCATTGATTTGCCATTTCTATCTACAGAAACCTTTATAAATCAGGGAAAAATAGTGCGAATTTCTTCGTATCCCCTATATCTACGCACCTAAAATGTTATTGGGTGAATTTTTAATTAAGAGCCATGTGTTTATAATTAAGACCTTCGACTATAGCCATAGAGCTACAATTTGAATGCAACTGAGTTATTCCTACGGCAGCTGACGTTCCTAAGGTTATTGCCATTTACTGAATTATTTAATACGAATAGGCGAAATGGAAATTGCTGTTTTTAGTGTACACGTGTGGGTTCCCATTTGCTGAATCACTGCCAAAGGCTGGGGGGCAACAATGCTGGGTGCTGGGTGCTGGGTGCGATTGCATGTGCAGTGATTCCCACAGCACCTCGCCGCCGTCTCTATGAGCACAGAGAAAAGAATCCAAAGCTCTGAAACCAAGCCGAGCGGCATCAGATAATCAAATTGTTTGCGCACCGCTTTCGCAACGCTCCATTAAATTGGCGTTTCTCAATTTGTGAATTGCAGGGGCCCAGATACACCCGTCCAGTTCAAATTAAGTAGGATAGGCAACGCGACGGATAGTCGAGCGATCGTCAACGAGACCAGAGCGGAGAAGCGGCACAACAGGCACAATGGTGGACTTCCGTTTCGACATCAAACCCCTGTTCCCACAGACCATCATCAAGGTGACGTCAAATCTTTTGCCTAACACCTTCCGCGGCGACAGGCGCCAGTGTTTGTGAGTATTGAAACTGTACGCGGAGCGGGATCTGGCAGGATCAATCCGACTAACCGATACACGCTTTCCACACTCCACTCACCCGCGCGCCCTCTTCCGCGCACAGGGATGCCACCTCCAAGATGTCGGAGATCCTTGACCAGCTGGGCCAGCTCTCGGCCACCTCCCAGGGCCTCAACAAACCGGTGACCACGGCCCAGCGCCTGCGCATGTCCGACACTCAGACGGTCTATCTGCTGGCAGATACCGAATCGGGTCGCAAGTAGGTTTTCACCCAGCCCCTTGATCGTAACCCCATTGAGTAACCATCGGAATTTTCAGCGGATCTGTGGTCGGATTGCTCAAGGTGGGCACCAAGGATCTATACCTTTTCGACGAGAACGGACAGTCGCGCAAGGTGGAGAATGCTCCGTCCATTCTGGACTTCTATGTCCACGAATCGCGTCAGCGCTCCGGGCTGGGCAAACGTCTGTTCGAGACCATGCTGAAGGAGGAACAGTGGACTCCGGTGAAGTGCTCGGTGGACAGGCCGTCGGAGAAGCTATTGGGATTCCTCAAGAAGCACTATGGCCTCGTGGAGATCATTCCACAGGCCAATAACTTTGTGCTGTATAAGGGATTCTTCGACGGACCCGTCGCACCTACTGCAAATGGTAATGGCCATGGAAACGCCCAATCGCCACAGCACGGCCGGAATAATGGTGGTCTGCACATCACTAACAGGTGAGTGAGTGGAACAAACTAGCAGGTGAGCGAGTGAGTTGGGCGTCGTCGCCTTTCCTGATTTCCTGACCTGGCCCAGTCCGTGGCAATTAAGGCGTTGCTTTCGCTGCTGCAGGAAACATTTCACTTTCGGCCTCAGTTGGTCATTTTTTGCGCCCCATTTGCATATCTGCCACTGCCCCCCGCCTGGGAGTAGGGGAGTATGCAAATCGGACTCTAGATTTGTTTGTTTGTTTGCTTGCCGGAGGAATTCCGCTGATCGATAAAACTCGCCTTTGCTTTGGCTTGGCTAACATTGCATTGTTTTAAATTGCTCAGATGGTGGCCTGTTGCTCCTAATCCCCTGAATGCCCATTTAATCTGCATATCCTAACACACCCTATCCCATACATCTTATTCCAAATTAAACGGGAAAGATAAATGGGTATTCAGGGAGTACTTACCCATTATGAGATCCTATCTTAATTTACTAATCAATGGTCTTTTATCCACATACCACATGTGTCGTGCTAACTGATAACCAAACGATAACCCATCGCCTCAACGACAACATCAACATCAACAGTCCTAACACTCAGCTCTTTGGTGCTACTTATCTGGGCGAGGATTCTAACCGCCGTCGAGGCTCCCAGCAGCAGAATTCCCCGAACGTGCTGCTCCAGCAGATTACACAGATCTCGCCGTCCGGACGCTATGGGGCCCCTCGTCCCAGCTGCAGCATGGCCGAGGTACTTAGACAGTGTTAATACCTCTCCCACCCCCCAAACATTTTAGATCAACGTTTATTTTTGGCCCAAAATTTATACATTATTACTTAATTTGGACCCTTCCACCAGAGATTGATTTTGGGTGTTTAAAATTTCGAATTTTTTTAAACACGTAACGCACAAAGAAACCTAGAAACCTAGTAGGCTAAGCCTACAACATTTGAGTCCGTCACTTGGCACCCCGTCACGTCGAGGCGATTCCGAGTTCAGTTCAAATTTTTACTCGCTAGCATTCGGACGGTGCTTTCCACTCTCAGCATAGAGAAATATATTTTTATATTGTTTTATAAGTCCCGAGTAAATTAGCCGAGTTTCGCCGCTATTTGTGCCAAGTTTTTCGTGCGGATAACTAATTCCCAGTGATTTAAATTATGGATGCCAAACGTGGTAATGCCTCCGGGGCACGCCAAGGCGGTGGCGGTGGCGGCGCCGGTGGCTATCATGCATCCAGGACAAGCGTGGTAAGATGGTCAAATAGTAAATCGCCTGAGTCATGATCTGCAGATGAGTGTTGTTCGCAGTCACGCCAGGCAGGAGCTGTGGGCGGTGCCGTGGGACGCAAGCAGGCCAGCGAGGTGAGCCTGACTCCCAGTCAGGCCAGAAATCCCGAGAACGTAAGCCGCCCTTATTTTGGGGTTTTCGTTGTGCAATAACCAAACCCATCGCAGTCGCGCAAGAGCCCTCTGGATGCACTGAGCCGCAGTGGCATTGTCCGCAATCAAGATCCCTTCCAGCGCCGCTCTGGGCTGCAGGACGTAGACGATGCCTTCTTGGCCTCCAATGCCTTTGCCCGTCCGCCCAGGGTTCGCCATTCCGGACTGGAGAGAGACGCCATGCAGCATGCAGCTGGTGCAGGAGCTCCCTCGGGCCAACAGGCACCAATGCGCGCAGCCGGTGGTCAGGAGCAGCACCAGCATCCGCACCAGGTGCAATACCAGCAGATGCCACCACAGCAAATGGATCCCATGCAACAGCAACAGCACATGCACCAGCAGATGCCGCCGCAGCAGCAGCAGCAGGTGCCACCCGTAGCGGCCGTGCCCTCGCAGCAGCAGACTCCACAGCACTACATGCAAGCCGCCGGCCAGCCTACCAGGTTAGAGCCACCGCCGTCGGGACGCGCCCATGTCCAGCACCAGCACTTGCAGCAGCCGCAGCAACAGCAGCAGCAGATGCCACCACAGCAGCAGCAACAAATGCAACAGCAACAGCCCCCGACTGGGTACGAGCAGCAGCCACCCATTGCGCAACCCGATATGCAATCCCAGAACAAGTACCAACAACCGCAGCAACATATGCTACACCAACAGCAACCGCAGCAACACCATCATCACCACCAGCAGCCGCAGTCGCAGCAAATGCCACCGCAACAGCAGCAGCAGCAGCAGATGCCTCAGCACGGATACGTAAATATGAGCGACTTCCTTAGGAAGTTAAATGGTATTTAAGCAAACCGCCTGACCCGCAGCAACAGGCCACAGGCGCCACTCCCGCAGCCGGAGCTCCTTCGGGCGCCGGATCCGCAGGCGCACCGGGATCGGCCAATGGTGTAGCTCCCCGCGAGAATGGCGGCGGAGCCGCTCCCCCTCCAGATGCCGAAATGTGCACCACTTGCCCCAATTGCCAGACCACAATCTACTTAGTGCGCACCCCCGAGATGGGACACGGAGATGCCGGGGCTCCACTTCAGTAAAAAAAAGCAAGCACACATAGCCGCCGCACCAGAGACAGTGCACAAAATTCCCAGTGTATCCCAAATCTGCAGCTGCGTGGCCGAGGCAAATGGGTCCTGGCAAGCCGCGCAGCGATTGTTTTACCCAACGTTCGTTTGTGCATTATTTTAAGGAGCATCATGGACCGCAAGTGCACCAAAGCGTTAAATTCTCTGTTCACAAAATTTGCTGTGATGGTCGGGACTACAAAATGTCAGGTCGTTTGCGTTGTGTGTGTCCAAATAATAAACGTTTATGGTTGGTTGTTTCAGCTCAGCAAGCGTTGCGTTTTAGTGGTTATCCTGGCGCAAGAAATTCCCTTTTTTTTTTTGGGTCATGTGAGCTGTTTGTTGAACTTTCACTTTCCGAGAGTGGGTCAGCGCGCGGAAACCACCCCCAAGGGTGGTTGGTGGTGGTGTGTGGCTTTGGCTGCGTGCCAGGGTGACACAAAAGTTGGTTCGCGTTTTGTAGCCGCGATTTACTATATTAGGTGTGGGTGCTATTAATATGCACAGCAACTCATTGAAATGTACGAGCCACGAAGGGCTATTAACATCGGCTAATTGTCGATGCTATCTCGATAACAATTCCCTTTTAATAAAGTTATGTTTATTCTATTAAGTTGTAGGCAGGTCGTCGAACTGCAAACCACCACGAACGTGTTCTCTAATATTGAAATTAAACTCTTTTTTCAGATAATTCACGCAGGCAGCCCCAAGCACGGCAAGGGCGGCGCCGGTGGCGGCGGAGGCGGGGAATCAAGCAGGTAAATGGCCAGCTAACTAGAGTAAGCATTCCTTGGCGTTTATGTTGTATCATTTTGTGTTTCATTTCGGTTTCATTTGTTTCCTTTCGTTTGTCTTTCAGAATCAAATAGATAACCACAAATTGCACTCGGCTGCATCCACATACAAACGACATAGTTAAACCGAATTCAACTAAACAATGTACAAAGCCTTGATTGTAGCAAATTTTTCGTATTTATTTTGCCTAGTTAATTTATACGCATCGATGACTTAATGTTAGAGAGTACAAGCAGAAGAAGCCTCACTGCCGCATGCCACCTTCACCCACCACAAAAAGAACCACGACACACCACCCAACCCTCAACCCTCGACCCTCGACACTTCCGATTGGAAACGCTACACAAATCAAACAAATACCTGACAAATTGTGATCACAACGTATAACTTATCATTTAACATAGTTATTTGTCGTAACTTATTTTCGTATACATTTATAATTTTATACACTTTGGTTGGTCAAGCAATAAAATCTACAAAATTGTGCATATGATGTCTGTCTGGGTGTCGTTATTTATCACTTTATTAAGAGTCCCAGTGGGGGAAGTCGCAGAAATCCTGAAAGAATGTGTTGCAAAGGATTTCTGGGGCAGCCCCGATCGAGTGTGGTTATGATAACACAGCTTCTAAAAACTCTCCAACAGCGGCCAAGACATTGCAGAGATAGCCGCCCAACTGCAGCAGCAGCACTTGGCGCAGCTTGAGGCCCAGGGATATGAGCCGGAGATCGAGGAGCCGGAACTTGAACCAGAGCCGGAGGAGGAGCCCGAGCCCGAACCCGAGCCGGAGGTGGTGACTCCCCCGTCGCCGCCGGCCAAGAGCCACACACCCACTCCGCCGACGGTGCGCTCCCCGGAGGCCGTGGAGAGCATCATTGGGGAGAACCGCAGGCCGCCGGCCTTCCAGCTGAGCAAGCAGCACACGGGCATGAAGAACCGCTCGTTTGGCGTGGGCATGGCCGTGATGCCGAGCAGCAAGATGGAGTTCGATCAGATGGAGCGCGAGGACTTCGGGGTGGTGAAGATCAACCGTCCGCCCGGACATGAGGTCACCTCGCCCGGCCACGACAACACGGACGCCGTGTCCACGGTGTCCTCCGGCGGCGCAGGCGGCCTCACCGATCAGGGCTACTACGATCTCAAGTTCTATCACAACAAGTTGTGGTAGAGGGCGGGAAGTCGCCATGCAATACATTTGCTAGCATCTTTTGTACGTCTGGCATAAGCATAAATAACAAGAATAATCTAGGATCTAAGATGTATTACTCGACACACTCCTAATCGGTTCCTGTACTTCAGTTCAATAATTTTGTTGTGAGCTTCTTCAGACTTTCGTTACCTACCTAGATCATTCGTTACAAGCCACGCACTCCGCAACTTAACAACTCTAAACTAATGTTAACAATAGCGAATTACAATGTATTGTATCTAGTCTAATTTAGTTCAACACAGGCACCACATAGAAGTTGGTTCTTAATTCCAGCCCCAAACCGTAACCTAATCCGCACACCCGTGTGTATCTTCCAATTACAGCAAACGCGAGTATTTCGAACAAATCTACGGCGACTACATGCTGTAGTCGACCCGGACGCCAGGCATTTTCTAATATTTAGTTCATAGAGACCCCCCAATGCATACTAGACTAATGTTAAACTAACAGATATACAGATATGGAAATAAAGTACACAATTTTGTCGATTCTTTTTGCCAAGTACAAGGGCCTTGCCGGCCGTTCCATTTTTAATCATCGCAATACAATTATGTACGTTTACACACAAACACGGAAAATGGTACTCTATGGGATGCGCCGAGATGCGGGAATCTGCAAGGTGAAGCTACCGCCGTTGCTGCTGCTGCTACTGCTAACCTATTGCCTGGGCTTTGCGATCGGGTTGGGCTCCTTCCGGTCGGGATCCGAAATCGTTACATATAGATGAAGTTGAATCTGCGAGGGGAGCAAGACAGACCAAACGATTAGTAATCCTGCTGGAGATAATCTACGAAGAGATATTGTAGGGAGACGCACCTGCAGAGCGCCTGGGGCAGCGATGAGATGATGGGTCCGTAGCCCTGCGAGTTGTCGTACAGTTCGAACAATGGCGCTGCGACAAGCTTATAATTTTTGGGAACAGCAAATAGTGCTAGATTACGGAAAACGATAGAGACAGAATTGATGCATGTAGAGAGGGCATTGATCATATCATCTAGAGGGGCATTACAATCGGTTGTACAATTTACAGATATATCGGGAGTCTTATACATTCATTGTTGGAAAGTTACACTAAATACTAGGTTCTGCTGTGGCTACGCATTGCAGCTATGAACATAATTATAATCTGTTGGTGTGTGCGGTTGCGCATCGATTTGGGCGCTGAAACTCCTAAGAGTGCGCTCCCCAAATCGAGCGGCAACTGCTCGGGCCAGAAGGGAAGAGTATAAACAGAGTATTTTACTTGTGTTTACATAAACGAGTGCTTATATTAAAGGAGCATGCACACAAATCTGCACAACACGCGAGATTTGGGCGCATGCCGTTCGGCAAGAGCCAGCCAGACAGCTTCGTTACAATGCTCAGCTTCGTTATGCTGCTGCCGGCCCGTGGTTTGCCCGGGTTACTCGGTTTACTCGGGTTACACAACCTTAAGATGGACACAGTGGAGTTGACAAACGTAAGAGTAGCAGTTAGAAGATACAACAGTAATGTAAATAGAAGGATAACATGGCTGCGCTCAGTCGCACACTCACGTGGCTCGACATATTTACAAAATTAGATACAAGAACACAATCATTGAATTTGGATATTGACAAGAGTCGGAAATAGAAACAAAATATGCCAACACGCAGTTCTGAGCAACTGAGCAAAATACAAAGTTTGAATATATCATTGAACATGTTGTGGTAGTTGTTGCTTTTACAATTCGACTAGAATCAAACTAACTAAAGCATCGGAGGCCGCCGCATCGGTTTGGCTTCGATTTGATTTGATTTGATTTGGTTTCGTTTCGATAGCATTTTGCATTTTGCTTTCTTTCTGATTGTTTTTTCTTTGATCTGTTCTCTGTTCACACTGTCTCTGATCTCTGATCTGTTTGCTCGAGATGTTGGTCTAGGGCACTGCACTCTTGAGAGTAGAGCTGGGTAGATACGACACACACGGCGCTAATGGAACAGCTCAGCTCAGGGTACATCGTAACTGGCGTTCCCGTCCGTATCTAAACAGCATTGAAAAGATATGACATGAGGTTTGTTAGCGTATTCGGTTTTTGGCAAACAACATCAACAATAAAACAACATCAACAATAAGAGTGGTGATATTACGCTGCTCGCTGTCTTCTGCTACCCACGTGGCTCGATGGCGCCTTGGATATTTACCCTTTTCATGAAGTTGGACGAGGAACAGCCGCTTGTGCTCCTTCGGCTTGGTGATGTGCGGCGGAATGTACGGGTACTGCGGTGGCTCGAAGTTCGGCCGCCACCAATTGCCGATGGTGTCCTCCACAATCCACTCCTGCTTCACCCCATCCTGACGGCCCAGCGTCTGCAAAGGAGATGGTTATTTGTGGTTATTTATCTATAATGAAAGCTTAAAAACTGCGCCAACGTGCGGGATAAACCACTAATTGCAAGGCTTATAACTAATGAATAGTTTTCTTTTTCTATATTGGTTTAAAAGGCTACTTAAATACAACTATGTTCATCAGCGGTGTGCGCTCCATAGCTCTTTAGCTCTCAGTTTTCCCAAAAACAAAAAGCTGTGAATGTCACGAATAAAAGGGAACCGAAAAAGTTGACGGTGAAAAGGGAATGTGTGAAATTACTCAAACAAAATATGTAAAACCAAAAAATCGGTCGGCTCCAAAGTAGAAAATATATGCCCACCGCTGGTTTAAAAGTCTACTTAAATACAACTATGTACATGCATCTGTTTTTGTTCTTTTTACATATTTAGGGGTCGATTTTATATATATTTAGGATAGTATCATGTAATCTTAGTTGTCTTGGTTGAGGTCACTTGGGAGGTTAGTTGGGTTCATGTGTTAAGATATAGTTTTTAATCGGTTCTGGTTTGACCATATTATTTTAATATGATTGAGCCTGCTGCGTCTTTGAGACGTCCGAAAAATTCTCGATTTTTATGAATTGTATTCTCGGATACAATAAATTGAAACGTTTTAAAACTTTTATGTTGGTTTGATATAATGCTTCAAAAAGAAAATATAGTTTCAATAAAAAAATGTATATATTTACTAAGGGAAGAGGGCCAACGTGAATATTGCTTCCCTTAAGGAGTGTAGTGTCACTAATTTTGGTTTAAACAAACAAAATTTACCTTTTTTTAAGTTCATAGAACTTTTTTGTTACATAATTGACTTTTTTCAAAAAACAATTATAGTCTTTTTGAAGATAATCTAAATATCTTTAAAATGTGCACTAGTTTTATAAAATCGGTACCATAGTGCCTTAGTTATCGTGTTCAGAACATGGAAAAAAGGGTTTCAGGAAAAACGCGTTTTAAGTTTTGGCTCACCCCAAGACATCACTCGACCTGTACGTTCCAAAGACTCACAACTTTGTCAAAACTGGATGTATCTTCTTGAAATTTTGGGATAATGTTCTTTGAGAGTTTAATCACAGATTAAGTTTATTTACAAAAATCCCCCCTAAATTTTTAGGTATTTTTGAGGGGATTATACTTATGGATCATCTTTTGGGGAGAGTTTCGAGTGCTTACCTCGGAGAGCAGTCGCTTGAGCCCCTCAACCTCGTCTTCGCCGGCGTTTAGCTCGCCGCCCGGCAGCTTGAAGAAGGTGGTGCCCAGCTGGAGGAGCAGCACATGCGGCAAGCCATGCTCGTGCACCAGCAGCACTCCCTCCACCGATCTGCGCATCCCGATCCGGTCGAACTCCTCGCGCATCCTCTGGAACCGCGACGGCACTGAGGGATCCTTCTCGAAGAGCGGCTCCTTCGTACCGAATGTGTAGTTTGTCAAGGGGTACCTGAAAATCCAGACAATCGTTGGGTGCATTTCCAGGGAAGAGCGGGAAAATGCGGGAAACTCACAGATTGATCGTACGATTGATGGTCAGTGCCTGGTTGGGTCCGTACTTTTGGGTGCCGTTGTTGTTGCTGTTGGAGGCGTCGGCATGGCCTTGACTGCCGCGCCTGGGCCACCCGGAGCCCGATTTGTTGGTGGCCTGCGATGACGCCATTTTGTTGGCCTGTTTATCGTCGTTTTTCCGCCTCCCGAGAGGTGTTTGCTTTCGCGCTCTTAGCACTCGCCGGAGTGCTGGTTCTCACCTTAACTTGATACCTTTGCAAGTACCAAGGCTTGGGGCTTGTGTCTGAGCAGGCGAGGCCCTGTTTTGGGGTTTTTTGGGGAATTTAACGCGGGTTTTGTTGTAGAGCGTTTTTGCGAAAATTCACGCCGGCACCAGGGCTGCTTCAGACTATTGATTGGGTTCTCTGGAGTCGAACTAGTTCCCATGAGTGGTAGTTCCGGAACAACTCATGAAACCAAAGAACTAGTTCTTTTTCAAAATGTATATGCTTGGTAAACAACATCTGAACATTAAAATAAATCAAATTTAATAGCTAGTAATATTAATACTCTAATAATATAGATCATAAGTAACAAATTGCATCAAAGAATTAGTTCCATTGAAAAACTTACATGAATTATAAACAAAATCCTTTGTTTTTATTAACTGGTTAATAACTAACTAATAACTGTTTATTTTTATTACCTGCTTTTAGTGATAGTTTATGTTTTATTGTGCAAGTAGCGCCACCTGGTCAGTCTGGACTGCAGGTGCCGACCAGATTTGGCCACACTGCTCAGTTTTTTTTGTTTATGTTGGGACGTCGGAAAAATCGGCTGTTTTCCCGTGCTCCGGAAAGCTGCTAAAAAGCTAAATATAAAAATCAGCGCACAGCCAGCGAGTGCATTGTTTTTGTTTCCCCCCACCCATGGCCCGCCTGCCGCGCCAACGGTAAATATGTGAGTCGGTGGCGAGAAGAAAAATAAATGCATCCTCTGTGTGTGTGTGCGCACATACATACATAATGCTATGCGCGAGTGCAATGGAAAAAAGGGCATTTTATAAATGAAAACCAGTGAAATGTGTAAGTGTGGCTCGCCGCTGTGAACTTTTCCATTTTCGTGTTTTCACTTCATCTTCTGCTCTCCCCATCCCACCTCTCGTTGCCTCTCCTCTGCTCTCCTCCCACTCCCACCCACACACAGACAAGAGGCACCAGCAGCAGCAGCAGCAACAACAACAAACACAGCTCCCACTTGTACGTGTGCGGGGTGCGCAGTAAGAAAGGGTGTTTACCGTTTACCATTTGCCGCGGCGATTTGGTTGCCCACACGCATTTCACCGCTATTCGAGCCGTGGAGGGAAATTAGTGTCAACGCAGGAGCGTTTTGGGCCTAATATGCATGCTCGTCCATTAATTACGCCAAAGGTCAGAAGTTACAGGGCCCCAGGAGCCACAATAATGCGCTAAGGCTAGAGCGGGAGAGCGAGAGAGAGAGCAGGCGAGCGAGCGAGCAAGTGCGAGAGAAGAACAAAGGGGACGAAGAAAACAGACGAATTCGCCGCACAGCGAATTCACCGTCTTAGGGATAAGGATAAGGATAATCCCCCTCGCAAAACATCGCAAATTCAGATAATCCCAGACTGCTCCCAGCCATGTCGGCGAGCGAGTTGGAAGGAGAGCCTGCCCCGCAGGAGCAGCAGCAACAACAAAGCCACGAGACCAACACTGCCATGGAGGACACCATCGCCTGCAACAACAACGAGGAGTTGGACACACAGCTGACCCAGCAGCAGCAGGAGCAACAACAGCAGTCGGGAGGACTAACGGGACTCGGCCTAGGGATGGGCATGGGCATGGGACTGATGAACTCCTCCCCGCCGCCGCACAGCTATCGGCACTCGCGTGCCTATCGCCACTTCAAGAATCCCCCCCAGCCGCACATGTGCATTCGCACCACCACGGAGGCCGGCGAGGAGCTGTTCATCAATGTGCTCAGCTGGACGCGGATCGTGATACCCCAGGAGCCCAGCGATCCCATTCCCCTCTACGGCGGCATGCGGGTGAGTGCACCTACCCGTCCCAGGGAAGTTTATGACAATCCTTACATCTTCTATGCTTGTTTTAGGTCCCCCCCGGCAGCCCACGGAGTCCCCCCATCGTGTTTGCCGTGATGGCCAACCCGGAGGTGCTGAAGGACTCGGGACGGCACAGCAAGGACCCCGAGGAGCGGCGTGCCATGGTGGAGCTGATGTGCGACTTTGTGGAGGCTATGAATCCGGGCGTGAAACTAGTCAGGTAGGTCCAACCCCCGGACACCAAGAGAACAGGCAATTGAAGGTGAAACCCTTGCAGGAACGCCCTCATACTCAAGGACCGGGACATTTCTGGCGAGCTGAAGGATGTGTGGAACGCCGTGCAGGCACAGCGCGACCGCGAGCGGGAGGAGCAGATGCTGCAGCAGCGCCAGCAGCAGCACTACCAGAACATCACCACCCAGCAGATGTTTCCCAAGTCTCCGGATGCCGCCCGGGCTGCGAGTGCATCCGGTGCTGCGCTAAACGATGCCAGCTCGCCCTCGCCCACGCTGGCGGAGCCCCTGCTGGCCGAGCCGAACAATGGCAATGGCAACGGCATCACCTTGGCTGTGTTTGCCCAGCAGCTGGACAACAAAGTGGCCAGCGAGCAGGCGGAACAGCAGCCGGCGGTGGAGGCGAAGCCCGTCGAGGAGGCGTGCGTGGATCAAACAGATGCGGGCAGTTCGCTGAATGGAACAGCGACTGCGCCGAGTCCACCGGCGGTGGCGGAGCCAGAGCCAGAGATAAAGGTGGTCGAAACAAAGGCCACCAATGGAACAGCAACCGCTGCTGCTCCTGCTGCCGCTCCTGCTCCTACACCCGCAACCGCAACCGCTCCTACAACCACAACCACTCCCTCTCCCACACCTGTTCCTGCTGCAGCACCTGCGCCTGCTGCGCCCGTAGCTACGCCCCCACCTGCTGCACCCGCCAAGAAGGAGAAGCTCGGCGGCTTCCTGCCCAACGGCTGCATCTTTCCGCGCTTCAAGAACAACAAGCACAAGGACAAGGACAAGGACAGCAGCAACCACAAGGAGGGCAAGAGCAAAGAGAAGACCCTGCTGAATGCCCTCAAGAAGAGCAAGGAGAAGAAGGTGGCGCCCAGCGAGCAAGCCACCGCGGAGAAGGCCAACGGCTCGGACAACAACGGCACCACGCAGTACGAGAAGAACTGCATCAACAACCTGGAGTGCGAGGTGCAGAAGCTGGATCTGAACAGCGGCAGCAACGGGGACAATGCGATGTTCATCAAGCTGAAAGTGGCGCCCAACAGCGCCCAGGCAGCGGCGGCGGCGGCCAAGTAGAGGAGAGATCATCCTGAATTTACACCCTCGCACACAAATCTCGTAGGTAAGTGGGAGAGCTGGGAAAGTGAACGGATCCGCGGGCATCCCTTAGAGTCACTTTTAGGGCTTAGAGTCATGGATAGAGAGTCGTGTAGCATATACAAGATTTATATACACCAGAATATATATATAGAGACGAATAGAGAGACACAGAACATAACACACAAGGAGACACAATCACACGCATTTACAAGACAGTTGGTCAATTTTTTGAAAGCTAACCCCCGGACGGGGAAAAAGCACGTAGCCACCCGAGATGTAGCAACAGTTGTGCCATGCTCCACATTGCAGAGGCGACGACAGAACAGCTCCCAGGATCTTCCCCGGCATTTAACTGAGAAATGATAAACGTATTTACATAGTTCAATATATGTATGTCTCGCATACAGTTTGCCTTATATACAACAAGCCCAAGAGAGCGACAAAAGAACCTAGCAGCCAGAGCCACTAGAGCGTTAACGCAAATGTATTTAATCGTCGAATGAAACTCATGCGCCAAATGAACATCCACCAGCACCAACTCCATTCCCACATCTCGTCCCCACCAAACACCAGACATCATAGACCAGACACCTGCCACCAGTCCATGTCCATGACCATGTCCATGTGCTAAGTATTACGCATTCTCATCCTGGATCGATGGATCTTGATCTCCAAGCTTTGAAGTTGAGGGCAGTGCAACGGGGAAGGTTTAGAGCCCACTCCCACTCCCCTCTTACTCTACTTATTGTTTTTTAGGAACTACTAACTTATGTACCTTGGTATACCCGAAAGCTAAAAGTATACAGCTCCGCCGACTAGTGGCTATTTTGAGTTTAATTTCTAGTTACCTGTTCGTTTAATTGTTTTTTTGTTTACCTCCTATGCGTCGTGCGTGATGTCCTGTAATTAATATGCTGAATTGTTTTAACCTTGGACTGTTTTTTTTATTGTTGTGCTAACCCGATCCCTCAACTTCAAACGATGCCATGCCATTTCATGAATCACACACACACAACACACATATTATATACTTAAAGAGTAAACCTCAAAATTCGAATAACATTCGGGAAACTCACCTAATGAAAAACCAAGAAGAAAAAGTTTCAATTGCAATATCGGACTGAACAATGCTGCCATATAAAAAAAATGATATATACAATGATAATGACTTTGTACGTGAAGTTAGCTATTTCCATAAATTAACGAACTTTCAATTGTGATTCATTCGAAAATCTAATTTTGTTTCTACATCGAAGATTTTTGTTTTTTTGATTGAAAAACTTCAATCAAGCCACCACACAACGTATACCGAATAAAATATAATTTTTTTGGGAAGCCCAATAGGAAAGGCTTTTCCTATTCGGTTTCCTCGTTTTTGTAAGTGCCATACAAGAGAAAATGTATGAGAATTAATCAAAATTGATCGCACCCCCTTGGTATTATACTTAACAAACCTAGAGTTTCCTTAAATGTGCGTTGAAACGGACCCGAGTCGGCAATCGGATGTCGGTCGAAGATAACCCTAAAGTATATGCTAGTTTTTAACTGGTTGTAAATGGTAAATGATAAATGCTCGTGTAAAATTAGTATTACGATGGTATATAGCACGAATCCAACAACAGCAGAAACAGCAACATCACTATAATTACAAATTAAATTAGTTTAAGTTTCAAGTCTTCTGAGCGAAGAGCAAAAGCAATAATTTTACTTGAAAAGAGAGGAAGAAATGATGACACACATTCGGGATGTTCCTGACAACTCTGGAGTTTTTCCAATAATATTTCTCAAACCTCTGAATAGGAACCGAGATTAAAAAAGGTATACGTTTTTTTTATAATTTTTTATAAGCTTGTAAACAATAGAGTTTATGAACATAGAAATAATTTATATGCCTTCCTATTGTTTAAGATATTAGCTTTTTATTTATTTCATCATTTTGTCCCTTCATTTTTCATTACTACCTCGAAATTTTTAAATTGTATTATTCCTTTTTTATGTAATGGATTATTTATGAGCTATTGCTTTTTATAATTCCCAAGGAACTGTCCTTTTTACGAACATCCATCAATAAGTGGGTAAAATATTTTCGAAAAACTCCAAAGATTTTAGGGACTTCCCGGAATAAAGTAAAGAACAAACAAACACATACTTTCGGGAGAAAACCAACACACAAAAAAACACATTTTTATATGTATATGTATGTAATAATAAAAGATCGTATTTGACAAAAGTGTAGTGGAAGCTGCTTTTATTTTCAGCGGAGGGAGTCAATAAATATGTATTTTGGGCTACCTATGATGTATCTGGGCTACAATCTAGAGAACATCCTGTACACAAGGTCTGGGACTCGAGTCTGGGACCACCTACTCGTCCTTGTTGTTGATGGCGCGCAGGCGCTCCAGCTCGGCCCGCTCCTCCTTGTTGCGCAACAGGGGCACGTTGTAGTCGAAGGCGTAGAAGAAGCCCTTGGGCTCGCCGGTCTCCTCCGGGCCGGGCACGTATGGCGGCTCCTCGTGGACGTAGGGCTGCTGCTCCTGCTCGGTGGGCTGGTAGCGGCCCTCCTGCTGGTACTCGGCGGCATAGGGATCGGGGTTGTGGCCGGCGGCGGCCGCCAGCTCGCCCCACAGCTTGAAGTGCTCCTCCTCGGCCTTGAGCACGGCCGGGGTCTTGGTGGCCGGCTGCTTCAAGTGGGCCGGGCGGTTGTCCTCCACATGGAAGCCGGTCTTGTCCGCGTAGTAGTTGGCAATAAAGTCACGGCCATGGGGCTGGACGTACTTGTAGGAGCCGGTGACCTTGCCGGTCTCGTCGCGCTTCTCGTTCTTGCCCTGGTTCCAGTCCCTGTAGCCGTAGGCGAACTGGCCGAGACCGTCCTGTCCGTGGTACTGGTGGGCGTCGTAGTGCTCCTCCACATAGTCCTCGGGATGCTCGATCACACGGCCCATGTACACGAACTCGCCCTTCTCGTTGCGGGCCTCCGGCAGGGGATTCTCGCCGGTCTTGGGCGCATACTCGATGTCCCCGATGCCACGGAGCTGGGCGCTGTTGAGGAACTGCTGCGCCTCCTCGGGCGTGATGTTGATCTTGAAGATGTTCTCACCGCTGGCGAGGGTTGCCTAAAAGTAGAAACAGCATTAAGTATTACCTCCGCAAATGGCAAGTCAAGATTATGGCTTTAATAATCAGAAATTCGACACGCTTCACAAATCACAATTCGGAAGATCACAAAACGATGATGTCATTTCGCAGGTTATAGTCATTGATTAAAGTCTCATCGCGCATGTAACTTAAATTTGCACATCGGATTGGCATTCATATTTGCACTAAGCTGACATTTGTGGGGCCACAACAACCCGGACTTTAATTGAATAGATCTATTCGGAAATGTTGGCAGCGATCGATGGTCGTAAATTTCAGATTAATTATGCAAATTCTCTGCCTTTACCAGCAACAGGGCAGCCAAGATGAAGCACTTCATTGTGGTCTCGATTCGGGTATCCAAGTTACGTTTTGGCGGCTGTGCAGTTGGCGCGATACTAATAACCGAATAACTAAAGCCGCTGCTTATATACTAACTTTCAACTCGCTGTTGTTTTGTTGGCTTTTGCGTTTTGCATAAATCCCAGAGATGCGAGCTCAATGAAGATGTTCTACAGGTGTGTGCTCGCCCCGGCTCGTGTGCGGCTGACCAGCTCGGCGGACTCGGATTCACCTGTCCGGTTTCTTACTCAGCGCCAGAATCGCATCCCACAGATACAGAGACCGCCACCGGGGCAGGCAATTGGAAGTTCATTATCAACGTCGCTCAAATTCGCACTTCTCACGCTCGGAAACGCAAAGATGAATATGAAAACATCATTAATTGTATGTATGCGGCATGCTCAATTAGTTATCTAATAGCTTCCACTCGGTCTACCCAAGCATTTTGCCAGAATGCCCGAACCTTTTCAAGTGGCATTTTGTGCGCTCATTGGCTGCCACTTTGAAGTACTCGTATCTAAAAGATACATTTTTTGTGGCTGCCACTCGAAATTCCTCTGGGGCTCCGGCTCCGGGCATCTTGGGCATTTGAGTGTCTCAAAATCTGGTTTTGACAAGTGTTATCTTTGCAGACAAATCTAAAGAGAAGTAACATATACAATATACGAGTATTGTAGGTTTTCATAGATAGTTTAAGGTACTACCCGTTCGACTCCCTTTGGATCTACTAGTTGCTGCTATGATTTATTTACAATTAAGCATCTTTGAGCGGCTCCATCAGTTTTTACTTATAATAAATGCAAAGCTCAGTGCTTTAGTGGTCTCCGGGTTTCCTGTAGATCGGCGGAAGTTTTTGTTTAGACATGCGCCAAGTACTTGACGTCCGCTTGACTGCTGCATAATTAGATGCGGGTATAATTGAAGATGCGCTATCAAATGTCAGCCGTTCAATAAGCCCGGCTCAAGCGTAATTAGAGCTTAGGAATCTCCGGTTTCGAGAATGATTTTCGGACCATTGATCGAGTCGTGCTAACTCTTGAAAGGCGCCCATTAGAGGGGGCTTACAAGGGCCGAGTTTTCAAGGTAACTACTGCGCAGTTCCGCGATTACAAAATGGGCTTGCTATTTAAATAATAAACACGCTTCACGTTCCAGGCCGGGCCCGTAAACATCTCCAATCTCTGGAGATTTCCACCAATGCAACAGTCTATTTTAGCAGTCGAGCATATCATAAAAGCCACATCATCATCTGTATAATATAATATTTTAGCCATCATCGTTCTCCCAACTAGCTATCATCATCTGTTGCCGAGTAGTTCCCACTGATTTGTCTATTTTTAACACAATTTTTTTTTTGGCTGGTGAAACTCTAGACTTTACGGGTTCTAAGTCAGGTATTTGGCTAAACTTTTGAAAACAACAAAGGTTCTGGGTTATTTATGATTCACCAACAGGTTAAGCAAATTTATGTGGCAAAAACATAGCCCCTTTGACGTCCATCTTCGCTCCGAGGTGGTTACTTTGTTTCATTCATTATTATTTTTTGTTGTTCTGGCAGTTTCTGGAATCCGCTTTTAAAATAAGTAAACAAACTATTTAGAATGCCATTAATTGGAAATCCATTGAATCATTTTTTGAGTTGTGATTTTGTTTTCAGTCTGCGAATCGCATTCCGATTGATGATGATGCAAAAGTCTAAATAAAAACGAAGACCTAATTTCAAACTGAATATCAGGTTTTCTGGGCCTCTCCCTCCTAAAATCTCTGATAATTATTTATAATATATTGTTATTTTTTGCAGGCCTTATAATATCAATAATTGCGTATGATAAATGACGTATCGCTGTTGTTGATGGCGATCGTGCGGTGGGAAACAAATGAAATGCTCATTTGATTTGCATGACTATTTTTGACAGGCATCCTATGACTTAATAAAAGTCACTTCCTTGAAGTTTGTATTGAAGTTTCCTTATAATTAAAATAAAAATGCCAACAAAAGGCTTAATGTTTATATTAAGTTAAGTACCCAAGTAATATTGAAAGTTAAAAACATGATCTCGTAAACCTTCAAGTTCCTTTGAACCCTTTTCCCGGTGGCATTTAATCTTTAAAAGTTCAATGTTTTCGTTATGGGTAATTTTAAAGGCCATTACGTTTTGCGATCAAATAATTTTAATGTTTGAGTCTGTTCCTTACTTCCTATCAATATACCGGTCACCAACTGTTTTGGGTAAATCAAATTTTGGCGCCAAAAAAATTCAAATTTAATAACTTGCAACTGTTCAACACTGCCACGTCGCGACACTCAAATCGGAGCTTATACTGTCGCATCGTCAAGCTAACCTATCGATAGACTACCCAATTAGGAACCATCGCTGCCAGCGATAGTCACACTAATAGTTTCCCAGCTCTAGGACCTCGTATCAAAAAATAATAATTTAAGAATTAACAAATTCTAAATAAAGCGATATCAGCTTACGCAGCACGAGTGCGTATCCGAGTCTAAGAACCCCACAGAGTGACGGCTATAGCGATGGTAGTGTCCGAGACGGAGAAGGTAAGGGAAAAAGAGTGAAGTGAGACAGCCGCATGGCTGATGGACGAGTGCCGTGGCAAAAGCAGGGTTGTTGCACAAGAGGGGGCGGAAGGGGCGGTGCAGGCTAGCTGTACCCGCTCTCTCGGCGGTCGCGCCCGCCTGATTAGTTCCATCGCTCATCTCGCACCGTTGCAAACACGGTAATCAGTGTAATCAGCAAAATCAGATCAAAACCAGAGTCCAGTTAATTGTTACTTGCACGCTGTTGTCAACGTCATTGCTCTCTTCTGCTCGCTGGCTCTCCGCTCTCCTATCAGCGCTGCCAATCAAGCTTTTTTCTGCTGTTTCTAGCCTTTTCTTCCTGCTGCCACAGCTTGCGATAGCAGATTTGCCTTGTTTTAATCGTTTTCCTTACTCATATTTATCATTTACATGGATCGTCTGAGTTGCTCCCCTACGGGATAAGTTTTTTTTTTGTGAAAAGTTGGCAGCTCTGATTTGCATACCACGCGTTTTCACTCTGCTCTCTTTGGCTGGAATTGCACATGTGTGTGGGCTTATATCGCGGCCGCCTTCGTGTGTGTGTGCGAGTGGATGACATATAATTTATAAACAGCATAAATAGGCAAAGGCAGAGAGACAAGTAAAGTAAAGAATTACTGCAATCGCGAAGCACAGTTAAATAATTGCCGTTCCATTGCACTTTGCCGAAGTTTAGCAGCGGGGTTAACCGTTGTTTCTCTTCCACCTTCCTTGCCCCGCTCTCTTCGGCCAGCTCACCTTCCTCTTTTGGCTTTTCGGTCATCCGCTCCGCGCGCCGCATTTCGCCGCAACTCTTTGTCCCGTTCGGTCAGTGCCGGAGGAGCTGCTCTCTTTGGGGGAACCGTATTGAACTCGGCAAATAAAGCCTCGATTCGCATCCGATTCTTTCAACAGGCAATCTGTGTTTTTATGTCAAATACGTGCGCGTGTGAGCTGTAGTTACATACGGCAGTAGTTCCCCACCTCACCTCACCTCACGTCACATCGCTCGGAGTCGTTAGCAGCTGCCAAGAAGGCAGGCGGAAAAGCTCTCGGTTCAGCTCGGCTCTAAAGTGAAATTGCCGCCACACGGAGAGAAAAAAAGACACCCATACATATGTATATATTTAGGAACTGAGAAACGGCTCACACCGCTAACTCACCACCCTTCTACTCCTCCTTGTCCTCTTTCTACTTCTCCTCCTCCCCATCATCCTCACGAGCCCACTCCTCACTCCTCCCACTTGAATCACTCACAACAACAAGTTTAACGAGTTTGTATTATTTTGTATATTTTGTTTGTTTTCGATCTCACGCCAAAAACTCTGAAAAAAAAAAACAAGTGAAAAATCCCTAAGGCTAAGGCGAGAGAGAGAGGCTGCAGTCAGATATCAAAAGAGAGAAGCAACAATCGCTGAAAACAGTAAACGATACGAAACGGCACGATACGAACAAAAAGCTTTGCCCACACACACACACAGCAAAACAACACAAACATACATACACACACCCACACTTAAACACCATACACCGGGCAAAATTCTTGCTAGCGACAGCGATTGCGATCTTCTCGCCGGAACAGAAGAACAGTGCAAAGCAGCAAAGCAGAGCTGAGCAGAGCAGAGCAGAGCAGTGCAGAGCAGAGCAGAGAACAGAGTGCCACCCAACCACCCACAGAACAGATCAGCCAAAACCATCAATCGCATCCAAAAACACGCACGCACGGCCGCCAACATGCAGAGCGACTTTCACAGAATGAAGAACTTTGCCAATCCCAAGTCCATGTTCAAAGTAAACATACGCTCCACTGATCTTCTCGGCAATCGCATCTAATCGCATCTTTTCCCGGTGTCTCTTTCTCTCGTATCTTCCTTAGACCAGCGCTCCCAGCGGCGATTCCAGTGGCAACACAGTGGCACCCGGTCGCCCCGAACCCACTCCCTCTGCCCCGGCACCCGCCCCGGCCAAGGAGGAGTCGAAGGCCGTCGCCGCTGATGCCGGCAACGCCGATGCGACGAAGTCCGCCGGCGGAGACGATGCCGTGCGCACGGAGCATCTGTTCAAACACCCGCTACAGAACACATGGACCCTCTGGTACCTGGAGAACGATCGATCCAAGTCGTGGGAGGACATGCAGAACGAGATTACCAGCTTCGATACCGTCGAGGACTTCTGGAGCCTCTACAACCACATCAAGCCGCCATCCGAGATCAAAGTGGGCAGTGATTACTCGCTCTTCAAGAAGGGAATTCGGTGGGTAACACTCTTGGTTTTCGATCTTGGGATCGCATCATAAATTGATCTTGAAATTGCAGGCCCATGTGGGAGGATGCTGCCAACAAGCAGGGCGGTCGCTGGGTGATCACCCTGAACAAGAGCTGCAAGAGCGATCTGGACAACCTGTGGCTCGATGTGGTGAGTGATCATGATTGCTGGCAGCTGTTTCTCGATGAATACTAATGTTAGTGCTTCCCCCCCTTCAGCTGCTTTGTCTGATTGGCGAGGCCTTCGATCACTCGGACCAAATTTGCGGCGCTGTGGTGAACATTCGCGCCAAGAGCAACAAAATCTGTAAGTTGCAACTCCCTTGTTTAATCGCCTTGTGTTTATATTTGGTCTGCTTTTAGCCATCTGGACTGCGAACGGCAATAACGAGGAGGCCGCTCTGGAGATCGGCCACAAGCTGCGCGACGCTCTGCGTCTGGGACGTCAGAACTCGCTGCAATACCAGCTGCACAAGGATACGATGGTCAAGCAGGGATCGAACGTCAAGTCGATCTACACCTTGTAGGTCGCCGGGCACGCCCTCCCTCACACTGGTTTAGTTAGTTTGTGTTGCCTTTTATTTATGATCTATAACCAACAGCGAGCGATTGATCGTAACACATAAATCGTACATCGTACATCCACTTGTCCACTACCCGCGCCAAGAAGCCGAAACCCCTTTGTTATAAACAAAATGGCAAACAAAACGATCAGCTTTTTGTAGTCATTGTCAATACTGAATTATACGGAAATTAATAAAAAAAAAATACCTAAACTACAACTATCAGCGTTGTTTAGGCTTCAATAGTTTTAAGTGGATTAAATTCGATTATCGGATTGATATGGATATTGGATCAGGGATTTATATTCATTCAACATTTGCATAATTGGACAATTTTGGGTAACGCTCTCCATAACCCACGTTTTCTATTTCCCATTTTCTTGAGTGGGAAGTATAGACTACAGAGTATGGAGTTTTTGGTCCATAGAATAGTATTGTCTACCTAGTATTTGTAGCAATGTTTAAATATTGGAAAGATTCTTTATATAGTCGTAGAAGTTAAAATCGATAATAGGTTCTTTTTTTCTATAATTGGATAATGTAATAAACTAAAACAATTTGTAAAACTCTAAAAAAAAAAACCTAAAAAGCATTAAATGATTTTTATTTAATAAAAATGATGGGATTTCTTTAGGAATACAAGAATTTGATATAGAATTATCTTGGTTGTGGTCGCTTGGTAGTATTATATTATTATAGAGGTAGAATATTATTATACGAGTACTTGGAAATTGTAATCAAAATCAAATATCAAAATATTCACACGCGGACTAAATTATGGAAAGCACGAGTATACTATATCAAACCCTGGAACAAAATGATGAGAACGTGGTAAACGACAACGACAAAACTCCATACCAAGACGATTTATACAAACATATTTGCCCTGTTTATCCGGTAAAAAGCAGCATTGATATCCGGGAGAAAACTACTGTTGAAAATATAAATGCAGACCGAGATGCAGTTAGTAAAATACAGTATCTTAATGGCCTATCTTTACCACTCGAAAAACATAAGGTGCTGGATAAATACTTGGAGACTTCAGGCGATTATATACCACTGCGTAACTTCCTGGTAACCGGCGTTCAGTGGGTGTCCATGGTGACAGAAAACCTTTTGGGACACCCATTTATAGTTCTGCGTCGGCAATGTCAAGTTTACAACGCTTCGAACCAGTACCATTTGCATCCATTTGGTCTTTTGCCCAGTATTTTGCACTTGCACAGACGGCAAGGCATTACCACACTATGGAAAGGTGTGGGCAGCTGTATGCTTGTGCGCGGTATGTCGGTGGCGATGGACGATATCATTTCCAAGATCACCGGATGGCCAAAGGAGGTGAATAGTAGAACAGCTCCGAAACGGTTTGGAAAACATATACTTCTCAAGTGTATCAGCATGGGAGTGATTGTGCCATTCTATGCCGCCTCCTTAGTGGAGACGGTGCAAAGTGACATAGCCAGCGAAAAACCAGGACTTTTTGATGTGTTTCGGGAAGGAAGTCTCCGATTAATTAACTGGAGTTCCCACAAAAAGGGCCGAATGCTTCCTGCTTGTTCGTTGATAGGTCCAAGTGTATCTCTGGGAATTACAAAGTATCTCTTCAATTTAGTGATTCGAGGCGTATCCTTACGCATTATGAGAAGCCGTGTTACAATCTTGCAAACAAAACACAAAGACAAATTTAGCAACGATATCCTGGAGCATAAAAATGCGGAGATATACGCAAATCTTATTGCAATGCTAACAACCGAGGTCATATTTTTCCCATTTGAAACCATTTTGCATCGTCTTCAATTGCAAGGAACTCGCACTATAATTGACAACCTGGATAATGGCTATGCCGTGGTCCCAATATTAACAAACTACCAAGGAGTTCTCGATTGTTATCGTACAACAAAATTGTGTGAGGGATTTTCTGGACTCTACAAAGGATTTGGTGCAATGGTTCTGCAATATGTCACACACCTTGCCGTTTTAAAATCCGCAATGTGGATAGTAAGCAAAATAATCGTAACCCTCTCCAATCGGCCTCCATCGAGAATTGTACAGTACTATAATACTGACGCAGATATTGGCGACCCATCGCCAAGCATTTCCATTGCCGAACTAGAAGTGAACAGTATTTGACGGAGCTCACTGGATTAATTTTTAAATAGTTGATTTTTACAATAGTGAGCGCGAAAAATATATGATGTAACTTTTATCACGGCATGCTTAAATTGGCTTCTTTATTTATTGTCCGATCTGGTCGTTATGCAGAAGTTTCTTGAATGACTTCCAGTGAAGGTGAAAGTCGGTTTCCTAAGAGGGAAGATATGGCCAAGGGGGGTCCTCTCGATCTCGATCTCGATCTCCTTGGTCTCCAGACACGGTGCAGGATATCGGGGAGATGCTTAGGGTATTGACTTGTACCTTCAATTATTGAGGTAAATGGTATAAAAAGCATATCTCTCACAGTGTTATCCCTTTTAACTAGATGCTACGTATCCACTATTTCCCCTCCCAATGGAGGTGTGCTATGATGACGATGGTACCAAAGTCAGGAAAACCGGAGAACCTTGTTGAGTCATACCGTCCCATAAGCTTGCTACCCACATTCCCCAAAATATTCGAGAGAATAATTCTAAGCGGAATTATGGTAGTTAGAAGTGAGATATTTCAAACAGCTTTAAATGTTTCAAATTTGCCGCCTAAAAGATGAAATCCACTAAGCATATTTCTTGTTTTGTCAATTCGCCACAGATGTGTAAAATACCAACATTATTCGCCGTAGAATTGTGATCCTGCCGCATCGAAGTATTAAGGAGCACCCGATCAGGTTGGCTGATTGACGTGTATAAAATTTAAATGTTAAAAAAAAAATGCTTTAAAAAAGTTATTCAAATTAAACAGATAATGTAAAGAAAACATGTAATAAATAGTCCAGGTCGATAGATCGATAACGATGACCCGCCAGCTGTTTTGCCGCGAAACGGTTTCCCGGTTCAAGTTGGGGAGCAGGCTTTGGCCGTCCGCCAGTTGCGGTCACACTGTCGCGGAATGAAACTGTGGGAGGATGTGACTCTTTGTGTTTAATCGCTGAAATACAGGATAAATATGTGCAATTCGCGAGGCTAGAAAAAACAACGAACCGAGCTGATGCGCAGCTCGTTGCGGGGTCGGGCTCTCGAAATAGATCGCAAAAGGCAATCCGGTAAAAATCGGACAAAAGCACGAAGCACGAACTTCGTGGCCGTCGAAAGGCAAAAACAAAAGAACCGAAACAGCGAAACAGCAAAACAGGGGGGGGGAAACGGTGGGAGTAAAAGTGCAATAGATTCGGTTTAAATCTAGCAACAAGAAAAATCGAAGTAGTCCCTGCCAAAACGTTTGCACCTCTCGCGGCTGAGTTTGCTATAAATAAATCGCAACAAAGCGGAAGAATCTGCATCCGAATCCGCATCCGAAAACCGCATCCGAATCGGTTACAAAGCATCAAGGCAGGCGACAGCATGTGTTTATCATTCGGAATCGGAATAAACAAATAGAAGCCGAGAGCAAAAGAGAATCATAACAAATAACAAAAGCATAAAAGACAAAGAAGCTCTCTTCCTTTTGCGGCTGCATACCCGACTATGCGATACCCTGCGCCACCCTGAAGAGGAGGAGCAACACCACCATCAGCCAACACACAAAATGCCCTGCGACAGCGCCAAAAACTCGTCGGACATCGAGCCAGTGGACTGGAATTCCGGCCAGCACTATGCAAATGTGAGGTAAGCATTCGCCCCTCCCCTCTAGCCCAGCGATTTCAAGCTGGTTTTGCGCGATATCCGAGGAGAATTGGTTATTGAAATGTTATACAATTCGAGCAGCAGCTCGAAGGTGTCCTTGACATGCTCGACTCATTTGGGGGCACTCATTTGGGGGCAGCCCTATAAATTATTCTGCGGCACAAAACATTCAAGTACGTACAACACGAAACAAGGCGAACGCCAGCGCCAAAATAAGTGCAGCCACACGCAATTGAAAATTCCGAGCCAAGGATGGGGGAGGGTCTCCTCCCATACCATCCCATCCCATCACATTCGAATACGAATTGGCATTGTCCATTGTTTATTTATAGCGGAAAGCGAGCAAGATGTTCGGTTCATGTTTGATTGCCAGTTGTTTGAGGATTTCTCTCTGATCCAATTACGCACCCACAGCCACGTCCAAGTCTGTTCAAGGCGCAAATCCAGCTGTCGATTCCGACACGATAAGATACTCGTAGAATAAGTTTCAGCTGTATAAGTTTCAGCTTCCATGATTCACCTGCCTGCCTGCCACACTTTGTGCAGGCCATTTGCCGACCATTTATCACCCTATAATGATCGCTTAACAACGATTATTACCTGGGAGATAACTGCTGCTTAGCATACCCGATCGCACTTACCGATTCAAATGCAAATCCCCTGCACCGCTGCCCCGCAATGCTGGGAAAGTGTCAAGTCTACGCTCCACCGCAGGCGTATGCTCTGTATGCCGGCTAATAGGTGATTATTTGTGATTTATCCGCAATATAAACAGACATGACAGGTCGCTGGGGATCCAAGAGGTAGCGGGGGGCTAAGGCCCATAATTATTCCTGTGGCCGGTGCCGCTTTAATTTACAAACCCGCCGCCATCCGTCAACACTGGGGCTTCGGCTTATCAGCCGCCAGGCCATCGCAAATCTAATCTGTCGCCCGGGGGTTGCGTTGAGTGTGAGGTTGTTGTGTCAGGTGTCGCGCAGGCAGGCAAACATTGGCAATTGTTGCTGCTTATGCTGCGGAGGCGGCTCAAATATTTGCAGGCAGGGATCAGGGAGTACATAGGAGAAGCCGCTTGTTGCCCAACCCGCTGCAGCGATTGCCTGGCTTATGCAAGCCAACTAGCCGGCTAGCTGCAGGGGCAGGGCATTCGTTTTGGCCTTTTGGCGCCGCCCGTGGGTATAACTTTTTGCATTAATTGCCTGCCCTCGAACCCAAACCAGTTGGGGACTTAAAAATAAGTTTACACAGCACTTCCACATGGCACGAAAATACAAACAGAAATACAAACAGAAATAATGCGCAAAATATCAAAGCGCTGAAACAAAGCAAAGCACCAGCACCAGCACCAGCACAGGCAAAAACAAAGCGCAAACGCTCGATTTGGGTTGCCCCTTTCCCTTGCCCATCCCTGCCGCTTCCTCCACAAATCGCGAATTAAATTATACTAT
Source organism: Drosophila ironensis (assembly GCA_021223825.1). Taxonomy (NCBI): domain Eukaryota; kingdom Metazoa; phylum Arthropoda; class Insecta; order Diptera; family Drosophilidae; genus Drosophila; species Drosophila ironensis. The sequence goes on along the minus strand of JAJJHQ010004461.1, from coordinate 228,214 downwards.
ATGAACGTGAAGATTTACTCGTTTTTAGCTTGGTCCGACGCAGAGACGAGGGCGTGCCCTGTTTCGTTTTGTTCCCGCCTGGGCCGGGCGAGGAACTTGATAAAAGGCGGTAATTAAGTTGTGATTAAGTCTTATCCGAAAACCAGTTGGGGTGTGAAAGCAATAAGTCTGGTTTTAGCAAGATTCTAAAAACTATTTCCCGAATTTCAAAGTTTATTTAGAGCAGCGAAGAGCCGGCATATCGATTCCCTTGTTTCTGGGAGCCAAAAGAGCCAAGCGCTGCCCATGGCTGGCTGATTTAGAGCTTTCTGGGAGTCTCAAAAGCACTCCCAACGCAATCCAACGCCATCAGCTTGGCATGCCTAGCTTGAAAGTAAGAGTATCTTTTGGCTTTGTACTCGAACTGTTTTTCCTGGAATTGCAAAAACTTTCGATGAAGCGCTTTGACAAGGGCATCACAACGAGCCGAGCCAATGGAAAAATACACCGAACTGCAGCTTGCACTGGAAACCCGAAACTTAAAACCCCGGGGCAAAAACTTTTGTTTAGACTCGCTGAAACAAGGCACCTGCCTGGTTTCTGTTGCCCCTACCTGGTAATGCGATAGTGCTGTTTATGTGTGCCCTTTCAAATCGCCCAATCGAATTGTGAGAGGGCAGGGTAACGCAGAATTTCGATCAATAAGGCGGAGAAGTGTTTCCGAGAAGTGCTGCCATGTTTCCGCGCTCTGATCGACAGGAATTTACATGTGTATATTGTATATTGTGGATGTGAATCGACATTTCCGTTCTAATTGAGCTGAAATTTGTTATGCTCAATGTCGAACAATCATTTTGGCTAATAAATGCCAAGACATGAACCTGATTCGAGTGTCCGACTGCCTGGAGCCTCGACAGTCATCGAATAAAGTCGTCCTTAGGCTTTAGGCTGAAAGGATAACTATCCGGTCCGTGGATGGGCAAGGGGCAAGCATATGTACTCTGGTGGCTGTGTTTATTTTATGAGTGGGGTGCGTGTGCCATCGATCCAAGGGCAGTGAAACAAACGCGCACACCGACCAGACCAGACACCGGCAGGCGGAGTAAACAGGACATGTGCATGTCCAGTTTCGGTTTTCAGAGCTTCAGAGCGTCCCTGACCGTGTCGACAGGCACAACAAATGTGTTGGCAGGCGCTTTGACTCGCTTGTCCTTCGCCTCAATCACGCACTGGCGACCTGAACTCTAAAAAGATACACAGACACACGTTCCGCGCTTCATGCACAGAAGTACTTGAAATGGCGGATAATTTGATGGGCTTCCACTGGGGGAAAATCTTGTGAGTTCGTCAATAACTTGCAAAGAATAATAACCCAATTGTTGGCCCTTGGCCCACTATTCACCTGCAGTACCACCAATAGTTTAAGCCTTTTTGTTTGCCCATTTTTCCGTGTGCACCCACGGGGCTAAAAGTAAAAGTTTTTCTCCACCCGTCGTTGGCCGGTTGTTAGATTAGATATACGGGGCTCCCGCCCGGCTCCCAGAGCCCCGCGCAGGTGCTGGGTGGGCGGGCTGTGTGGCAGCCATAATGATAGGGTATGGCGGCCAACGGACCTAATTGCTTTGCCCATAAAACCAGCACCAGATTGCCGCAGTCCAAAGGGAGGCAACCACATCACAAAACTAAATGAATTACTCGGTTCGGATAGGTGAAAAAAAGCGAGTGCAGAAGCGTTTCTCACACCCCACAAAGTTCACTCGGCGCGCCTTATAAATATGCATCGGCACACATTCCAATATATTCAGATGTATATGGAAAAATCAGCCCCAAACAGTAGCGGAAATACAATCGGCTTTATTGATTCATTCATAAATCATATTCCCAGCATGAGCTCGCCATACAAACAAACACAGAATAAAGATAAAGCCCTGAGCAATTTAATGAATAAATGAGTGACAAAATAATGGAAACATCAGAGGCTCAATTGACTCTTCGGCAGGAATCTAATGGTCGTGGGTAAGGAAATTTATTCCCTTTAAATAAAGTCCAAGTTGCGGGGAAATCCGAAAGTGTTTTCGTTCGGGTTCCACAAAATAAATACAATGGAAAATTGGCATAGCCAAATGAATGTGCTTCTGGGAAATTCCGATAACAAGCAAATGTTTAACGTTCTGATTCATCCAAAAGAGCTCACACATTATACCATGTACCTCAAGGCACAAATGGTATATTAACTTTGTTATAAGGAGAAGGAAGCGACCCTAAAGAGTACATACATATATTCTTGATCAGCAATAACAGCCGATTCGATATAATCATGTCAGTCTGACTGAACACGCCGTTCTCTGAGATGATAAGAGCTAGCGCTGTAATTCTGTTTACTTTTGGTCGGCTATGTATATGTAAGCAAATCAAGTTTATTTTAAATTTTAGCCACGCCTCTTCGCCATCTCAATTTGCATAAAACTATTTGCTTGGACATATTTGGCTATAACTTGGACCAAATAAAACCTAGAGACATAATTATGTTTGCATTAGGTCCGTTTAATAAATAAGCAGATACTTAAGTTTGCATATACTGCCACGCCCCTGTTTTGCCTTCAAAATTTGCAAAAAAGCTGTATCTCCAAGATGGTAAAAGCTAGAGTCGTAATTTATATAGAAACAAATCCGCCGAACACCTTACACATATTGAGAAAATAACATTCAGATCGGACAATAAGTATGGAAGATACGGCCATTAAAGTTTTAGCCACCCCTTGCCAGTACTTATACAAAACAATTATAGTATTTACAGTATAGGTACATGGTATTCCGTTGACGGGAAATCTCGACTACAGCGATGCTACTTGTTTTCATTAATCGCTGAACTCATTTGTGAATAAGTTATTTAATTTCGCGATCGCTCTGCCGCCAGTTATTGTAATTCACAAGCAAATTGATCATGTTTACTACTTGTGGGAACTATATCTATAGGTATAGCGGGTATTATCTATAGCTTATTGTTTAATCTCTCGCGTATTTGAATGTTTTAATTAAACCGGGAATCAGTATAGATCGGAAACTACAAAGCTTATATGGGAGCTATTGCATATTTATAGATTAGATTGTATTACATGTTAATCCATTTTAATGCCTTTCCCACAGTGCTAATCTGATAAATTACATCAAAAATGCGATATGACTTGTTAGAAACGAATGTTTGAGTTGTAAAGCCGAGTTGTAAAGGCTTTTTGATGGGCATTTTTGTGGTGAACTGTGCCCCCGAGCCTAATATCTCGTAGTACGTAAAGGTTGACCCAAATATGCACACCAAATCGCGGTTATAAACATTTTGTCCGAGTGCTGAGTGCTAACCTTTGCTAATCTCTTTCAGATTCGGTTCGGGCAGCAGCCAGGCATCCCAGAATAGCGGCGACATCTGCCGCATCTGCCACTGCGAGAGCGATCCGCAGAATCCACTCCTCACGCCCTGCTACTGCTCCGGGAGCCTGAAGTACGTGCACCAGGCGTGCCTGCAGCAATGGCTCACCGCCTCCGAGACGAACTCCTGCGAGCTGTGCAAGTTCCCCTTCATCATGCACACCAAGATCAAGCCCTTCAACGAGGTGAGTACGCCAAGAAATTGCCAAAGATCTCTACAAATATCTAATTTCAATTCGCTTTTCTTTGCATTGTTTGGCTTCCGAATCGATTGTCTCGTCCAATTGGCTGGCAATTGGGATTACAGTGGCGCAGCCTTGACATCTCCGGCATCGAGAGGCGTCGCCTGTGCTGCTCGGTGCTGTTCCACTGTGCGGCCGCCCTCTGCGTCATCTGGTCGCTGTGTGTGCTCATCGAGCGGGCCGCCGACGACGTCCAGCGGGGTCTAATAGGTGCGCATTGTTGGCTGTTAGCAAATGGAGTCGGCGGCCATGGGGATGCCCGGGTTCAGGCAGGTCGGGTAACAGGCCCAGAACCACCGTAATTGTTTAATTGCATGCCCGACCTGCCTGAACCTGGTGCCTAAACCTGCTGCCCATTATCGCCGTCTGGCCTGGCCTGGCCGGGCCGAGCATTCTAATTGCTAACCACTCGATTCCGATTCCAATTCCAATTCCGATTCCAGACTGGCCCTTCTGGACCAAACTGGCTGTGGTCACCGTGGGCCTCACCGGCGGCATCGTATTCATGTACATCCAGTGCAAGGCCTACCTGCATCTCTGCCACCGCTGGAAGGCACGCAACAGGTGAGATCGGGGGAGTAATACTATAACCAAGCTAAGCTTCTATCCCAGTTGGCCAAGCTGTTTTCCAGTTAATCCGGGAAACACACTTTCCAAGAATCACACTGCCTGGTTGGTTGTCTATCCAGTTCTTTATTGTATTTCAAGAGAAGGAAAACCTTGTGTGGTTATCTTTGTATATAGACACTGCAGTGAGCGGATGATATCATAAATCAATATTTATTTTTAATAGGAATTGCCAGCTGAGGTCATTTCAAAACTTATGGTGTTGCTTCATTGCTTCAAGTGAAACTTGCAAAGCAGAGGTGCACTTGTGCAGTTTTTATTAAGTCATAAATCCACAATTTTTAAGTGCCATCCTCTGTGGTGATTGCCTTGTTTATTTGTACTTGCAAAAGGAAAAGTTTTAAGCATGAACCAATGGCATTAGACTAATTATTCAGGCAATTGTTAGGAGAGGGAAACCACCCAATTGAATTTTATAAATCCCCACTGAAATATTGTATATGTCCACAGAATCCTGCTAATTCAGAATGCACCCGAGAAGATCCATCCCATGCCGCCCTCGCCGGTGGCTGCCCATCATCAGCACTTCAGTGAGCCGGCGGGCCATGCCGGAGCCACCAGCGGAGCGGTGGAGGTGAACGTGGACGGCGGGCTGGGAGGGCCGCAAGCCAGTTGCGCGGCTCTGGACAACGGCGTGGGTGTGGGCCTGAGCCTGCACCAGCAGCAACACCAGCAGATGCAGCAGCGCCTGCTGAACGCCTCGCCGCATCACATGTTGCAGCTGGCCGCCGAGCTGGAGATGCCGCACAGCAGCAGCAGCGCCTGCACCCAGACGGAGGACGGCCATGGCCACCAGCGAATGCAGACGGGACCTCCGGGCGGGCAGCAACTGGGCCAGGTGGCGGTGGCCGCGAATATCGAGTGCTCGCAGTCGCAGCACAACTACGATCGCGACTGGGCCCTCGACGACGTCGTCTCGCAGATCTCCTCGTTCCGTCCCTGTCCGCAGGGCTCGGGCAGCATGACGCCCTTCCACGACTCCATCCACAACGTGCTGGAGCACTCGGAGGGCTCTAGTCGCGGCTCGGCCACGGATCTGTGCGCGGGCTCTCGCCAGGATCTCAGTGCCAGCGGCATTTCCACGGACACGGGCCGCGAGCACGCCCTTCAGCTCAGCAGCTTCAGTGGTGAGCGATCCCACAGCAAACCCGAAACCGATCCAAGCTAACCATAGTCCCCCCGATTATAGGCAGCGGCGAGCACAAGGCCCCTTCGATCAGTTCCGGGGTGTCGCATGCGGTGGCCAATGGGCTCGGCGGATTCGTGTACAAGCCGCACCAGTCGAAGCGCTACTCCAACTCGTCCATCTTCCTGGAGAACCGCGACGTGCTGAGCGACCAGGCCAGCATAGACCCGGAGACGCAGATGCATCCGTACGACTACAGCACGCCGCCAAAGATCGACTACCGCCACTCGGGCATGCTGGGCGAGGACGAGGACCTGCCCATCGGCTGCTGCACCGCCGACTGTCTGGGCGGTCCGCCGGCGAAGGAGGAGCTGCGCCGCTACTCGGACCCCAAGCCAAAGCCCGGCGTGGCGGACACCGTGCTGGACATCGACCTGCCCACATCGCCGCTCTCGCCACCGGCCGCCTACGCCGGTCGCGAGTCCTATTCGCATTCGCAGGCCATCCACCGCTCGTTCGACCGGATGGACGGCATGGCGAACCGACGGCCCTCGGAGGCGCAGGTGGATCGATCGCGGCTCAGCTTTAAGTCGTTGCCAAATCTCAGCAGCAGCTGCGAGAGCCTTCTCCAGAAGTAATCCTCCTGCCCGCTGACCCCAAAACTGATCTAATCTGAATCCCCAGCGCGCTCTGTCTCTCTACAAACACACTTTCGCACTCTCTATCTGTCTCTGTGTCCCAAGTTGGTTATCCAAGTTGGTCAGCTGGTCTACGGGGACGCCGATATCGGAAACAATATATAAACTATTTTTTATACCGCACACCCATGGGGCTTCAAAAGCCGTGGATCCCTGGCCAACCCGCATCGTTCGCCCCCCTTGTGTTTTCCTAAATATAATTAGCAAAGCCCATAAACAATGTGAGACTGCAATGATAAAAACCTAAAGGAATGATAAATATTTTAAGGATTCGCTGGGAAGATGGAGGCAAGAATGGAATAATTGAAAGGAAGGAAGTATCTGTAGGCATAGTTTGATGTATAATTTGTCTATATTCTCGTGTAAACTGCTGTACCCAACCCACAATCCACCACTATCCACTATCCACCATCCACGACCCACATCCCGCACCCATGTCAATGTCAAAGTCCTGATTTCTCAAAGCCAAAAAGCAACCAGAGAATGTAATTATTTAGTCCATGAATACGATGTCAATGTGCATGGTGTCCGCGTGTGTATTTTGTTTCTTAACTTCTAAGTCAAATGAAATTTTAAAAAATTGATCTGTGATTAAGCGTCATTGAATATACATACATACAATAACATGCATGTAGTGCAGTTGCAGTTGCAGTTCCAATCGAACATATTGACAGCAGCAGTAGCAGCAGCGGTAGCAGCAGCAGCAGCAGCAACAAAGGCCGTAAACATTTTTTACTTAAACTCAACTGAAAAGCGGCAACAGCAACCTGGCAACATGGCAACATCCACTAAACGCTTTCTGTCTGCCTGGTGGTGCAAGCAAAGTGTCGTCTGTCCCTCTGCCGCACATCATTCTCGCCGAGAAATATTGAAACATTGAGTGGAAGCGCCGTTTTAGATATAGAAATAGCATAAACAGTACATACTTATGATCGCTACAAGTTACGAGCATAAAAACAAACAAAAGGACAACTAAATTTTTTATTATGTATTAAATATTTAAATAAATATGTGCAAACAAATGATTACCACTAATTGAGGGTTTTCTCTGAAACAGGAAGATCCTTATGGGCGGGATAATTTGCTTGTAGGTCAGTTCCTATGTTATATCTTCGTATACAACCCATTTATTTGCACCCTTTGGAGAGATACGCCTGCAATACATGCCCAGACCCGAGTAAATAATGAGTCCCAAAAGGCAATAACCTCGGAGAAGCAACCGGTTCTTCAAGCCAACAATTGCAAAATGCAAATACTCAAAAAAAGGGAAGCCAAAAACAGCAGTCGACTTTAGCTTGTTATGGTTTGTTTTATTAGTTTGTTAAAAAAGTATCTCGTGCTATCGAGCGTTGCGGCTGTTCTGTTACAAAAGTTCAAATGGGAAAATGCAATTCTCCACATAGCCTAACGATGGATGTGATGAGATGCTTAAGACTACAATGTGATGATGGGAATGTGCCGTGCGCTGTAGTGGGTAGTAGTGGGTGTCTTGGCATCCGGTCTTCTAAGTCTTGCGCTCTCCGAACAGCTCTGCAACGCTCCTCCTCCATCCCCCCGCGTCTAGGAGGGGGACCACCCTACTTGCCGGTCTCCATCTTCTCGGCACCGTTCTCGGCCTTGCCGTCAGCTGAGCCGGCAGCTGACTCCGGGGCCTTGACACTGAGGTGGGCCGGACCGGTTTGCTGGATCTGGACGATGCGCTCCGGCTTGACCTGCTCCTTGCTGGGCGGCGGTGGGGCCTTCAGGGTCAGCACACCATCGGAGGAGACCGTCGAGACGACCTCGTTGGGATCAAAGTCCTTGGGCAGCGTGTATTTGCGCACAAAGTGACGCTGGATGAGGCCATGCCCGTCCTCGCGCTCCTCGTGCTTGCCCTCCACCACGACGGTCTTGTCGATCACCTTGACGGTCAGCTCATTGGGCTTGAACTGCGACACGTCCATGCAGACCTTCAAAAAAAAAGAAAGAAAATTAATTTCCAGATTATATTAAAGGATGGTCACACTGTACCTGGAAGCCATCTTTGCCCACGGCGGGCAGCAAGGAGTTCTGGGCCGAATGGCGGCGAGGGACGAGCGCATGGTGGTGCCCATGGCCGTGGTGGTTGCGCTCGTACGGCAAGAAGCGACGGCGAGCGATGGACCCGGGGGGCAGCATCAGGCGGGGGCGGTGGAAGAGATCGTGGGCATGGACGCCGAACCCGAAGTCGTCCTCCAGGAAGTGGTCCCAGTCGTTGAAGGCGCCACCGCGATAGTCGTGGTCCAGCTCACGGGCCAAAGTCATCAGCGGAACAATTGACATTTTGTGCAAATTTTTTTCTCTCACTTCTCACACAAAAGAAAAAAAGGAAATTTCTTTTTCAGGGTCTCACTGCGCTTGCACTCGGTTCAGAGGATCGAATGGAAATGAAGCAGCCGGCGTCCGATGACCGCCTTTTATAGAGCCGCTCGGCGCAAGTTCTGGCAAGCTCCAGCTCTTTCCAGCACAGCCGGCTTTGCATTGCGTGAGAGGGAAAAAAAGTCAGAATAGAGAGAGTGACAGACACAGAGAGAGAGAGGTTGAAAGGGCAAGAGCAGAGGGAAAGCAAAAAGTTCTTGCATTTTCTGGGAGTTTCTCCTGGAGAAAGAACAGAATAACAGTAAATTAAGTCAATTTGCAGTGTATGTATGTATGTAAATGCATGTGTATTTAATTAAAACATTTTCTTTTCTTATCGCCTTGAATTGTTTAAGCGTTGAGCATTGTCTGGGCAAAAAGCAGTCGCCGCATCCGCTGATTTTCATTGCAAAAAGGGCGATGAACTTTCTGCGCGTCGCCTTGCACTGGCATGTTTGCGCTTCTTTGTGTTTGCTGCAAACATTGCAGCCGCCGCCGCTCTTGCGCTACTCTTTTCGCATACATACATACATACAAACATACATATGTATGTATTGTATGTATTTCCCTTTGTAAGGTCGCGGAGCGATATTTAGCGAAATACAATACACATTTGCAGTCGGTTGCACAGGCACCGGTTGTGCAAATTTAGCCAGAAATCGCTGGGACGCCTGTGTACACACAAAAATGTATACAAGTGCGTAAGTTTGGGTAAATAAAATGTGATATGATATTGTTACAACCGCTTATTGTGCAAACAATTGCATCCCCTTGTATACAATTCCTCTCGGTTAGTAAGCTGCCATGCAAATTGGGCTAAAAATTCCATAAATTTCAAGTNTAAATTCCAAGTAAAGTTCAATACATATTCAGGAATTTCTAGAAACTTCCTTTTTCATTTGCTTTTGCACTGAAAATTTACAGTTCATGCATGTATGCATTTGTATGTGTGCACTTTTTTAAGAATCCCAAGTAAAAAGGAAACATCAAAGAGAGAGAGCTTTTTAAAAACCAAAAAAGAAGCTGAAAATGCAAGTCATCCTATGAAAAAAGTGCACACACACACACACCAAAAACTCCCTTTCCAGAAAAGTCCAGGAATATAGAAACAAAAGATATTAGCGAAAAGCTTACCCCACCCCGCAGAAATAACCCTGCCCCTTCTGGTATTTGTTTAATTATTACGTTTACTTGTATTTATTGAGTAATGCATGTCTTTGTAGTAATACATAGGGCAAAAATTAAAAATATTCCAGAGCCGCTTCTTTGATGGCTAATGAGATGGCGAGCGACCCCGCTTAAAACAGATTATTGACTTTGATATTGGTTAAATGCTGCAGGAACCCGATCCGGATCCTCCTCTACTTCTCGTTGCCGTTGTCCTGCTCGATCTGCTCCTTGACGTTCTGCTTGACGTTGAGGTGGGCCGGGCCCACCTGCTGGATCTGGACGACGCGCTCCTTGGACTTGTCCTCGATGGCCAGCGGCTTGGGCACGCTCACGGTGAGCACCCCGTCGGAGGAGAGGGTGGAGGCCACCTTCTCGGCCTCGTAGCCCTCCGGCAGGGCGTAGCGACGCACAAAGTGCCTGGTGATGTAGCCATGGTTGTCTTCGCGCTCCTCGTGCTTGCCCTCGACCAGAATGGAGTTGTCCTGCACCTTGACGACCAGTTCGCTGGGCTTGAAGTGCGACACGTCCATGCAGACCTGGAAGCCGTCCTTGCCCACCTTGGAGATGGCCCCGTCGGGGGACGAGCCCACGCCCACCTGTTTCTCCAGCTGGCGCAGCTGCTGCTCCAGGGGCCCGGCCAGGGCCAGGTAGGGATTCCTCTGGCGCTGGCAGTAGTAGGGCTCGTAGAAGGGCACCATCGACATGCGGCCCAGGTCGTCGGCGAGGCTCAGCAACAGCGGTAGATTGGCCATTTCAATTGTTTCTCTCGGATGCTTCGATGGATTCTCGTTTATAGTAGCTTGGTTTATGGTTCCTTTCAGAGGGACTCTTCGTTTCTGCTCTTAACACTCTTTGGGAGCGGTGGTTGCTATTGGAGTAGCTTTTTGAATTCAACTGATGCCGGTGGAACGCAAGCGCTCGCTATTTATAGTCGCCGGCGCTGTATCTGTATCTGTGAGCGACGCCGTCAACGTATCTGCAAGTGAGGGCAATGAGGCAGAGCATCGAGAAGGGTCACGAAAATTCTCGGCCGAAAGTATCGCCGGCAGTCTCGAAAATTCACAAATTACGCATTATCTGGCATCGAAAGCGAGAGTATTGCCAGGGGGGGAACCGTGGGCGGGTGGACTGGTAAGGTGATAGGCCCAAATGGTGGAACGATAAGGCGCACAAACAAAATTGCCATGCAAGTATATGCGAATATTAACCAAGGCCCCGAAGGATGGAGATTATTCGCGAATGCCTGGGTCTTAATTAAGGCTGTTGACTTTAATTAAAATGCCCGAAAAGGGATCAAGGGGCAAATAGGGGATGGTTCTCCTCAGTTGTGGTTCTAGATATTTCCAGAAAACTTTGGTAGATGAAGGTAGTTGAAGGTAAAAAGCAAACCCTTTACAAAGGCAAAAGGTTACCAGGTTTTCCAACTGGTATATACAATTATTTTGGAGAATAACCAAACTTTAATGCCCCTTTAAGCACTTCTACATACCGCAAACTCCCCCAATTGTTTACAATAAGTTTCGCTTGCCCGATTATGTATTTCTGCAGTATTCTGATTAAATCGGCAATTTCTTGATTGAGAACTTGATCTTGCGCTTATTATTTCATCGGTTTTTTATTTATGGCCCCATTTTTTGTTTGATTTTCCCTGTCCCGGGACTGGGCACATAAACGTATCCTGTTTATACAATTCAACGCCAACGCATTGGAAGTTGTCTGCCGAATAGGTGGCCCGGCCACATAATGTAATGCATGTACTTGGCTGGACGTCGTCTCCCCTGGGGACAAGTAAATAATGTGGAGTACCGGGGCATGGGCATCTGTGGACGCAGCAATTTCAGACGCTTTCTGCTCCACCCAGTCACACAGCCACATGCATGTACATGTACCCATAAAATCCCTGTAGATACGATACGTTTTAGGGCCCCGGTTTGGGGGGCACATCCCATTGAATGGCAAGTTTGCAAGTCGCCGCGGTGGCGTGTCTGGCTCTTGTCTGGATGTTGGTCTCGCTCCTCTTCAACCGGTTGCTATGTGTGTTGCACTTACATACAGTATATACGTATATGCACATGTACCTATGCCTATATGTACCGGCTATATGCAACTCCCCCTGCGGATACGCCGGTACATATCTGAGGCGAGTGCGAAACCAGACGCTGGCAGTGCGCATGTTTACGCGACGCCGGCTTTGTTGCCCCTTCGGCCCACATCTCCCCCCGGAAACCCATGGACGTTATCCAGCTGAGCAGATAACTTCCAGGCCAGCTGTTGTTGTAGTTGCACGAGACTCGGCTCGACTCGACTCTCAGCTGTTCGCTCGCCGGTAATCGGGAATTCAGCTGCAACACGACCCCTTCTGCATATAGTATAGTATGTACCGCCTCCAAGTGTGCGGCGAGTGAGTACATCCCAATCCAGATATTTATATCTGCCTGCGTGTATGTGCCACCAAGAGATACATTTGTATATTCGCATTGGCAAGCCGGTTTCATTTGTATGTGGTTCGTGGGGATTTTTTTTCTGATTTGACAATTGGAGTAGATAGAGTGCCTGCTTNAGATAGAGTGCCGAGTGCCTGCTTTCTTTGTTCTCCCGGCTCCAGGCTCCCGGCTCCCTGCTGCAGAGTGCGAACATTCCGAGCCAGAGAGAGAGAAGATGGCCCTTGGCAACTCGCAGGCCGGCTCCACCTAGGCCACCTGCCCCCGCCTCCGCCCCCGCCCAGCGCCCTGCGCTTCCGTTTGCAATTTCTAAATTTTCCCCCGGACGACCGACACCGACCGGGAACTGGCCTGGAAGCCGAAGAGCTTCCAGCCGCCGGCTTCCATTCAGCGCTGCTCGCCAGTTATAAGCTCAGACATTCAGCCATAAGGCCTCAAACGCAGTCCAGTTGGAGGCCAGAACGGATCATCGTCGTCGTCGTCGCCGCCGCCACCAGACCGGGATTCCCAGACTCCAGACACCAGAATCCAGACTCCATACCAGTAGTTACTCCTCCCCCCCGGAAGCCAAGCTTAGAAGGTTTTGCCATGTCGCTGATACCCTTTATTCTCGATTTGGCCGAGGAGCTGCACGACTTCAACCGCAGCCTGGCCATGGATATCGATGAGTCGCCGGGCTTTGGGGTTTTTCCCCTCGACTCGCCGCCACAGATGCGACGCTACGGGGGCAGCGGAATGATGTGGGTGCCCATCAAGGGGCAGCAGGCGTCGCAGCATCGCCACCATCCCTACAATCGCGTGGCCGGGGCCAAGACCGCCTGCTGCAATAAGTCGCTCCTGGAGCTCGAGAAGGAGCTGGCCGACAAGGGCTCAACCAGTGGAGCAGCAAGTGGCTCCGGTTCGGCCAGTGGAAGTGGAAGTGGCAGTGCAAGTGGCAGTGGAAACGTTACTGTGTCCGTCCAGCCGGCGGCCAGCAAATCCTCGTACTCGGTGGTCAATCGCAACGGCTTCCAGGTGAGCATGAACGTGAAGCAGTTCGCGGCCCGCGAGCTCACCGTGAAGACGATCGACAACTGCATCGTGGTGGAGGGCCAGCACGACGAGAAGGAGGACGGCCACGGGGTGATCTCGCGTCATTTCATACGCAAATATGTCCTGCCCAAGGGCTACGATCCGGCCGAGGTGCACTCCACCCTCTCCTCGGACGGTATTCTCACCGTGAAGGCCCCGCCGCCGGCACCGCCCACCCCCAAGCCGGGTGTGGAGCGCCAGGAGCGCGTCGTCGACATCCAGATGCAAATGCAGCTGCAGCGCGAGAAGGATAAGGATGCAGTGGCCGCCAAGCCGGCCGAGGGAGAGCCGACAGCAGTGGCAGTGGCAGTAGTCGCTGCTCCTGCTCTCACCTCTTCCACCAATGGAACGGAGCCAGAAGCGCAGCCGCAGACAGAGATGGAGACAGAGTCGGAAGCAGTTGCAGCTCCCTCTCCCGCTCCCGCTCCCTCTCCCGCTGTGGAGGCCAGCACCACTACTACTAGCAGCACTACTTCCAGCGCTTCCACCGCTTCCAGCGCTTCCACTACCACTTCCACCACTGCCAACAACAATGGCGTGTCCGAGCCGATGCAGGAGAAGGAAGCAACTAAGGAGGAGCAGCCGGTCGCCAAGGAGGACTCCCCGCAGGCCGCCTCCAATGCCGTTCCAGTGGTGAGCAGCAGCGAGGGCGAGGAGCCCAAGGTCTCCGTCTCCGTCGCCGTCGCCATGTCCGTCTCCGTGTCGGTCTCCGAGGATGCCAATGCCAACGACGTGGCCGTGTCCTCCAACAACGGCAACGGAGCCGCCAAGCCGGAGGAGGTGGAGGCCGAGGAGGAGGCCCAGGTCCTGGCCCCCGCTCCCGCTCCCGCAGCCGCTGCAGTCCCTGCCCAGGCCGGCGAGGAGGCGGAAATGAAGAGCGTTGAGGCTCCTGCAGGGGGCGAGGGGGAGGCCGCACCGAAGGCCGGGGGCGAGGAGATGGCCGCCGTGGATGCCGCCATTCTCCTGGCCAAGAACCAGGCCGAGAACGGAGCCAACGCTGCAACCACCGCCAAGGCTGAGGAGTTGGTCAAGTGAAGAGACTGAAAACAAGCGAAAATGCGAAAATGCGAAAATGCAGAACTGAATATGAGAAAAAGTAGAGAGATAAAAAGCGATTTGCACACAGGCATTGGTGCGTTTTATTCCATACATGTTTTTTGTGTTTTCTTTTCCACAGAAACCAGACGAAAAGCCCAGCTGCAAGAAGAGGTTTTCCTTTGAAAAACAGTTATAATTCCTAAAAAACATATGTAGTATGTATGCAAGTGTGTGAGTGTGAAAGCACACGGCAACAACTATTCCAGTATTCCAATAGACTTAAAGCAAGCCTCTCAAGAAATATTGTACTTGAAATAAAAATGAGAAAAGCAACAATACAAAATCTGCTGTGGTATTTGTTTGCCCGTTACTCAGCGAGCTTTTCACTTCCTCTCTTGCCCTCTCCTTGTTCTCTCCCTATCCCAGTGCCGCTCTCGCAGCTTCTGGCGCTTTCCAGAAGCCCTCTGAGCGGCTATAAAAGGCCGCGTCGCCGGCCGCCGAGCCGATTTACTAAAATTCCTCCAACGAAGAAGCAACTGTGTTGCGCTAAAAAAAAAACACGAAAAGAAACGAAACAAAAATTCCGAGAAAACGAAAAAGGACCGTCCGAGTTCGTTCAACCTAACCTGCAAACGCAAACCAGCAACCGAAGTTCCATCTTTAATTACTCCAAAAAAAAACATAATGTCGCTGTACTCTCTTATGGGACTGATTGACGAATTGCAGACGAACCTGTCGCCGTCGTCGGGCGGATATGGTTACCACTGGGGCATGGTGCCGCAGCGGGCCTGCTTCCTGCAGCCCCCCCCGCACACCCCCAGACGCCGCTCGATCAACGGCTGCCCCTGCGCCTCCCCGGTCTGCCCCTCCTCGCCCGCCGGCCAGGTGATGGCCCTGCGCCGGGAGATGAACGACCACAACAACATCCACTGGCCGGAGGTGAAGCAGGTGGGCAAGAACGGCTTCCAGGCCTGCATGGACGTGGCCCAGTTCAAGCCCAGCGAGCTCAACGTCAAGGTGGTGGACAACTGCATCCTCATCGAGGGCAAGCACGAGGAGCGCCAGGACGATCATGGCCACATCATGCGCCACTTCGTGCGCCGCTACACCATTCCCGAGGGCTACGACGCCGAGAAGGTCATCTCGCAGCTCTCCTCCGACGGCGTGCTCACCGTCAACATCCCCAAGCCGCAGGCCCACGACGATAAGACCAAGGAGCGCGTCGTCCAGATCCAGCAGGTGGGACCAGCCCACCTCAACGTCAAGGCCAATGAGAGCGAGTCAAAGGGCAAGGAGAACGGAGCCGCCGCCAACGGCAGCGCCAAGTAGAGGGTCATCGCTACATTCCCTCCAGTTCCTTAGTTCTCACTCGTCTTCATCATTTTTCATTCATTTCATCACAAACATGTACCATCTATGTATTATATGCATTTGGAATGATCCAAGACATGAGAAATACCATCTATGTATCCCTATGCATTTGTAATGAGCCAAGACTTGAGAAATATTCAAAATACATTGTAACACCTGGTGTGAAGTACCTACTACTTACTCTGTTGTGTTTTAAGGGATTTTGACTTTATCGCTGGGGAACCTTAACATAAATTCGAATTGAAGTTGAGATCTGATGGAACATAAGTAGAGTTCTATGCATACGAAAACAAGTTAGAACCAAACTTCCCGACTAGAAACATGGGAATAGATTTAAAGAAATTTAGATTAAGAATTAGGAATACTGGGTATTTTTGGCACTTTAAACAAGGTTATTATTTCGAAATGAGATAATTTACAAATTTTAATAGGCAATTCTAAGAGATTAATTGCATTTTAAGAGCTTGACAAATGGAAAAGTTCCCTGAGGGGAGGGAATGCGTGTTTTAGCCACCTATAATAAATTTTAATTTACGGCTTGTCGTTCCATCATCAAATGGGGAAATGTGTATGTACTATTTGGCCACATTGACGCTTGCATTTGGGCGCGACCAGGCCAAGACCCATAATAAGCATACCCCCACTTGTTTGTACCAAATATTTATTGCGCATTTTATATTACGAGTACCTACGGGTGCATTTTGCATCTTGTGTTTGAATCCAATTCAAATGTGCCGCTGCACTTGTTTTCATCCGAAAATAGTTCACCTTGGGTTTGGCGCGTTTTGATGGGTGCGGATTTGTTTGTTCGGACTGTATTGGTTGCTTCCTGGGTTCCCAGACGGAGACCTACTTCCAGGGCAGG
This sequence comes from Drosophila ironensis, assembly GCA_021223825.1. Classification (NCBI taxonomy): domain Eukaryota; kingdom Metazoa; phylum Arthropoda; class Insecta; order Diptera; family Drosophilidae; genus Drosophila; species Drosophila ironensis. Next base: position 211,787 of record JAJJHQ010004461.1, on the reverse strand, counting down.
GCCAGCTTGCCCGTCTCGTGGACGCGGACCAGTCGCTCCCCGGGCGTGTAGTATTTGGCAGGCGGCGGCGGCGGGGCCTTGATGGTCAGGATGCCATCGCTGGATATGTCCGAGATCACCTCGTTGGCATTGTAGCCCCTGGGCAGCAGGTACTTGCGCACAAAGTGCCGTTCGACCATTCCGTTGGCGCCCTCGCTGCGCCGATTGTGATTGCCCTGGACGATGATGTAGTCGTCGTTGGTCTTGACCACAATCTCGTGCGGATGGAACTGCCTCACATCGATGTCGATGCGGAAGCCCTTCTCGTCGACGTGCACCCGTTCGCCGGAGTAGTAGTTGTCCCACCGCATGGGATGCGACCATTCGTAGGGCGTCGACTGGATCAGTTGGTTCCTCACTCGGCGGGTCACCAGCTCGTCCATCGGCCGCATCAGCTCGCTCCTGCTGGTGTGCGCTGGCCACCAGAGCCGCGGATCGTCCCACAGGTAGGGATACATTTGGAAATCATAAGGTGGCTGGTAGAGCGGACGAGGTCGGTCCAATTCGCGCGACAAGTCGCGGTAGGTGGTGGGCACTAGGGACATTTCTCGGCGGGATACGTTCGCGTTCGAGTCCGAAATTCTTATAAAACTTGTCGCCGCCGCCGCCAGTTCTTTTATAGATGACCGACTGGCCTCGTCGGATGCGGATAGTGGATAGCGGATGGCGGATGGCGATGAATCATCCGTACGGGGCGCATCGAACGGGATCGGAACGAAACGGATCGGATGGGATGGGATGGGTTCGAGCAAGTGCAGCGGTGAAGGCGAGGCCAAGAAGGCGCACACACAGCCCATGACAAATGCACGGCCAGTTGGATCCGCGTCAAGTGGCTACGTCACAGCATCGCGGAACCGAGGAAGGAAGACGAAAAGGTGGGCCTTGTTCGGGGCCAAGGTGCCAAAATAACACGGCGGCAGAAAAATGAAAGTATTCTGCCTGTTAATTAAATTGCAAAACAGCCATCTAGGGCGAAATTAAGTTAAAGATATGAATAAATTAGTTTATTACCCATAAAAAAAGAGAAATAGATTATTTGCTCACCAAGAAACGTTTATTTTCTTTGCTAACATGGTAAAATACTTTAAATCTAATTTGAAAGTTTGTGAAACTTCGAATTGATTGAAAATTTGGTGTCAACTAAAATCTAATTCACTAGCATTTGTGTTTTTCAGTCGGAATTGATTCGCCAGATTCTCTGCTCACTGCTTGGCGGTCTCTGGGTTGCTCCCCTCCAGCTCCAGTTTCTTGGCCGGCTCCCCGGTCTTCTCTATGGGAACCACCCGCTCCTTGAGAGCCTCTTGGACGGCCGGTGGGTTGGGCACGTTGATGGTGAGCACTCCGTCGCTGCTCAGGCTGGAGGTTACCTTGTCCGCCTCGTATCCCTCCGGCAGGACAAAGCGCCGCAGGAAGTGCCGCGAGCTGAAGCCTCCCTGCTCATCATCCTTCTGCTCGGTCTTGCCCTCCACCAGGACCACGCTCTCGTCCAGCACCTTCACGTTGAGTTCGTTGTAGTCCTTGACGTCGAGGGTGAGCTTGTAGCCCTCCTTGCTGACCGTGGCCGGGGGAGCGAACTCCTGCTCCTGCCAGCGGGCGATCTGCTGCCAGTTCCTCGGCAGGGCCACACTCCACATGGGCGGCTCGTGGAAGAAGGCGTGGAAGGGCGAGGAGAGCCGCGGCATCCGCGACATCTCCTCCGCCATCCGCAGGAACATTGGTAGGGAGCGCATTTTGTATTCGTTAGATATGCAACTCTATATATTTATGTTGAAATTCCAGGTAGCTCGATGGCAATTTGCAAATTTGCTGGTGAAATTATCGTTGTTGTTTTCTGCTGCAACTCGTTTGTTGTGGCTTGACTATTTTGTTCGGAACTGAGCGTCGCGCTCGCAGCGTCTGCTATTTATACCCAACCCGGCACACGACCAGAAACCTCTAGGGGTTCTAGACTGCGCCGGCACTCTCTCGAATCTTCCTCGCCGATTTCTGATGCAATTTTCCCTTTGCTCTGAAATCGGGCAATGACATTTAACTGGGGGTTGTTGTTGCCGGTCACTCCTAAAATTTCTCGAAGCTACGCGAACTATCTGTGGAGTTTATTTACGTTTTATCTCTGCGCTCGCTGAGTAAAGTTATCTCTCGGGTTTCTTGAGGCAGGTCAGTTTTTTATAGTCATGCGCGGCAAGAAATTTATTTTGAATGAGAAGAGCGAGTGTATGGTTTCCTTTTCCATGGGTGTAGTTAAAAAAGGAGCATAGACATAAAAGAAATTGTAGCGAATACTATGTACATATAGTTCTTATTTATTCAAGACCCTCATTCTCAGCCCAATCTAGCCAGGAGCCTTTGTAAAGCGATAGGCTACAAAGTGTATAAATAATCAGGTTTCAGCAATTTAAACAAATCAGAAAACTTACTTGGAAAAACCGAGAGATTTGGCAATTTTTTCTGCTTCCAAAATTCGGTTGCCCGCCCGACAAGAGAATATGATTTTTGTGTCCTCATCTGGCTTGGGTCGATAATATTTGCTTTGAAAATTGTCACTATCCATTTGTAGGGCTGCCTCTAGTTCTTCCACTAGTTCATACATTTAGAATACATTAAATAATCTATTAGTGTGCAAATGTAGTGGGGCATACAGGGTATGTTGATGCTGGAGGGTATGCAGCCCGTCTCCTCCAGTTCATCTCTCCGCCGAACATCGATCAGATAGATCTCCGGGTGGTTTGGCACATCCTTAACCTCATCGTAGGTGACTATGGATGCTAGCCTGCGGATAAGAAACTTTGCCTGATTTGCGATCTGAATCGCTGCACCCCTGCCAAAATTCGCAAGTAGATCCATTTATCGTTTTTGTCCTTTTGTAAATTCAAAGTTTCCCCTGCTTACTGTGTGCTTGGGAAACGAGATCCCTAAAATAAATGTCTGAAGTTTTCTTTGTTTAAATTCCAATGTATTTAAAAAAGGGGGAACAAATACACTTGGACAATTTTGGGTTAATTTGGGAGACCCTCACGCTTGGCCCAATCTTGCCAGGATCCTTTGTACATCACTGCACTATAATTATACAAATATTGGTATTTGCCACATTTTATAATGTATAAAACTTACTTGGTGAATCCCAATTCCTTGGCCTTTTTTTCAGCCTCTATAGTGCGGTTGCCCGACCGGCAGCTGAATATGATCTTCGAGTTCTTCCCGGGCTTTTGGCGGCCGTACTGCTTCTTGAAAGCATCGTCATTCATTTTTAGGGCTTGCTCGAGTTCGCCCACTGAAAGGTAAATAACCTTATATAATATTGTAGGAATAGAAAACTTCAAGACTGTAAGAGCTTACGGGGAATGTTGAGGCTGGCTGGAATGGAGCCCGTCTGCTTCAGCTCGTCCCTGTTCCGAACATCGATCAGATAGACCTCCGGGTGCTTGGGCACATCCTTAACTTCCTCGTAGCTGGCCATACTCGCTGTACTTTGCCCTGTTGGCCGGTTGAACTAGAACTGATTTGCCGGCTGGCCCCAGCAGATCCATTTATTCCGGTTTGTTTGCCCACGTCGGCGCACCTTATCGGAGACGGATTTTTGTTGTGGTGGCATCGGTTTTGTTTGTTTTCTCAGTTTTCGACGCCGGCGCTTAGGGTTCTGCTAATTGTCCGCCGATATCGGCGCCATTCGGGTCCCTGACTGGATCCGATTTCCATTTGAATTTCAAATTTGAAGCGTTTGTGTCATTCTTCCAGATGTGCTTGCTGTATGCTAGCAGTAGAGCTTCCCTAAGTAAGATTTTAAAAGCCGCTAATAGGAATAGTTTATGGTTGTTAAATATTTATGGTTTCGAGCTAGATTAGTGACTGTTATAGGGGTTTTAATGACCAGCTGAAGCAGATCAAATTCGAATGCCGTCTGCGGTTGAGGTAGCGTCACATCTCCAAAAGCTTCGCCGCCAGAAGGTTCCCAGTTCTGTCTCCCTCTTGACGCGAGAGCCTTCGTCACCCAGCCGGACTAGCTGCTCCAGGAAAAGCTTGCCAGTATGGGGGAAAGCTTTGGGTGCTGCATATAAAAACGGTAAACGACTCGCTGAAACTCCACATTTGAGTCGGAAAAGTCAAGGTGAACGATTGTGCGCCGAGTTGCAGCTGACGCATCAGGGAAATCTCCTCACCCCGCTGGCAAGTTCAACCCTTGGAACTCTAAAACGTAAGCAGGTCGTCGGTTCATCGAACTTCCGCCAGATACAGAATCTGCAGAGCAGCACAAAGCAAAAAGGAGCCGCGAACGAAAAAATGCCAGATATTCCGTTTGTCTTGAACCTGGACTCCCCGGACTCCATCTACTACGGGCATGACATGTTCCCGAATCGCATGTATCGACGGCTGCATTCGCGACAACACCATGACCTGGATTTGCACACCCTGGGCCTGATTGCCCGCATGGGTGCACATGCCCACCACCTGGTGGCCAAGAAGCACAGCGGAGAGCTGGGAGCCCTGGGAGTGGGTGGTCCCATCAACAAGCAGGGCAACTTCGAGGTGCACCTGGATGTGGGACTCTTCGAGCCGGGGGAGATCAGCGTCAAGCTGATCAACGACTGCATCGTGGTCGAGGGCAAGCACGAGGAGCGGGAGGACGAGCACGGCCATGTCTCCCGGCACTTTGTGCGTCGCTATCCGCTGGCCAAGGAGTTCGACGCGGATGCGATTACCTCAACTCTATCGGAAGACGGAGCTCTCACTATAACAGTTCCTCCTCTGAAGCCGAAGGAGGAGCCCAAGGAGCGGGTGATTCCCATCAAGCATGTGGGGGGTCCCTCGGATCTCTTCCAGAATGGCAATGGCAATGCCAATGCCAAGAAGGAGGCAGCTGCTCCGGACTCAGAAGCCAAGTAAAGATACTCCAAAAATTAACAGCTTCAGCAGCCAAGTGATTTCCCAAGACTCTTGTTTATCGTTGCACAAAAAAAGTCACGAAAATTACGCACGCATCGTACTATATTTATTCATTTAATAATAGCTGCATTTTAAAGTCGAATCCCATTTTAAGACTAATCAAAATAAAGTATTAATAAAGTAATCTCAATGTCCCAGTAACTGCGCATTGTTTTCTTCCATTAAAAAAGTAACATGTTGCTCTTCATTATTCATTGATGAGGGCATTAAAAGCTGTGCATATTTAAATCAGGTCCCAGATGTCAATCTCAGTTCAAAAAGAGCTTTAGCTTCATTATTTTCCCTTGGGTACGTCATGGCATCTCAATTTAAATTCGAAGTAAAAGCGCGCCAACGTATCGATATATCGGGTGAAATCTCGCAGCTCGGTGTAACTAAGATAAAAGATAACACAAAAAAAGATTCCTCTGGCCTCCGTTGCATGTACCTTTTGGCATTTAACTCCTTTTAATTTTGCAGCTAAATATNTTAATTTTGCACCAATAGATTATAAGTTTACAATTTACAATTTGAGTGATTACTTTTCCCAGTTTTCCTTGCTGCTGATAAGCCCCTTTGACTTGTAACTGCTGCTTAGATATCGCCCATCTCTAGCTGACACTGTAACCTCAAAATGATTTGTTTACTTCTGCGGCGCTCTGCAGTTCATAATACCTGCAAATTAATTCGTAAACAGATCGCAAAGCCCGCCCTTTACACACCCAGCCATGCGCTACACGCCACGACACGTGAGTTGCCCATCACTGCCGGGAAAATCAGTGCCAGCGCAGTGTCAAAAACACTGTCACTGATATTATGAAATTCGAAATGCTTTTGCAGAGCTGCGACACGGGGAGTACGAGTGGCAGGATCCCAAGTCTCCGGACGAAATGTAAGCAACCCCAGGAATCCCAGATCAATCTGCTACAGCTCTCCTCTCCACTTGCAGCGTAAACATCACATATGTGGACAAGGACGGCAAACGCACCAAGGTGCAGGGCAAGGTGGGCGACAATGTTCTCTACTTGGCCCATCGCCATGGAATCGAGATGGAGGGGGCCTGTGAGGCGTCCCTGGCATGCACCACCTGTCACGTGTACGTGCAGCATGACTTTCTCGAGAAGCTGAACGAGGCCGACGAGAAGGAGGACGATCTGTTGGACATGGCGCCCTTCCTCAAGGAGAACTCCCGCCTGGGCTGCCAGATAATGCTCGACAAGAGCATGGAGGGCATGGAGCTGGAGCTGCCGAAGGCCACGCGAAACTTCTACGTGGACGGGCACAAGCCCAAGCCCCACTAGCAGCCAGCGGCCTTATATTGTTATCCGATAGGTAATAAACACAAACACTGTTGAATCACCGCTTGGTTTTTTCCCAACTTGTATATTTCTTAAGATGTAAACAATGCTCTCGGTGTGTTTGTGTTGCTCCATCCTAAATTAAACTAAATAAGAATTCGTTAAGTTGAGCCTATCAAAGTACATTTTCTAACTGATGATTACAATCGAGGAGGGGTCGTACACAGAGGGCGGATGGGATAGATTTTGGGAGGGATGCGCGACATAAAAGAGTGATATAAAACAATATTGTAAAACTATATTACAATTAAAGCAGAAGTACAAAAATATATATTTGTATAGCGAAAAAGTAAGCGAACCCAGCAGCATGCAAATGACAGATCCTGAAATGTTGCTAGACACTTAAAAACCACCCGGCACAAGGCCCAGGGTGGCGCTCAGTTGGACGAGGGTGTTGGGCTGCTGGACGCCGAGCGGGAGCGCGACCGCCCGCTGGCCCGGTCCTCCTGTTCGCTGCGCTCCTCCTCGCGATCGCGGCTCTTCTCGTCCTTATCCAGCTCGGCCGGCTCCACGGAGGCCTTCACCTCCTCCTTGGGCGTGAGAACCTCCTCCTTTGGCGAGAGGTTCTCCCTCTTGAGGGCCTCCTTCTCCGCCTTGGCGCTGCTGCCCTTCTTCTCCTGTTTGCTGCTCTTCTTCAGGGTGGCCAGATCCTTGAGCAGGGTGGCGATTTTCCGGTTCAGGTTGTCCACCTTCATGTCATGCAGGCGCTCCACCTCCTTCAGCCGGTTGCGCATGTCGTTCTCCTTCTCGAAGTTCTTGCCCTTCAGCTCGGTCAGCTGCGGATACACAACACAAAAAGGTTTCAGTTTAAAATGCAAGATTCCTTCGGCGTATAGCAAGTGGTCTTGGGTAACCTTAGTTCTTTTTAGGGAATAAACCAGTTCGTTCTCTTTTTTCCTTTCGTTATTTTAAGCAATATATTCCTTGAATATTATTCAATGATCTTAAGGAACATTACATAAAAGTAGGGGGGAAAATATTAAAAATTGAAATCCATAATCAACAAAATTAAGGAACCAAATCATAAAACAACGTAATGAAAGGTCTGTGGCTGTTGAGATTGCTATAAATATCTAAAAGAAACCCAAAAACCACTCAAATAAGACTAGGGAATACGAATAATTACGAGGAAAGGAGAAAAATGGCCAGGGAATGAGAACAAGGAGCAAAAAACGATGTGAACTGGTTCAGTCAAAACTCTAATGGCACCTACCTGCTTGTCCTTCTCCAGCAGCTCCTTGTCTTTTTGGTTCAGCCGCTTCTCGAGGCTGGCAATGCGCTCCTTGAGGTATGTGATGGCCACCACGTGATCCGACGAATTGGTGTCCACCGTGATGGCTGCCGGGGCAGCAATGGTGCCGTTGCCTCCATTGCCGCGCGATATCTTGTCGGGCAGGTCCAGGCCGGCCCCGCTCACCGCATTCACGCCGCCGGAGCTGTTGCCGCCGCCGCTCTTGCCGAGCTCGCCGCGCGAAGGCTTCTTGGCCGAGGCGCTGTCTCTGTGCGAGGAGGAGGACTTCTCGTGCGGCCGCTTCTTTGACATGGGTATGCGGCCTTCCTGCTGCGCCTTGAGCAGCGCCCGCTTATACGCGCAGGTACACAGCCAGCAGAGCAGTTTGCCATTGACCTGTGGGCGACAAATCACAAGGGTTTATGAGCATCGAAAAGGGCTGGGCTTGGGCTTGGCTTGGGCCTAATCCTGACTACACTCGGTCTCTTATGAACGCAAATACATGATTCCGCGAACCGGGGAAGCTGCCCGTCAAGGCTTACAGCTTAGATTCTAGGCATATATGTATATGTATATTTTGACTTAAGGGTAGGGTGGTTGGTTGGTTGGTTGGTTGGTTAGGTAGGGCCGGCGGATTCCGTGGCCTGTTCCTCCGGTTTATGGCGGATGCTGACCTTTTTGTTCTCGTCGCGCCTGTCAAAGGCTGAGCGCAGCTTGCATTCATCGCACTGCACTGGCGGTCCGTACTTCGACTCGTAGCTGGCGCATCTATGGCGCGTTTTTGGGGGTTTGGATTTGGTTTGGCGGGTTTGTGGCAGAAAAAGAGAAGAAGAAAAATGTTTTGCGTTCATAAGAGACGTTGTTGTTGTATTGCTGTCGGCAAAAGGAAAGGAAATAGCACTACGCTATGAAGGGAGCTACAGGCCCATGTACTTTGAAGGCACAAACAGGTGGCTGTGCATTCAATTTACAAGGCAAACAAACAGGCAAGATGTACAACATGAAGGCACAAGGCTCGGGGCTCGGGGATTGTGCCTTCAGGTTATGCGAAGAAGAGAGCTAGAGCTAAAGCTAGAGCTATAGGCTACGATAGAGACTGAGCAGCGACACCCACCTCATGCACTTTGAACTCCCGAAGGCGGCCACGATCTTGCAGCATTCGCAGGGGGTGGGCTTTCCATATTTCCCCAGATAGTGTTCGCACTTCTTGCAGGCACTCTGTGATGATTTGCTGTGGTACGGAAAAACACAAATGCAATGCAAAAGCGCAATCTTTTGGGGGGGGGCGGCGATCGCTACTACTACTTACGTGGCGGGCTGAAACTCCGAGCGGCAGTAAGTACATTTGACAACTGAGGTAGAACCACGGCAGCCCTGCGGAAGGTAAGAGGAGAACTTCTCGTTAGTCCCAGTCCCTGCGTTTTGCTTTGGTTTGTTTATCTCGAGTGCGCCGCTGTGTGCGTCTGTTTGTGTTTATTAGTCACAGAAACTTGGCGAATGCGATGCGACGCCTGCTTCTTCTTGTTCGCTGTGTTTTTTTTTTCTTTTTTGCTTTTTACTGCCCGAAATGCGCAGCAATTTTCGCCCCACAGGCAGGGACGTGCAGGAGGCACACAAGGGGGGGGATAAGGTTTGGGGCCAGCGTATTGTTGGGGGTTTTGCTGGCGATTTGCGGGACACTTTTCGGGGGATTTGATTTGCGTGTTTTTGATTTCACCTTGCAGAGCTGCTGGCCGGAGGAGAGCTCCTCGTACGGGTGGCGGGAAAAGCACTTGGAGCAGGCGAACAATACTTTAGCACTCATCTCGTATCGCTGGTGGCTTGTGGCTTGTGTTTGTGTGTCCGGTTGCTGGAATTTGTGCAGTGTGTCAAAAAAAACTTGTTGTTTCTGCTTTAAATAAAATGGTTCTCCACGCAGCGGTGGCACTAATCCGATTGCCAGCGATGCAACAAACTATCGATAGTTGCCAAACCGGGAAATATCTGCTAAATTAAATAATTAACGAATATAAGGCAGTTTAAATTAAATTTTACTCTATAGTAATGCTATTTATAGAATTTGTTGATGGAAACATAGGATTTGAAGCAACGTTTGGTGTTATCGATAGGTTGTGCAGTAGCCCTGGCTCTACAGTTCAGTTCGAGAGAACAAGCCCGCAAGAGAGAGCCCGATAAAGATGCACGCAAAGCGCACGCGCCGATAGCCTCGATTCAAACTCAACGTTCGCTTCAGGGCTGTACTAAAGAATTCGGCTTGTGCGCGCAGCGGAACCCGTAAAGTTAGAAAAACTAGCGAAGACAAGCGCTCGCTGTGTGTGTGAAATGCCGGCGGAACAGCACACGAACATCAAGGTGGCCGTCCGGGTGCGGCCCTACAATGCGCGGGAACTGGAGAACCACAACCAAAGGAGCATCGTCAAGGTTATGGACCGCTCCGCCCTCCTGTTCGATCCCGACGAGGAGGACGACGAGTTCTTCTTCCAGGGCACCAAGCAGCACTACCGCGACATCACCAAGAAGATCAACAAGAAGCTGACCATGGAGTTTGACAGGGTCTTCGACATCGACAACTCCAACCAGGACCTCTTCGAGGAGTGCACAGCGCCGCTGGTCGACGCCGTGCTCAGTGGGTGAGTAAACACTAGGGGTAGTTATTCCCTCCTCCCCTCTAATCGGTGTTATCCTCTTTTTTTTTAGCTACAACTGCTCTGTGTTCGTTTATGGGGCCACGGGGGCGGGCAAGACCTTCACGATGCTGGGCAGCGCGGCCTGCCCCGGCCTCACCTTCCTCACCATGCGCGACCTCTTCGAGAAGATCCAGTCGCAGAGCGAGGTGCGCAAGTTCGACGTGGGCGTCACCTACCTGGAGGTGTACAACGAGCAGGTGATGAACCTGCTCACCAAGACGGGGCCCCTCAAGCTGCGCGAGGACTCGCACGGCGTGGTGGTCAGCGGGCTGCCCTTGACGCCCATTTACAGTGCCGACGAGCTGCTGAAGATGCTCGCCCTGGGCAACTCGAATCGCACACAACACCCCACGGACGCGAATGCGGAGAGCTCCCGCTCGCATGCCATCTTCCAGGTGCACATACGCATCACGGAGCGTAAGACGGACACCAAGCGGACGGTCAAGCTGTCCATGATCGATCTGGCGGGCAGCGAGCGGGCGGCCAGCACGCGGGGTGTGGGGGTGCGCTTCAAGGAGGGCGCCAGCATCAACAAGAGCCTCCTGGCCCTCGGGAATTGCATCAACAAGCTGGCGGACGGCCTGAAGCACATACCCTACCGCGACTCGAACCTCACGCGCATCCTGAAGGACTCGCTGGGCGGCAACTGTCGCACCCTGATGGTGGCCAACGTCTCGATGAGCTCGCTCACCTACGAGGACACCTACAACACGCTCAAGTACGCCAGCAGGGCCAAGAAGATCCGCACGACCCTGAAGCAGAACGTGCTCAAGTCCAAGATGCCCACCGAGTTCTATGTGAAGAAGATCGACGAGGTGGTGGCCGAGAACGAGCGGCTCAAGGAGCGCAACAAGGCGCTCGAGGCCAAGGTGGCGCAGTTGGAGCGCGCCGGGAGCAACGGCTTCGATCCGGAGGAGATCCAGGCCTGGTACACACGCATCGATGAGGTCTTTGCCAATGCCAAGCAGCTGCAGACGCGGGTGCTGGGCATGCGCAGCAAGATCAAGAACATCAACTACCGCCAGACGGTCAAGAAGGAGCTGGAGGGCTTCCGGAAGCTGATAAGCATCGATCAGCGCGTCTGCCAGGAGGTGAGTGCTACTATTTTCTTTATCAACGATTTATTGGGAGGTTGGGGTGCGGGTTCAGTCTTAGTTTTAGTTTTAGTTTTAGTCGCCGAGGAGCTCCTTCTGCTTGCTGGCCAGCAGCTTGTCCGCCTCGGCCACGAAGCGATCCGCAATGGCCGTGACCTGGGCCTGGGCGGCGAAGGAGTCGTCCTTGCCGAGATCGGGCTGCTTCTTGAGCTTCCTAATGTGATCGTTCTGCACGCCCCGGATGGCATCGCGGTACTTCACGAACAGGGCCTTGGCGTTCTTCGAGAGGTGCTCCCTGTGCTCCTTGGTCACCTTGGGGATGGGAATGAAGAGCGTGGTGCCGTCCTGCTGGGGATTCAGGTTCATGCCGCTCCGCTCGATGGCCTTGAGCACCTCGGGAATGGTCTGCGGGAAGGCGATCATGTTGACGATGATGGTCTTGGGGTTCTTGCGCGATATCTGGGCCAGCTCCTGCAGCTCGTGCTCCTGCCCGTCCACCTTGATGCGCAGCGTGTCGATGGCCCCGCTGGTGGAGCGCAGGGAGAGGTGCTTCACGAAGTCGTCCTTCATCTGGGCCACCGATTTCTGCATTTGCGCATTCAGTCCGTCCAGGTTGAGGATCTCGCGCAGCTGCTGCTCGTTGATCTCCACCTTGGCGGTCTTGCCCTTGCCGCCGCCGCCCTTCTCCTTCTTTTTGTCCTTTCCCTTTGCATAATCGCGAGCGGGTTGCAGGTTCGGGTTCCATTGGTTTTTCTCCCTTTCCAGGAGATGGGGCAGGCATCTGGAGGGGTTCTGGGCGGCTGCCGATTGGCGCAAGCCAAGGGCAGCTAAATGCAACGTCTTTCTCAGCATTCCGCTTAAAATTAATTGAATATTTTTTAAAAATGCGGCAGTGCTTTCGCTTTGAACAGCATCTGATTTTTGTTTTCTCCGGAGCTGCCAACTTGCTTTCCACTCGATTACGCAATGACGTAACGTAAGGAGAGGCGGGCAATTTGAAAATGATTAACTAAAATTGATTTATTTTTATAGGACTTCCTGCGCTATGCGAGCTACATGAGCACACTGCAAAACCAGATGGAAAAGTACAAGGCGGAGCTGCTGGTGTCGCGGGGCAAGGTGGAAATGGCCTTCCGGGCCCTCGAGAGCCTCAGGCGGGAGGTGAACAAGTCGAAGGCCTACCAGATCCTCATCGTCTACGTCAAGTTCAAGGACATGGAGATGCAGCTGGCCAAGCAGAACGTGTTCACCAGCCACGTGAGTGCAATCAACCAGGAGCTGGTGGAGAACTCCGACCTGCTGCGCAAGTCCTTCCGCGGGGCCTGCGAGGTGCTCAACCAGGCCTACGACCGCCTCGAGGACGGCCAGGTGCTCAACCCGGAGATCCAGGCGGCCTACGAGCGCCTGCAGCGCAAGATGCGCTTTGCGGAGGGCGAGGCCAACACGATGATCGAAATGGACGCGCAGGCGACGTGCCAGCGGCTGGAAGTTCCCGCCAGAGCGGATGAGGAGCCCGCCACCTCCTCGGAGACTTGCGGCAGTGCCAAGAAGCGGGCGCGGGAGCCGGCCACCAGCGACGATGATCTGCACCTCACATTGGAGGAGTTCGAGAGCCAGGACACCGAGTCCGACTCCGAGGAACTGCACAAGACCTTCAAGCGGCCGCGCAATCTCAACGAAACGCACGTGCTGGCCCCCACGAACAGCGCCTACAAGGCGCTCACCTCGACGGTCACCAAGTCGCAGAGGATGCCGCAGCACTTGGTCAGGGATCTGGTATCCGATCAGAATGTCCGCGGTGGCAACGAGGCAATCAAAAAAGGTACCCCCAAACACGAGCCAATGCAAATGTGAGCCTAAAAGGTTTTATCTATTTCACAGCCCTTCTCAAGTCGAATCACTTCACCAGCCAGGGGCTGAAGCGAACCCTGGCAGCGGCCTCCATAGCCAAGGAGAATGCCAAGTTCAATGCCAACTACGTGCGCAAGAGTCCACGAGCGCTGGTGGCCAAGGGTAGGTTCATCATACCTAACATATTCAAATCCCTTCGATACTAATGAAGGGAATCCCTCCTGAATTTGCAGCTTTGGGCGGCAGCACCACGCTGGCGAGGAAGCCTACGACGTCGAAGGATCCGCCGCTGGTCAAATTCAATCGGGCAGCCTCTTTTCGCTTGAAAAAATAGTAGGGGAGAGGCATGATGGTCGCTCCGAGGCACTCGGAATGAGACGCATACGAACCATCCAAACCTATAATCTTTATAAATTGGATACGACAGAATTGAACCCGTTCACTTTTAGTTTTAGACTTTGAAATTTATTTATTTACGTTTAATTTTATTTTGTAAGTTTTTTCTTAGTGAAAGAATGAATTGCGTTAAGCGCTTTGTCTAAAAATACACGCCCGTTTCCTTGCCCTCATTCACCACGTTGTGTCTGCGCGGGTGCTGCGTGTAAAGGATCTCGTCGGAGGGCCAAGCTGGGGCACCAAATCGGCTGGCCGTTTTGTGGGGCGTGAGTCCCAGGAGTCCCAACAGCATGTAGAGCAAGGCCCCGAGATTCACACCGAGCAGGAGCAGTCCTGGAGCCAGCAGCGGGTTCAAAATCGACAGAATGGCAGCCGGGGCGGAGGGAGCTGGCCAGGTGGCCGTGTGGAGGGCATCGTAGCCGTGCTCGACCCTTCGCCAGGGCTTCTTGTCGCTCGCCGGAGGTCTCCCCTGCCCCTGCTCGCCCTCGGCGGGCAAGTCCAAGTCCTGGCGCTTGCTTTCAGCTATCGGCGTGTAGCGGGGCACAAATGGCTTCTCCGCGGGAGGCACTGCCTCGCCATCGCATCCACTTGTGGCGGCTAGACAGGCAATAAAGATAACCGGCAGCCACATATCTTCTGTTTACTATTTTTAAGTTTGTTTACCTGTTTGGCGCTTTTATAGTCGCCAGGTGATCGTCAAGGGCAAGAACCGTGTCGAGCTGACAAGCAGCCATCCCCCTTACGAGATTAATGTACAATGCCTGTCGCTCAATAAGGCATACAAGTGTCACTTGCAGTAGACGCATATATTTGTATAATAAATCGTTATAAGTATGCATACACAATTGAACTAGGCTATCAAAGGCTCCTCCGTACATTAACCTTTATGCTGAGTATATAAACATTCAATTATCTAGAGTATATGCATTGTTCCGTGGCAGATTTACAATTATCATTTGAATAAGTTTATTGTCCTTGTGAACACAAAGAAATACATATCATTTCGTGCGAGTTTTTAAGATCAACGAACAGTGTTTCTCTCGATTGTAAATCTCATTGTGCTATTCATATTGTCGTACCGACTAATCTGTTCAAGATATTGCCATTTTATTAGGGTATGTTTTAAGGTATTCGTTGCAATCAAGGCGTTAGTTTTCTAGTTAAGTTTCTTGGCCTTGAGCAGGACTTGGGGCTTTTCTATCTCGGTTTTGGATTGCACCAGTTTCAGCTCCCGCTCGGCGGCCTTCACAGGACCACACCCTTCGTTGGGCAGAGCAGCCACGGTTTTCTTGATCACCGCCTGCAGGCTGGCGATGGTCTGCTCGAAGGCCGTGGCCACATCGTCGCACCCGTGGCTGTGGGCCAGGAAGAGCGAGGCGAAGAGATCCCCGGTGCCGGTGAAGACCAGATCCTTGCCGCCCTGCTTCGGTATGTCGATGGCCAAGCGGGGCCCGTTCACCTGACTGAGGAACGCCCGCAGCATGCCCGACTGGCCTAGGTCGCTGCTGGATATCACGACCGTCTTGATGCCGCGCTGGTGGAACCACTCCATCGCCTCCCACACGGCCTCCTCGCTGCGCACCTCCCGCTCCGTCAGCAGCTCCACCTCGTACTGGTTCGGCGTTATGATGTCCGCCAGGGGAATGATCTCGTCGCGGTAGATCGGCAGCAGCTCCTTGGGCACATACAGCTGCCCGTTGTCGCCCATCACGGGGTCGCAGACGTACACCAAGCCGGGATTGGCCTGGCGCAGCTTCTGCAAAATGAGGCCCACTTGGCGCAGGAAGAGGGGGTTGCCAATGTAGCCGGTCAACAGGTGCGAGTACAAGGGCAGCAGCTCATTCTGCTCCAGGCCCTCGAAGATCGCAGCTTAAAGAGGTAAATATTGGGTCAATTATAAACCTACTATATGAGAGTTTTGTCTGATTATTACCCAATTCCTTCTCGTTGGAGACGGGGCCCTTGAAGGTCTTGTAGCCCGTGTGGTTGGAGAACTGCACCGAGTTCAAGGGATCCACATCGAAGCCGAGCAACTGGTGGGCGAGAGATAGGGGGGCGAGTGAGTGGAAATTCCCCAAGGGCTTTAACCTTAAAGACTGATAAACTGATAGACAGACCTGCAGCGGATAGGTGGCCACCTTGTTGCCCACATAGCCGTGGACCACATGACTCTGGACGGAGAGCACCCGCTTTGCCATGGTTCGAGTTGTCTTCCCGTGGAGATTCCGCGACGACTGACCCGCGGCGAATGTGCGAACGAAGCTGAAGCTGAGGCTGCGGTAATCACACACTCATGTTATCGGCGATGGTCGGGGCGCGCGGGAATAGCTCTCTGGTCGCTGATAAGGCGCTGATAACGGGCGTAAACAGTGGGACAGGGTGTGCCGGACAGGAGATAGCCCGTCAATTGGGACGGCCTTGGAATGCAATTAAATCCAATAACAATCCACCACCCATTATCACCCCCTTGGTGTAGTGTTACCAGGTGGGGGGACGCCCAAATTGCGTCGGCGCCATAAAGCGCGACATTATACTAAAAACACTACTAAACCCTCCCTAAACTTACTTTCGAAAAACAAAAAACTTGTATCGACCCATTCGTAGGAATCTATAAACATAATATATACTAAAATTTCACAAACAAGTAATTTGGAATGCTAAAAAAAAATTGACATACAATGCCATCGTTCCTGAAAGTTATTTGCATAGTTGCGCGGGGCTTTTATTTTTCGTTTTCTTACATTTACAACATGAAATTAACTCCTAAGGCTCATTATCAACTATTAGAGTTGTATCACTGATAACATTTCGCTTTAATTTTGGTTGCAAATTTTGGTTCACGAATGTGGCTTGCCCTAAAACCCGGAGAGTGCAAACGAATGACAAGATCAAAGATCCCAAGGTAAAGTGTAAACGTTAAGGTACAAAAACAGGTGAATATAAAATTGGAGTTGCGGGCGAGTACCATTAAATGGCTCGTTTTTAGCTCGCTTGCCACTGAAAAGGAAGGTCTTGTGAGTGGCTATCCCTTGAGGGAAAGTTAACCGGAGTCTTACCCGCAAGTTGGGCTGTCCTTGGCCCTGGCGGGCGGCCTCCTCTTCGCGCCTCTCCATCTCCTCCGCTCGCTGTTGCTGGCGACGCACACTCTCCGGGTTCCTGATGCCCCTGGACTCGTTTTCCTGGCGACGCTTTTCCGCAGCGTCCAGCTGATGTTGCCGCCGCTCCTCCTGGTTTAATACCCCAAGGATTAATACCCTTTTTAAACCAGTTTTATTCTCGCATATTGACAATGTTCGCAAATGCTTTGTTCCCTTGTCACCGGGCTTGCAGTTGTGACAACTCACAAGTTATGGTTAGCATTTGCTTTCGGGTTGCCAAGTACTCTCAACTCACCGGGGAAGGCATAAGGTTGGTCTCCTCGGCACTTTGGCCGCAACAGGACAAGCACACACCCATGATTGGTCCCAAAAAGCTAAATATCAATTATTGCTGAAATGTAAGGCTTCCTTTATATTGTTTTCACTCCTCCTAGCAGCTGACTCAACTTGGATGTTAACAGGTGCAGGTAAACAGTAAGCTGTGCTGTTAAACGCATCAGCTGTTTCACCATGTAAACAAAGCAACGTTTGGCAATAAGATTAAATTGTCGTATTTTAAAAAAATTCTAATATATACCACAATATATAAAAAAAGAAATAAATAAAAATTCATGCAAATATTTGTAAATACATTAATAATAATGTAAGTACATTTAAGTAGCCCCTTAAATATAAAGTAATACATTTATGATAAGTATTTAGCAAAAGGCCCTGCATCCAGCTTGTAAACTTGTCTATCTGACTTAACTGACTTAATTTTTGGCTGCGGTGTTGCTCTAAAATGTAAAGATGCTAACGTGGCATTAACTTTAAGTAAATTTCGAGAATTTTGATATACTAGGATTAGGAAATGCTTTCTATATACAATAAATAGAGCACTTCTTCGCCTATTTGGTTGTACCATATTAATAGCTTTATTTTGGGATTGCAGTGTTCACTATTTTTGGCGGGCTTTTGTTTAAAAAAGTTCGCGTGGTGACTTGGCTGTGGTGACTTTCTTGTGTGCCGCGTGCTGTTAGGCGCATCAGCTGCGCGGGCAGAAAAAGAACAGCGCTCAGATCACTGCCATAAAAAATTAATATCTTAGCGCTCTCGTTCTTCAGCGGTTGTTATTGTTGGGGGCCTCGGTTTGTCGGGTATCCCAAGCAAAGAAAAAGAAGCAACGAGCAACAGCAGTTTGTTCGCCAGCAGCGTCACAAGCGGTGCCTCCTCTCTTTCCACGCACTTCGTCCCCTCTCTCTCTCTGAATTTTGGCGTGTGTGTTTTTTGTTTGTACGGCGCAAACTTTAAATTAGTGACGCTTAATTACGCGACAAATTCGCTCTAAAAACAATGTTGGATGTGCCCCATGAAGCCCAGGTGAGTGCGATAGCTAGACTTTCCTGCCCTGGAAGTTGCAGCCACTCGAAAAGAGAGCGACTGCAGCTTGCATTCCAGTGCAGCAACTATAACAACAACAACAACGAAGAGTGCACTTTGCCGGTTCCAGAGACGCGCTCGTGTTTGGGTTGACAATTTCCGGCGCCCGACGGGTTTTTTAGCCTTTTCAGTGCTTGGTGTGCCTCTTGCACTTGCTCAGCGCTAACCTTCAAGTGACCTCAAAGTACGCAAAGACATTGCGGCGCTGCCTTAAACGCCTGCTGCCGAAAATTGCGTCAATTAGTTATGAGTTAACATCACGGATAGAATAACGATGGAAAGGCGTAACATGGCTCTCTTATCAGCAGAACCCGCCACCGAATGGGTGTGATTTGTTATTTTAATAGTTTTTATTCTGATTCTGATAAGCGCCCTCGGGGTTTCTTCCATTCCCTGGCCTTCTTTGCCACTTGACCGCCGCTACGTGCCTATCTTCCTCCCGCCCCTTCCTTCCAGCATGGCTCCCCTCCCTCTCCCTCTACCACTCTCTATTGGCTCTTCAAGTGCCGGGCTTTTGTTTAATTTTTGTTTTGCTCAACACTTGCACGCACACACACTCCAATTGTCACTGCCAGTGCTGACAGTCTGGCTGTTTTCTAGCCACACAAGGCGGGCGCCCANGCTGCCGAAAATTGCGTCAATTAGTTATGAGTTAACATCACGGATAGAATAACGATGGAAAGGCGTAACATGGCTCTCTTATCAGCAGAACCCGCCACCGAATGGGTGTGATTTGTTATTTTAATAGTTTTTATTCTGATTCTGATAAGCGCCCTCGGGGTTTCTTCCATTCCCTGGCCTTCTTTGCCACTTGACCGCCGCTACGTGCCTATCTTCCTCCCGCCCCTTCCTTCCAGCTTGGCTCCCCTCCCTCTCCCACTCCCTCTCTCTATTGGCTCTTCAAGTGCCGGGCTTTTGTTTAATTTTTGTTTTGCTCAACACTTGCACGCACACACACTCCAATTGTCACTGCCAGTGCTGGACGGCCTAGCTGTTTTCAAGCCAAAGTAGGCGGGCGCCCAAGCTTTAGGGTTTAGAATAACTAAACTCTTGGCTATAAATAGGGGTTGGTACTCAAGGGAATGCCAAATATGTTTAGACCCCTTTCAGCACATCCTTATCGCTCAAAAGTCAGCACCACTGACGCTATCACTCACTTGTTGCTCTGTGTGCTGTGCTGGCTTCAATTGTTGCTGGTGGTATGGTATATGGTATATTGCTTTTATTGTTTTTGTTTTTTGTTGCTGGCGCTGCCGACGCCGGCGCTGCGTGCTGGAAAAATTCGTATTGAAATTCAAATTCGTACGGCACCCCCAGCTTATTTTCAATTGCACCCTCGAGCCGCTAGCTTCGCTCCCGCCGCAGCATCAGCTTCTGTCTGAGCTTCTGCCTCAGCTTCTGCTTCATCTTCAGCTTCAGCTTCGTTCTTTCCGCGCGCGAGAAGAAAACATCGAGGCGAAAGCCAACACTTCAGTTCAGTGTTCAGTTCAGTTCGGTTCAGTTCAGTGAGACGACGGGTGTACTCCAAGAGTCAACTACGATGACATCCGGCATCAGACCCATCGACGTTCTGCTGGAGCGCGCCGGTGTAAGTTTTCGCAACGCCCGGCGGTCTTTGGGCCAAGTTTGGCGGGGCTATGACAAGGTTTTGGGGATAGCAATTACAATCTTGTGAGCCCAGGTCCCTATAAAACAAGCAAGCCAAGTCCTAAAGGGTTTCACAACCTCGTAATCACCGATTCGTAATAACAAAATAACATAAAGATTACTATAATCTTATAATCAGTGGTCCGTAAAAACAGAATCTCTTAAACAAGAATTTGATCAAATAAAAAACTTTCCGTAATATGCAGTTCGAAAATGTTCTCTTGTGCTTATAAAACAAGCCTCTGGCAACATCAACACAAGTGCTAAAGGTTAGTTAAAGGTTATTACAATCTTCTAATCTCCGGTCCGTAATAATGGAATAACACAAAGATTATTTCAATCTCATATTCGGAGGATACGTTTTGGAAATATTCGCTGGTCCCTAAAACACAAGACTCTGTCAATTTCAAGTCTTAAAGATTATTACAACCTTCTAATCACCAGTCCGCAATAATAAAATAACCTAAAGTTTATTACAATATTGTAATCACCGAGACGTAATTCCTAAAACAAGGTTTTGTGAACAGTAATCAACGTTCTAAAGTTTATTTCTTGCGATCTCCGGTCCTTGTACCTCTTCGAAACAACAGAATCTCTAAAAAAATACTATGAACTAATCAAAAACTTTCGACATCTATAATGTTATCAGACATATCCGGAAGATACGTTTCGGAAATGCTCTCTTTCCGGTCCGTAATGACAGAATCTCTAAAAAAAAGACTTTCAAAGCATCAAAAACTTCCGACACCCATAAGTTACTCGTATCAGACATCCGAGAAATACGTTTCGGAAATATTTCTCGTCCCTATAAATCAAGCCTTTGGCAGTAGCAACTAATCATCCCAAGGGATATTACAATCTCTTAGTGAGATAACCCAAATATTGTTACAATCTTTGGAAGCACCAGAGACGTAGAACGATTCAAAAACGTTCAAAACCAAACGGTTATCAAACATATCCGGAAGATGCGTTTCGCAAATGCTCTCCTTCAGTTCCCCATCTTGTCCAAATGGAAGTCACTTTGGAGATACATGCTCCAAATGCATGTTCGAGTCATTGCTCTCCCAGCCAGAACGTGACATAAGCGAGTATCTTATCTGAACAGCTGAATCAAACAGCACACTCTCCTAATGGCTTGGCCCGTGATGCACAACAAGCCTTCTTGGTGCGACGAAAAATGCTACAGCACAGCAGCATCAATGAAACGTTAGGTAATTATCGCGGGCATGTTGACCTTGCCGAAGTTCAAACACCTGCCCTCTGACTTTGGCTTATCGCTCAGATTGCTCATCGGCCGGTCGCTGGCGGTGCTACTTACTTACTTACTTACTTGGTTGGTTTGCCGCTTTGGTGGCTTCATAAATAAGCCACATGCAATGCCCCGGCGTCGTTGTGGGCGCCATGGGCGTGGCGCCGCCTGCTCATCACTCGGCACTCGGCACTCGGCCTTTGCGTAATCACTTTGAAAAATAAACAGCAAAATAAAAGCGATTACAGTGATTATTTTGCATAAGACGATTGCAATTGTCTGGCTAGACGGACTGACAAGCCTCAAATACGGATACAGTGCCCTGGGTGATTATTTTGCATACAAAATATATTGTGGTAAAAGATCGCAAACAAAAATCGAAGGGGTAATGGTTACCAGCTCAGTTCTTGTTTGGCCTAAACTTTGGCTTTATTTACTTCCCATATATGATGGATGGATGGGGGGTTTGTCAACTGCAAGAGTTATATTGACAACCTTGCCAGAATGTCAATGTCGAACGGCACATAAACTATAAATATTTGCGAAACTAATAAAGACCTAATGGTTGCATGTTCCACAAATCATTATTACAAAGCTGTTAAAATCGATAAGCCGCCATTTGGGGTTTTATGAAAGGTCCAAGAACACGGAGAGCCGCAATCGATAAGAACCACACTTCGTCACAGTTTTATTTCATTTAGATTGCGTGTATTGCCAAAGGTAGTATCTGCAGAGTGGCTAAATTTGATTATCGGTCCACGCCTTTGCGATTTCTGGGCACTTTCGTAGTACCTGACAACACAAACGGCAACCAGATTGCGGGATAAGCTCTGGGAACTGCAAGGCCATGGTGATGGCGATTAATACGCAAAATATAAAGATTAGCTACTTATCAGCTTGTGAGGGCGGCACTAGTTGACAAACTTGCGATTCCGCAAATTATTACACAATTGGCAAGGTGTTTTGCATTTTTAGAGGGCGTTTCATGGAACACTGAACAGCCCGGCTTATCGCTGCGATCATCCTTCACTCGATCGAAATGTCGAAGTGATCATTAAATTGTTAAATGGCGCGCCAATGATTGACAAAACATTTGTGCGTCAATCAGGGATGAGAATAGTTTATTACCGAAAGAGATAACTGAATACAAATAGGAATAATAGAGCAAATCTATAAATAACACAAGAGATTCGTTCATATGCTATTTTGAGCATAACTAAAGCTTAAAAAAAGCTGCCAGTTGTGGCATTCCGAGGGCACTCCTCGTGGTACTTGATCTCGCACTTGTCTCCATGCCCCCTGAAGTCCTCCAGACTGGGCATGTGCTTGAAGAATATTTTCGTATTCAAGTAGCTGTCGGGATCCTCCTCCGGCTCAGCAGGCTCCCCGGCGATGCGTTTCTTCAGGGAGTCCTGCATGCCCCAGATAATCGGCTGGCTCTTGCACATGAGCAGCTTGAGGCACCCGGCCTTCTGGCCCTCCTCCTGCGCCTCCTTCTCGGCAATCATGTCCACAATCCGTTCGGGCAGGTCGCGGTCCATGATCTCCCTCACCAGGCGCTTGCTGTAGCGATCCTCGCGCTGCAGGAACCAGTCGATGGGCGATCCCATGGACAGGGATCGCGGTTGCTGGTCGCTCTGCTCGTACAGAGCCTCCGGAGCATCGAGGGAGGCCCCGCCCCGGGTGACCTGCATGATCGAGCTGCCGATCTGCCAGGAATTCGGTTTCTTAGTGGCTTTTGTAACTTAAATATCTAGTGTCTTGACTCACCGCCTGGGCCACCATGATGATGGCATTGAGGGCCAGGGCTCCCAGCTTTCGAGTGTCGAATCCTATCATTCGCATCATGTTTGTGAACATTTGCACAGTGTCGAATCCCTGCACAGGAGGTCGCCTCGTGTTGTTCTCCACCGGCGGTTCCTCCTGCGCATTTTCCTGCTCCGTTTGCTGCTCCGATTGATCCTGCTGGTCCTCCTGCTCCTTCTGATCCTCTGGCTCTCCTTCGCCTCCGTTGTGTCCCTGAAAAGGCAGCTGGAAGCCGTTCTGCAGAAAGTTCATTATGTTTGCGGCGGGCTGCGAGGATTTCCCGGAGAAGGCTTTGGCCACAAAGCTGGCCACGTCGGAGGCCGTGTTGATGCCAAACATTTGTCCGGCCATCTTGAGGCCGTCCCCGAAGTTATCCATCACCCCGGCGGAGGCATTTCGGAGGCCGCCCAAATAAAGCAGCAAACTGAGTAGCAACCAGCGACCCGTCATCACCAGGCTTGGGGGAAAACTGAATTGTGTCTCGTCTTTGGCAGGCGAGGCCTGAAATTGTGCTTACGCCAGAAAAACACCAATTTCGTCAGCGTTTCCTCCACTAATTTTGTCACTTGAGTGCATCCGCGGATGCGCTTTGCTAGCCACACTAATCGACCTGCCTCTAAAGTTTCTCCGAGTGTAACTGGTTTTTTATGACATCTTGGCTTTCCTCAGGTGCGCGGCCACCAGCGCGCGCCGTCCGACTCGAAGGAGTTCCACGAGGTGACCAAGCGGGATGCGCTGCGCCTGCTGGAGAACGATGTGGATCGCCTGCTGAAGACCACGGAGCCGGCCCGTCGGCCAGCCCTCCAGGCGGAGATGGGACGCTTCGCGGACCTCTTCGGCCGCTTCCTGCAGGAGGGTAAGTCGTCCAAGGATACCGCGCAAGAGTCACCAAATAATCAATCAAATTGCCTTGCAGAGGGTCCCGCCCTGGACTGGAACAAGATCCAGAAGCTGCCGGAGAACGCCGTGATGAACTACTCGAATCTGAAGTCGCCCAAAAACGAGCAGGTATGCCAAAGGCCTGCTAACCAGTCTGCATCCCTCAAAACTGAAATAAACCCTCCAAGACACCACGACACAGAATCACCCGACGATATACAAGAATCTATCCTAATTTGTTTACCAACTTTGCATATTTTCATGTTCTTTGATTTGAATACTGAATATGGCTATGTCTGCCTATAAATACTATACATACTCGTGTGTATCGCACCTAGAATGAGGTAAAGCGTTTTCCCTTACCTAAACTTCTGCGCTTCGCGGTTCTCACAGTCGAACCAAACTCTCGCTACTGCTCTGCTCTGCTCTCGATCCCACTACCACTGTCTTTCCCCAACTCGTACTTCTCCAGTTACCTTTTCTCGACTCTAACCAGATTCTTGGGCTTTGGACGCTTTGTTTAGATGTTGCATAAGTGTTGTATTCTTAGTTTATCATAGTTAGTTTTTAGTTTTTTAATCACATGCGCTGCTGGCACTAAACCGTACTCTAACTCGGCTATCACAGCAGCTGGCTAACCAACCAACTCTCCTCCGCTCTCTCTAACACAATCTGTGTGTCTCGGTGTTCGCCACTAACCCCTCCTCTTGCATTCAGATCCGCAACATGCTGGACAAGTTGGTGGTCATCAAGCTGAACGGTGGTTTGGGCACCTCGATGGGTTGTCACGGTCCCAAGAGTGTGATCCCCGTGCGCTCGGACCTGACCTTCCTCGACCTGACGGTGCAGCAGATCGAGCATCTGAACAAGACCTACGACGCTAATGTGCCGCTGGTCCTCATGAACTCCTTCAACACCGACGAGGACACGGAGAAGATTGTGCGCAAGTACAAGGGCTTCCGCGTGCAGATCCACACCTTCAACCAGAGCTGCTTCCCGCGCATCAGTCGCGAGCACTTCCTGCCGGTGGCCAAGGACTTTGACGTGGAGAAGGACATGGAGGCGTGAGTGTTTACATCTTGTTCATTAGTTTGTTACTTCAACAATCGTGATGTCTTGTAGTTGGTATCCCCCCGGTCACGGTGACTTCTACGACACCTTCCGCAACTCGGGACTGCTGAAGCGGTTCATCGATGAGGGGCGCGAGTACTGCTTCTTGTCCAACATCGATAACCTGGGCGCCACCGTGGACCTGAACATCCTCAACAAGCTGGTGGGCGAGGAACGGGCCACCACTCCCGTGGAGTTTGTCATGGAGGTGACCGACAAGACCCGCGCTGACGTTAAGGTAAGTTGTTAAATATTCCCTGATCAATTGGGATTCCATTGAAGATTGTCTCCGTTTAGGGTGGTACCCTCATCCAAATGGAGAACAAGCTGCGCCTGCTGGAAATTGCTCAGGTGCCCAAGGAGCACGTGGATGACTTCAAGTCCGTGAAGACCTTCAAGTTCTTCAACACTAACAACATTTGGGCCAATCTCTCAGGTGAGTGAAGCAGTAAAGACTTCCGATTGAGACCTGCAACTATGGATTTTCCTCCTAAACAGCCATTGATCGGGTTCTGCGCGAGCGCACCCTGAACATGGAGATCATCGTGAACAACAAGACGCTGGAGAACGGCACGCGAGTCATCCAACTGGAGACGGCTGTGGGCGCTGCAATGAAGTGCTTCGACGGGGCTATCGGCATCAATGTGCCCCGGTCGCGCTTCTTGCCCGTGAAAAAGTCCTCCGATCTGCTGCTGGTCATGTCCAACCTGTACACCCTGAAGAACGGCAGCCTGGTGATGTCGCCGCAGCGCATGTTCCCCACCACGCCGCTGGTGAAGCTGGGCGAGAACCACTTCTCCAAGGTGAAGGAGTTCCTGGGCCGCTTTGCCAACATCCCGGACATCATTGAGCTGGACCACTTGACCGTGAGCGGTGACGTGACCTTCGGTCGCGGTGTCTCCCTGCGCGTAAGTTTGCCCCTAATTCGGGATAATACTATATCTACTAATCTTTGGGATTTGGTCTGCAGGGCACGGTGATCATCATTGCCAACCACGGCGATCGTATCGATATACCCGCCGGTGCCATTTTGGAGAACAAGATCGTCTCCGGCAACATGCGCATCCTGGACCACTAAGCAGCAGCCATCCGGCGGATGTCGTCTCACTAACTGTAGCCTAATTTTGTAAGTTTCTATGTAGTAGCCATGTTCGCGTTCCAAATTTCAAATTACGAATTTCATTTAGCCAATTGTTGTAAGCACAAAGTGTGTCATCTGTAATATATTGTTAAGTTGAAGTTGTCGCAGGGTTTCTTTTAAATTCTTTAAAAACACTCGAATTGCAATCTGTTTTCTAAAAATTGTAGTCGTAGTCGTTCAAACGAAAGCCACAGAGCAGCTGTTGAAACTCAATAAAAGCATGTTTATTTCTATAAAAACCAAATTGTGTTTCAAATATTCTTTCAAGGATTTTTGTTGTTGTTATTAAATGTCCTTGGCCGCCTCTTCTGAAGGTTTCGTGATTGCTAGAAAGCCGGTAGGTGTCGCTGGCAAAAGTTAAGTTCCATCTCTAACAAAATGTCAAACTGGCGGCATTAAAAGGAAACGATAAGTGCCATCTCTAGGGAAATTACGAAAGCGACACCTACTTGTAGAGTTTTTAGGTTGAAAAGTCCGCCAGATGGCGACTTTTCGTTAAGTTTGCAACTAATTTGACATGGGAATGTCAAATGATAATGTAAAATAAAATAAAACACATCAATCAACAAGTATAATGGAAATTATTATTTTTTAGTATTTTAGTAATTCTTGCGCTAATAAAATAAAATTTTTACATGATTTTTTTTTTTAATTGAGTTTTCTTATACATAATTTTTTTTTTAATGAAAATTCAACTTTGCTTAAGGAATATCGGAATTATGTACGTGAAATCCTCGATCGGACGGTGATATTCAAACAGGTATTGGCCGAGATATATATTTAGAAAAATGTATTATATATGTATTATATATTTAAAAAAATGTGTAAAAAACCTTTAAACGAAAAAATCAGGTGATGAGCGATCGTCAAAGATTGTAGATCCAAGATCACCCCAAATGTATAAAAAAAGCAGTCATAGGGATCCATAATTGTTCTCCCCTTAACTTTGACCTTGTGAAGCAGTTAAGGCTAAGAGTAAACTAATTGCTGGATCGAAAATGAATCTGAATCTTGAGTCATCCCTTGATCCCTTCCCCTTTTTTGCCAGTTCCCCCACCTGCACCTTCGTGGCATTCGCATTGATTGTTATGCGTGCCAAAACGCGCAATTGTCTCACACAGAGACTTTCGGTTTCTAGACACATCCCGATCAACGAACAACGATCGGGGATGCCGGAGAGCGCGGAGATCTTTTTCGGATGGGGCTTGGGCGACCGCAAGATACGCTGCAGCGTTGCAGCCGCTTGGAGCCGTTTGAGTGATGCGCCATGCGGCGTTGTGAGCTACTTAAGCGTAATTGCCGCAAATGCAAATTTTCGCAAATTATTCGAATTAAGCAGACCGGCTATAAATACCGCCGCCGATCGGACAGGCCGTCCCAAAACGTCGTCGCGATCCGTCATCGTCGCTGGTGCCATGTCGCCGGTTGTCCTGCAAGCTATCGTTGTTGTCCTGTCCGTGGGCGCAGCTTCCGCGGCGCTCCCGCCTAACGCGAAGGACCTGCACGCCCAGAGTCTGGACGAGTTCCGGCAGCGGTATCTCCTGCCCCTGATCTCCTCGGACAACCGGAACTGCAGCCTCAATGCCTGCGAATCGCTGGGCATTGTCTCGCAGCTGCTGATGCTGATCAACTCAATGCCCAACGGAACGCAGTCGCAGGGCCAGAAGCTGTCGATGTCCAGGCCAAAGGGCAATGGGAACGGTGGGGGCGAGAACGGAGATGTGAATGCCCTGTCCCACCTGGCCAACTTTGACCTTGTGAAGCGGGTGCGCCAGATTGAGAGCCGGCTGCGGTCCGTGGAGCAGCCCATCTGGCACTTGGCCAGCGGCAGCCAGATCGAATGGAACCACTGCACCTCCGGCGTGTGTCGCTGCAACCCGGACACCAAGAGCTTCGCCTGCTGGAACACCAACCTCAAGTCGGTGCCGGTCACCCAGGTCATTCCCATGAACATGGTTCAAATGTGAGTTGGCTTACCACTCGATTAAAGTCTCAAGAGTAGTTTATATTACTCCTTCTTTTTAGAGATCTCTCGAGGAATACTTTGTCTACCCTGCACAAGGACACCTTTCGGGGACTGACGTTGTTAAAAGAGTTGGACTTATCGAACAATGTTTTGGATTTTCTGCCTTTCGATTTGTTCCAGGATCTGGACAGCCTGCTGCATTTGTGATACCTTATTTTTGCTATTCAATTCATAAATATAAATGACATCCATTTTAGACGCATTCAAAACAATCAACTGGAGGACATCGATGCCAGAACCTTCTGGAAGCTGCGCAATCTGAACATTCTCGACCTGAGCAAGAACGAGATAGGGCTCCTGCCGGAATCCGTATTCTACCATGCCCAGCGGCTCACGGTGATCAACATGTGCGACAATCAGATCAAGAACTTTCCGCCCAACCTGCTGCGGGACCAGCTAATGCTGGAGGAGCTGGNCAGATTGAGAGCCGGCTGCGGTCCGTGGAGCAGCCCATCTGGCACTTGGCCAGCGGCAGCCAGATCGAATGGAACCACTGCACCTCCGGCGTGTGTCGCTGCAACCCGGACACCAAGAGCTTCGCCTGTTGGAACACCAACCTCAAGTCGGTGCCGGTCACCCAGGTCATACCCATGAACATGGTTCAAATGTAAGTTGGCTTACCACACGATTAAAGTCTCAAGAGTAGTTTATATTAATCCTTTTTTTTAGAGATCTCTCGAGGAATACTTTGTCTACCCTGCACAAGGACACCTTTCGGGGACTGACGTTGTTGAAGGAGTTGGACTTATCGAACAATGTTTTGGATTTTCTGCCCTTCGATTTGTTCCAGGATCTGGACAGCCTGCTGCATTTGTGATATCTTATTGTTGCTATTCAATCCATAAATATAAATGATATCCATTTTAGACGCATTCAAAACAATCAACTGGAGGACATCGATGCCAGAACCTTCTGGAAGCTGCGCAATCTGAACATTCTCGACCTGAGCAAGAACGAGATAGGGCTCCTGCCGGAATCCGTATTCTACCATGCCCAGCGGCTCACGGTGATCAACATGTGCGACAATCAGATCAAGAACTTTCCGCCCAACCTGCTGCGGGACCAGCTAATGCTGGAGGAGCTGGACATGTCGCGCAACAAGATCGAAACCCTGAACTCGGGCAGTATTCGCTATCTGACAAAACTCAATACCCTGGACTTTGGTTGGAATCAGATTTGTAAGTCTGCCATAAAATCGGTTAAATCCTGATTCATTCTAAATACAATTTCAGCCAAGATAGACGACGATTTCTTTGCGGGTCTGAAGAGCCTGCGCACTTTGGTTCTGCACAACAACCGCATCTCATCGCTCTCTGCCACTATTTTCAATAATTTGGCCGAACTGGTGACCCTGGATTTGACCATGAATCGCATAAGCCATGTGAGCACTAAAAGCATTATTTCTGTTACCTAAATCATAAATAATTTCCTGGCAGATCGATGGCAATGCCTTTTCTGAGCTCAAAAACCTCAACGAACTGTTTCTGGGCCAAAACGCCATGTCCAGCATTCCGGCAGATCTGTTTCTGCATGCCAGTGCCTTGACCAGATTGACCCTTTTCTCCAACAACCTTACCACCTTGGAGGCGGACGACTTCCAGGGGCTCGGCAACCTCAAGATTCTGCTGCTCAACAACAATGTTTTGAAGAATTTCGACAACCAGGTCTTCCAGCCACTCGCCCAGTTGGAAAAGCTGTGAGTAGTCAATTTGGTCAGGTTCTTTAGAGATTTAAATCTCTTCCTCCCACAGCCGCATTGACTCCAACAAGCTGATGTATCTGCCGAATGGGGCCTTGCATGGCCTGGAAAAACTGGTGGCCGTGAAGCTGGACAAGAATCCCTGGCACTGCGACTGCCGCGCCCTCTACCTGGCCAGATGGATACGCGAGTTCGTGCTGAAGCTCTGGGACGGACAGCAGCCCATGTGCCGGGGCCCCGGCGATTTAGGCGGCCACGAGGTTGGCCTCCTGCGATACGACGACCTCTGCGACGGCCAGTGGGCCAGCATGCTCTCTCTGTCGCCGCGGCTGCCGGTGAGAAAGCATCAGATTTCCACGCCGATGAACTACACGGACTACTTTAACCTGTATCTTAAGCATATTTACAACGGCACCACCGACGAGGAGCTCAAGGAGGCCGAGATCACAAGTGTGGCCATCAAGAAGGTTCAAACGGACTAAGGGTTACAAAACAATTCAGTTTTCAACATTACATTATTAATAATTATACCCGGTTCTTAAACAGAACAAGGGTATATTGAATTCGTACGAATGTATGTAGGGAGAAGGAAGCTTTTCCAATTCCATAAAGTATATATTATTGCCTAATAAGTACTACGGACTTACCTGGACATAGTCTGGGCCTTTTATTCCTCATTGCTGAAGGCCGCTCCTGAGGCACGGCAATCTCCTTGGCCTCGGTCTTTTTAAAGCAGTCGCCTCGACGCGTTGCTTGCAACGAGATGATGCAGCAGTTTCTTGGATAAATTCCACCGATTCCCCAAGGCGGAGGATGAGGCCAAAGGGGGACCATGCCGATCTCGATATCCTTGGTCTTCAGACACGGTGCATGATATCGCTTGGATGCACTGCTTCAGGTCAGATGGACGGTGATTTCCTTGGATGAGTTCTAAGTTCTAAGCTGAGTCCGTGGGGCACGGCGATGAGGCCAACGGGGGGTGGTCCTAACGATGCCCTAAGGGCTTGCATTTCTCTGATGCAGCGGATGTCCAGGTTCAGATGAGATGATGCAGCACATTCTTGGATGACGAAGAAGATCTAGGGAAAGCTACCGGGAGATGACGTCGGAGGGGGCGATGATCCTCCATTTTCCAGTAGATCGTTGGCGGGAAGATCGGGCGGATCCGATGCTGAAGATGCGCTCTCGTCCAGGTAATAGGCCCCAGGTCGTCGTCTGGCGAGGGGAACTGTTGTGGAAATAGAGGGAGGGGGGAGGGAAAAAATTAGTTTACTTACCCAAAAATCGGGCTAGATGTAGCCTACCCAATGAGCTGAACTAGTTGGGAATTCTAATTCCGCGGAAGGGACAGAAATAGTACAATTAAAATAGTATAATGGTTTCATATAAAATTTAATAAATATGTAAATGTTTTCTTTATATGAAAATAAGACATAGACGATCAAACGGACAGACAGACAGACACACTAACGGACAGACAGATTTGTACGAAAATGTATCCAGTATACTAATGGTACTTAAAAGAATATGTTAGTCTGTCCAAATGAACACCTAGATCTTGGAGATTATAATAGATATACAAAAAAAGACGCAGCCACTCCATTCTAAAATATATCTAACATAACTAAGAAATAAACTAAAACTTAGTAAGTAAATATAACATACATATCTCAGTTTTCCTCTCATAAAGTGTGTATCTTATATTTTGTTTACATGTTTGGTAAATCCTTTAACTTTAATATATAACTCCTCTGTCTTATTGGCAAGTTCCCCTTTCTTGTCGAAACTGATTTAAAGTCAATTACAAATTTGCATTGCAGACACTTATTATTAATTTGCAACCCCGTGGACAAATAAACCATTTTGAGGCTCCTCCTTGGCCTCTCGCCATGCTATCCCGTTTTCGGGGGCGCCAGAGTTTTACGGGCCCGTCTCGGCCTCGCGTGCCGCTTTTTGCCGGTGTCTGCGTTTGCGACAAGCTTTTTACCTAACCAATTTATTACTTCCGCCCGACACAGCAACGTCCTGCCTCCTTAGGATCCACAGGGCAACCGCTCCTACGGTGCTCTGCTCCGCGGCAATATCATTCCCGTTTATAGTTGCCGTGGCTGCGCTATTCGTTTCCCTTACCGCCGCTTTGTCCTTTCCTGTTGGCCTTTTTTCCACGTTGTCCTTGCAATTTCCATGTGTTGACATTGCCGTGCTCCGTTCACTTTCCCACTTTGGCCCGGCGCTGGCTGCTTCCTGTTGCCCGTTTACGGGCGATAGTTCGCCGCCAGTCATCGGTCTCCGGCTCTTCCGCCACTGCCACCATTTTCGGGAATCCCAGGAGAATCACCCGAACGTGGGTTTTGGGCTCTGGGATGTGGGATGTAGGAAGGCGGGGGCGTGTTGACAACAAATGCATTTTATAGAAAATTTGCAAGGCAAATATTAAAAATTGAATGCCGCCATTGTTGGCCTTGTTGTTGCGGAGGCTCGTGTTGTTGGCCATTTGTTTGTTAGTTGTCTGCACTGCTGAAAATTTGGGAAATTTACTTATTTAGAGCAAGTATACCAGTAGAAAATATAACAAGTATTGCCTTGAAAATGCATATAATCCCTTGAAAGTATCAATAGATTCTTGGCCATTAATTAAGCTTTCCAGCAATGACGACAACAAGAAATTTCTCCACTCCGATGCGTAAAGATAAAGCTATCTTAGACTGCGTTTTATCGCTGTGCAGGAACCCGAAGCTGATTGCCTTCAAGTGGCAAAGACTTGCTTTTTGACAAGGTACCACAAAAAAAAATGTCAACCCTTTTCCAGTGCCTAACCCGTTTCCCCGGCCTTTCAAAATACAAAAATACAACAATATGTAATCATATTTTTCTTTATACGCCACGCACGCGTCACCGTTAAATACGGATACGGATTGGGGGATTAAGGGGCGGAGGGAGGGGTCCAGGACAAGCGAGTGTGAATCCTGCTATCAGTCGCATCTGTCTTGTGCCGTAGTCATTGCCTTGCGTTGCTGCCTAAAGCGGAAGTAAAAGGATTTGAATTGCCTTTTGCTAACAAAATAACAAAACACCCTTAATGTATGCAAATTCCCCCAAGTTTAAAGTCTCCTGCCGGGCTAAGCAAACATCTTAGCGTCTTAGCGGCGTTTCGCATCGAGCCTAGTGACTCCTTTTAAAGGATTCCCTCAGACAGGGGTCCTGCCACCCCCTTACATCCTACACAGCCTACCCATCTCCCGTCAGCCCGGTCCCAGTCAATGACCAATTGCTGGCTAAGTGTTCCTCCGCCCGCCCATCATAAAGGTCGATTCGGGAACTGAAACATCATCTTAAAGTTGGCACTTTAAATATATTTAATGTAAAACTCTAATTAAATTTTTAAAAGGGAATCGGGTACCAGGAACTTGGATAACTAGAGTTGCCAGTTGACTTGTTAGTTTTCTTGTCACATACTTAGACCATATCGATGTTAAACTTAATATAATGTTAATACATCGTGCTCCTTTTAAGGGATCTGTCTGATTATGGTGCTTTTTCTAAGGACCTCATTACGGGAGCTTTTGGTACCAACATTATGAGGTGAATTTGGAGGCGGATAGCAAAAAGCCACCCTAAGAATTTCCTTCAACCACCACTGCTTGGTAATCCGGCGCCACCGAATTGGCAGAATTTTAGGATAGCAAAGTCAACTCAATTCAAAAACGCTCACTTTTGAGTCTAACTCAACCCTCGAGTGAATTGCGGCTTATTCCTTAATAAATTACTCTTAAAAATTTCTTCATAATTTATACTTAGCCATTAGATTGTAAAACCCAATAATATTCGATTTTATAGTTTTTTTAATCTACCAGAACCTATGGTAATAACTTCACTTTATTCCTTTATATTTAAAAATTTACTTATTGTAAGCGAAACTTTCATTCCCGATTATTTGGCTATCACAGTAAAAATATATACATATATTTTGTAAAATTTGAGAAATACCATTTGTATTCCAATCACGATCTTTTCGTTTCATTATTTTGGGAACCTTATGTTGTTGTATAAATTGAAGATCATTTGGGGGGTTTGCGACAACTCCATGATAATGTTTGAAGTTCCTCAAACCGGCTTCGGAATGACTCGACTCAAATGCTCTTGAGATATTTCGTGGGCCGCTCAGTCACTCAATTCACTGCTCAAGCGCGCGCTTTTGTCAGCGGATTTCTCTGCAAGGACCCTCGGCTGCCGAGCCGACGCTCCGGCGACTGACACACTGAACTCGGGTCCTGCCACGATTCTCGCCGGCATCTGCTGGCCGCCTGCCCCATTTGCCACACTGCTGCCTGCAAGTTGGTCAAATTTGGTGATTTATTTGAAATTTTTTAATAATTCCGGATCGGGATTGGGATTGGGATTGGGATTGGCGGTGGCGAAATTGTTTGAATGAGCTGGCCACGCAAATTAATGCAAATTTCATGCAGTCCACGCAAGGAGCTCCGCATCTCGAATCCGGCAACCCGCATGCCGCATTCCGTATTCGGTTACCCGGAGTTCGTCCTTAATGCCTGACCTAAGGCAATGCCGGGGCCTGCCGCACAAAATTTGACTATGGCAAATTCACTTAGACGTTGGCCTTTCCACGGTGTGCGCACAAAAACTTTTTGCCACACTCTTTCAATTTTATTTATACCCTTGCAGAGGGTTTGATAAATTTGCTCAGATGTTTGCCCCCAGCATCTGCTTGCCACTCCAAATGGATGGCTTAAAAATACAATATTATATGTTTTAACTGCCCGGTTCTCATTATCATATTAGGGATTTGAGGACTTTTACTACTCATGCCGAGACAAGAAAATATAGCTGCATGCAACACCTCAGCTTATATCTGCATTAGCACGACTTATGATCTACCTCCCAGCGTTGAGTAAATCTCAATTTAAAGACGACAGTTTGCCTTATGCAATTTCGAGGGTATAAATACTCCTGCATTCTGGAGTTAGTTAGCTTTTTCTGTTCTCTTTTTTTTCATACATATTTAGCACATGCTGCACGGACAGCTGCCTTGGGGGAGCTGCCCCAAGGAGCGGGGCGGAGCGGGGCGGGGCAGAGGTTTGGAAAGCGTGTTTGCTTGCCACTTTGGAGCAGCTACAACGCATAAAGATGCGACTTGGCGTAAGTGTGTTTACGTGTGAGTGTGGTTAGTTTTGCGGGTCAGACTCCGGCTCAACCTCTCCGGGTCTCCGCCTTTACGGCTCCACGGTTCTATGGTCCCGTACGCACGCCTCCCGTTCCGGGCCTTTGGGCTAGGAGGTCCTGCTTGCTGGCTGACTGCCTGGCAAACGCGGCGTATACTTAATTCGGTTTATGCCCGAACGTGTCGCACATTATTCTTATGTGCTCTCTGCCGGCAACGATGTGTGAAATATGCTGAATGTACGGCCGTGTGCGGCAATTTTGATTAGAAAAAAAAGAAGGAGAACCCCCTAATGCACACACAGGGAGCCTCCACTTGACACCAAGGCCGCGAAACAATTAAAATTTCCTTTGTTGCTTTCGAAACGATTTGTTTGATTTGCTCTAAGCGCGAAATAATGAAAATTATGGAAATGAAATGCCTGCCCATTGACCTCATTGGCAAGCCAGCTGGAGTGGATGGAAAAAATAAGTAGGAGGAGTCGCAGGTTCCAGGTTGACTTGGAACCTTGCATCAGAGATGCAAATGTCCTGTCAGCCATAAATTTACAAGGCAACAAAAAGCCAGTCTGACTCTATCTTGTTTTAGTTGCCCATATAAGTAATTACTATGAGTTTTTAACGACACATTTATTGATTTATTAATTGCCATATTTGTCTAAAATGTATACCTAGCAGCGATTAATTGTTTGTTAATAAATGTTATTTTAAATGCAATGCTTATTATTGTCCCACAAATCGAACAATAACATAATTTGTCCAGGTTTTTTGTTAAATTTTGTATGTATTTTAATTAAATAAATGTCGTAGATTTCATGTTACATTGATTCAAGCTGTTTTGACAGCTTTTTAAATGTTTTATCCCGATTGTTGCTTTGCTTTCGGGGGACACTTTCAACCTTCAACCGAATAACTGCCCCCAAAATGGTTGGCATCTCTTGCACGGATTTTCTCATAATTTTTACGACCTATTTCGTGTGAAAACTGTGTCGCCATCGCTTGGCCATCGCCGTCGCCGTTGCCGTTGCCATTCGCGGTGACCGGGCAAGTGGGCAACTGAAGTGGAACTTTTAATTTCAATTTTTTATTACTTCAAATCTGTTTGTGCGGGGCAAAGGAGCCGCAACCTGGACCGCAGCTGCTGCAGGAGCCCGGGAGCCCGGGAGCAGACTGTCTCACCTGTTTTTCCATTGTGTCCCTTTTTTTGTGTGCAGCAAGTTTTGCGGCATTTTAAATACAGCAATGAAATGGTTTTTGGCTAGTTTTTTCGCGCCGGGCTTCTTGGTAAGCCGCTGGCCTACATTTATTGGCCCGGCGACAAATTTTTATTGCTCCACCGTAGTTTTGGCCACAGTCGTGTTGTCAGTGGCCACTCCCCGGACTTGTCTGGGCCTCCATGCCGCCGGAAAAGTTTGTGCACTCTGTGCCTGGGGCCTAATCACATTGCCAGGCATCGGGCACCGGGCATCAGGCAGGAATCAGGAATCAGACGCCAACCTTTGCCGTACGTGATGCATTTTTTACAAGACGTTCAGACGGATGCGGGGGAAAGGGAACGGAATGGGACGGAAAGGACTTGTGGTCCTGGGATAGTTCAACTTCTCGCAATTTGACTTTTGATGTGGGTTCGGGTGTTCGGGCGTTCGAGTGAGTGCCGTGCCGTGCCCTCGAGAACCTTGGGCGAAATGCAAAAGTTTCATTGCGAAAATGCTCGAAGTTTGGCAAGTTTTCCAATAACATTGCTACTTATGTGGGCTCCGGTTGAATTTGATATCAAAAATCGATTCGAAAATCGAGCGCCCAAAGCCGTTTCTGCCGATCAAAGTTTTAATTATCAAGCTCGAAATTATGTTGCCATAATATTGAATTTACGAATGCGGATAATTCAATTGAGCTCATATGGCCGGCGATAAAATCAACGGAAATCACATGCAGAAGGCAGTTGTATTTTCCGGCGGTGGAACAATTACGGGTACTGAGCGAGCCAGCATACGGATAACTCAATTGAGGTTTGCTCTCAATGGTGGCCACGGGCCAGACACATTTTCCCGAACCACGGTGCAGAGTTGGCATGTCAGAATTTGTGGATATTCTGTTTAAATACCGTAATGAAGTCTGCTTATACAATATAATGTACCGTGTTTGTGCTACGTGCCTTGGTTATGTTATTGCACGCCGATCCGCACTTCCGTTGCCAACAATTCTGGGCGGGATTGGCTGCCGAACGAGCTGGAAGGAGCACCAAGGGTGGCACCGACTCCGTCTCCAACTGCGACTGTGTTTTTATTTGCGTCGGCAAATCTTAAGCTTGTTTAACTGCTCGTTAGTGTTAGTCGCTAGCTAGTCGGCTGATGTCGCCTCGTCTCCAGAGCCCCACGCCCCAGGCCCCCGCTGTCCGCCAGCCATGGTGACACCCTATTGTTATAACACGTTCACGACCTAGTCAACATCTCCGGTTGACTTGGGCCGGAGTCTCCGGCTCCGTCTCCGTCTCCGTCTCCGTCTGCTTCTCCTGCTCCTGCTCCTGCTCTGTCTGTGTTTGGCAAGCATCGAAGCACACGGAAAGTAGTGCCATCAGACCTGGCCGTGGGGTAAGTGTGTGTATATGCCAAGGTGCATGCTAAGTACCGACCTCCAAACCCGTTGCCCCACCATTCGCCGGTCTCTTGTGCACGGCAAGAAAGAATTGGCCTTGGCAAAGCGGTACCACGATGACTCATAAAAGTATGATGGCATATTGTGGCGAAAAACGTCCAGTTGATGATCAATTCCTAAGTGAAAATGCATAAAGAGGGAACCACAAACTAATAGCTCCAATGTGATAATGATTTTCCCCCTCCCTGCTTCAAATGTCCCTTGATTTTTCTCTCTGTGCAGCAGTCACG
The DNA here is from genome assembly GCA_021223825.1 of Drosophila ironensis. Classification (NCBI taxonomy): domain Eukaryota; kingdom Metazoa; phylum Arthropoda; class Insecta; order Diptera; family Drosophilidae; genus Drosophila; species Drosophila ironensis. The sequence continues at coordinate 174,074 of JAJJHQ010004461.1, read as the reverse complement.
GCTGCTCCGGTTGACTGGTAAATGTTTGTCCAGCATAATTGCGCTCAGCATGCAGTTTCTCTTTGCCGGCTTGCTACAATATTTTCCACAGAATGTTACTGTTGCTTTTGCTTTCGGGCAGGCGTTTTTCAATTTTCCCTAGTTTTGCCTTCATGCGAAGCTTTAAAGGATTTGGAACTTGTTTACGTGGCGTATTAGTATAATTTACAACGGAAGCCATCAAAGGCTTTGATGCGCCGCAGGCGAGTCTGGAAATTATTTTCGCATTGCCTTAGCCGGGCTAATTTCATCGTGTCCGTCGCCGTGGCAGGAATATTGTGTTTGTGCTGCCTGCGCCGGTTAACCGCAGGGAAAACAGGAAGTTGTTGGTTGCGTTCAAGAGTCGAGTCGAGTGTTTCCATTAAACAGTTCGGCCTGTGAAGTGTGGGGGCACCGAATATGGATAAACAGCGCTCGGGATGCAGTCAGTTTGGGGGACTTAATAAACTAATGAAATGTTAATAACCACAGCTCTGGCTGCCCCGGAATGTATGCTATGAATACGAGTATATGTAAATACTAAAATCCATTAGCGAAATATGACCATAGATTAGAGATTCTAAGCCCGATGGAACCGCAGATACAGATAAATGTGTCGAGGGCCGGCTCGCTTTATATTTACCAACGTATTTATTTACGTTTTTGCCCATTTACAATTGTCGCAACAATTGCTGGCCATAACAATTACCGTTTCGTGTTTAACCATAATAATCTGCTGGCCAGTTGTTTGTGTAATTAAACAAATAATAAAGCCACCCAACCAGTCAGGCAGCCAGTCAGGCTAGCGAGCCCTAGCCACTTGAGTGCTTTTATTGTGTTGGCCAAATATGAGTTCATGGGATTTAAAATGGTTTAATCAACTCTGGCCGGGCTCTGCATAATTCCAAAAACATCACCACGGCCCTGGCCCTGGCCCTAGCCGTGTGTTTATGGTTTCGGCTTGGCCAAAGGACCCACCTCGGGCCAGGATGTGCCGATTGTTCTGTTCAGACTTCGTCTCGGCCGCCACGTGCGTGCCTGCCCGGCTGGATCCTCGGCACTCGAGACTCGAGACGCGAGTGTGTGCTTGCGAGTGTAATTTTGCCTCCCATAAATCTTGCGGCTGAATTTAAAAATAATACAGCCACGCAAGATTTATTGAGGAGCAGCGCCTTTGGACGCCTTCAGGTGGCCCAGGTTAAATCAATAGAAATGCCCCGGGTCCGGAATTTATGGGGACGGCTGCGAAACAAATCGCCTCTCAATTATTACGCAATTTCCAGTCTTTAATTAATGTACGGTATATTTTATTGCATTGTAATCAGGGGTATTCGTGTGTAGTACGTGTACGTATAATGGTTATGCATAGTATTGTATTGTCTGGTGTGTGTAGGTATTATTATTATGTAAACACTAACTAGCGTTATGCGTGCTCGATTCAATTGTATATCACTTAAATTATAATTACGAAATCGCTCGTTGGTTAATAGCGCATAAATACACATTAAATGCATAACCAATTGTTGAATTTTCCTTCCTTCCTTCGTCCTTTCCTATGAGAACTAGGGGCATGTGTGCTTGGGCTAGCTCCGGGTCAGCATTCCGTTGATCATGATGTTGGCCAGGGCGTTCCGTCGCTTGCGCCACGCCCCCATTCCTTGGGCGTGGTACTGCAGCTGCGTGTACCACTGCTTCGTCCTCACCCCGTCCTCGGCCTGCGAATATATAAAGCGGTGCGAAAAACCGGTTAGACATATTCGAATAGATGGGTTGTGAGTATGTATTGGATTTGATTTGATTGACTGGCCCCGGCGACCTCCGCCTGTCATTTTGACAGGTTCGTGGGGCACGCATGAGCGTGGCCCTGTGTGTGCCTGTCAGCTGCTCAGTTGGCCGGAACTAAACGTTTCAATTTATGCAGCACCGGCCCTCCACAGCCCACGCCCTACACTTAAAAATGTGACACATTACATCGCATTACCAGGGCTATAAATTGGAAAACCTTTTCAATTTCTAGATCCTTCAAAACGATTGCCTTCGGTTGTTTTCAGAAAACTGTATTCTCAAGCTTTTAAGATACATAAAACGATGTATTACAATGATATTCTATTACCTTGGGAAAACCATTCGATGGAACTTTTAAAATTGTAGTTTAAACCTATAGATTTGTAACTTTGTATTGATAGTTTCGGTCCTATTTTGTCTGTTCTTTAGGGAAATATGTTTTTACTAGCTTTAGCTATTGCTTTCGTATAAATCCTTGCCCATATTAATTACTCAAATGGCAACGATGGATTTCTTAGTGTATTAAATTCCGCAGCAAATCCCATTCGTCTGAGCCTGAGTTGTCTCATGGCGCGCCCCTTTGCCGCGCCCCTGCCCGTTTACGCAGCCATTTTGTTGCGCTCCCGTGCGTTTTTCTTTCATTCTTTATGTAACGTATTTCAATAAATGTCATTCATTTTGGCAGCCGCTCTACGTGCGCTGCCTGAGCGCGTCTGAAAGGAGATTCTCCGCCTGCGGGCTCCTCGGATCTCGCAGGACCCTCCCGCCCGGATGGCTTAGCCTCCCGGCCCCGGTCTGGACCGAAATCGGGAGGAGAAAAAAATTTGCATGACTAAAATCTGGATTGCTGGCTAGGATGGCTGCCTGGTTGGCTGATGCTTACAAGCATTAGACGAGCAAAGATTTGAAATGGATTTTTGCATACGCTTTTTGTGCTCTGTCTGTTATTAAAATTGCTTTACTTTCCCGGGCACCAGCAATTCATAGAGCGGCGGCAGCAGCAGCAGCAGCGGCAGGTAAGGCCGAAGGTAAACTCTTCATTGTGCTACCAGAATCCTGCTCAAGGAATTTTGCTGTCCCCGTCCTGCCGTTTGCAAAAGGTTACTGGCATGTGAGTGCGAATGAAGGGGCCGTCCATGGTTGACTTTTATTACATTCCGGGACGATTGTGCGGGAGGCCCTTTAAGCTGATTCAGCCGGAAATTTTGTACTATAAATGATTTGGCACATTTTCAATTCGCACAAGGCAATGCAAATGGGTACAACATACTACGAGTATATTCCACAAATTCTAAAGTTTGCTTGTCCGTACAACATAAAGTGATTTTCCAATTATTTTTAACCTTTTATTGCCTATATTTCTAACCAGCAGAAAGGCCAATACACATGTGTGCCTCCACAATCCTTCTCCTTTCTGTGTGGTTAACTATCCTGTTGCGCTGCTCTATTAACCGCACTTTCAGGACACAACAGAAGCCCATCAGCCCGGGCTCGGGACTATCGGTTTCCCGCCCCCGCCACTAAGCTGGAAAACTAACGAAGCCCAAACACTGGCAATCCGCAGCCAAAAGGCATGGCGCTCACTAATTCAAAAGCCAACTCAACCGGACCACGGACCAGGACTATGGAGTCGATTGGCCCGGTTCGAGAGGGCTGAGAGGGAGAGGACAAAGGGCCGGGAGCATCTATGCCGATACCGATAGCCCAGTCAGGCAGGACTCGTACTCACTTTGAATATGAATGTGTCCTTCGATGAAATTTCCTGCACTTCGAAATAATCATCCCAATCCGCTTCGCTGCACACGACACATCTGTCCAGATAGAGCGGCTCCCGGATCAGGGTGTACCGTCCGCACTTCTCCTTCACCAGAAGGAGCGAGGCCTCGCGGATGCCCGTGTGCTTCGGGAAATTCAGTTTTTCCGACATGGCCTTCTCTGCCCTGTAATTGGCACTTGGCTATTGTTTTTGTTATTTTTTTGTTGTGTTGGCGGCGTTGGTTGTAGTTGTTTTAGGTTTAGTTGTCGTCGATGCCGGTTGGTGTGGTATAAAAAAATCCAAAACGAGATACCAGCAGCAGCGACAATGGAAAGAAAGAAATGGAAATAAGAAAAAATTGAAAATTGTGTAAAACGAAACTAAACAAACTTATCCCAGAACCCTTTGCAGAGAGAAAAATTCCTAAAATATAAGCAAAATCTAAGCACTACCCATAGATTATAATAATTAGCAACTAAAATAATGGTAGACCACAAACAAATAAGGTTTTTCAGGAAGGTTTTTGGAAAAAAATGATATAAGTGTTTAAATTNGACAGACGGACAGACGGACATGGCTAGATCGACTCGGCTGTTGATGCTGATCAAGAATATATATACTTTATAGGGTCGGAAACGCTTCCTTCTCCCTGTTACATACTTTGCACAAACTTAATATACCATTTGTACCTTAAGGTACATGGTATAAAAATACACAAAACGGGGCAGGGAAGCTGCCATCAAACGAGATGCTGACCGTTCTTGAATCGAGCAATTGACGGCGGCCGAGCCAGAAATTTAGAGCAGGACATCGTGGAGCAAAAAAAATCAACGGAGGAGGAAACCCCGATCGGCAGAAAGAGCAAACAAAACATGCGACATACGCACTGCGTCCATATGTGTCCGATTATGGCCCCGATCCCAAAACCCCGGCCTATGGACCAAAACAGGATGCTGTCCCACCTCCATTCCGGCACCCACGTTCCCCTTCAAAGCGTTAAACCGGTTTCGCTTTCTTTTATTTTTGGGCCAGAGATAGTTGCTGGGATAAGCACTTTTCATTAGACGGAAAAAAAGGAGCAGAGCCAGAACTAGAACGAGAAACAGGGACTGGAAGTGGGTGCTTTTGGGCCCGATAACTGGCAGGGCCGTGTGGGTGGATGTGGTCTCGCTTCAATGCTTCAATGGGCTCGGGCTCTGATTTGTTGAAATCTTTTATCGCACAAAAAGCGTGTTGCCATGGCAGCCGGGACAGCTATCCGGACAGCTCTGGTTAACTGCAACCTCAGGATGTAGGATGTTCGATGGCGGCCCAGACGCTTGAAGCGTCAGTCGCTAATTGCCTCACCATCGCCTCTGCCATCTACACCTCCAATGGGCGGCGACTTTTCCCGTGTCTAACGGCCAAACTTGTCGTGTCAAACGTGACCCAAAAGGGTTTAGAAAACATACGGGGTGGTTGTTGCACCAGGAACCGATGGGAACTCAGAATATGCCAGTTTAAAGGCTTGCACAGGTAACAAAAAAAAGGATTTCTGATCAGGAAGCCGCCCACGACCCACTTACCTTGCCATTGGTCACCAGAAGGGCATTCACTGGTGTCAGCTTGATGGTGCGAGCCTTCTTCCAGTTGCTGTCCGTGGGCTGGGTGTACAGGAGTCGCCCCTCCATGGCGAAGCGGACCTCGTCGTGGTTCCACTCCAGGATGTCGATGGCCATCTTGCGCAGCTTGATGTTGATCATATCGATCTCGCAGGAGGCGCGCCGGTTGGGGCTGGAGGAGCTGATGCGGCGCCACAGTTTTGTGGGCACATCCTTGGCCTCCTGGTTGATGTGGTTCAGATGCAGCTCGATCTTCTCCTGAGCCTGCTTAAGCAGATCCCTTCCGTCCAAATGAGATGGCGTTACCTTGTAGAGCCGGGCCAGCAGCAGCGGATACTTAGTGACCCGCTGCACGGGCACCTAAAAGAGGGGCAAGATGTTTGGGAATTAGAAGTTTCGTCCTGGATCATAAACCGCCTAAGACTCACCATCAAGAAGGAGTTGAGATTCATGCGCCGCAGCACGGCATTCTCCATTTGGGAAACCTTAAGGAAGATCCGCAGCAGCTCCTTCTCCTTCTCCAGATTGGCGAGCAGCAGGCTGGCGCCCGCCTGCCGGACGCAGTAGCTCTCGAAGGCGTGCAGCATCTGGGTGAAGTCGAGGAAGATGCGCCCGATGTTCACCGTCAGCAGGTCGTCGTCGCCCTGCTCCAGCGACATGTCCAGGGCGTCCCGCATCCGCTCGGCCAGCGTCTGGTTGTTCTCGAGCAGATCTTCCGTATTCAGGAAGATCGCGGAGAGCTGCTCCTGGGTGAGCAGGCCGGCCACCAGCATCGGGTGGCAGAACTCCTCCAGTATGATCTGCAGGTCGCGCCCGTACTTCTCCTCCGTCTCCACGATCTCCGTGATGATCTCCTTGCGCTCCACCCGCTTCTTTCCGCACTTCCGGCACACAAGTGGAGCGTAGAGCACTCCGCCATCGCCCACCTGCATTTCCACGGCGCCGTCGCAGTCCTCGCACAGATGGAGCACGGTGGGCGTTGCCTGGTACTTGCTCCGTGATGTCTTGCTTGTTTCGGAGCCCACACCGGAGTCCTGTCGCTCCACATCGCTGCCCGACTTGCCGCCCGATCCGCCGCATATGAAGCTGTGCGGAGGTGGCGACAAGGAGCTCATGCTGCTCTGGCCACTATCCCGCTCCCGATCGCGCTCCTCGGCCTGGCGTTTGTCCAAGTCACTCAGCGTGTCCGCGGCCTCCTCCTCAATTATCTTGGGGTTGTTCCCGTAGTCGAAGCTCTCCTCGCGGGCCAGGCCGCGCTCCTTGGCGTCCACCAAGTAGGAGAGGATGTCGTACTTCGAGGCACCCTCGAAGATCGACCGGGCAGCCTTCTTCTCCAGCTCGGCATCGTTGAGCGGCGGCGCCGAGAGAGGCAGTGGGGGCGGCATATCGTGGATCTCCTCATAGATGGGATCGTGGCGAATGGACTCGTAGTGGTGCTCGGAGTCGCCGTTTCCGAGCCCCTGATCCGCATGCGTGGAGTGCTCTATCTCCGCCAGAGTGGCGTCGACCAGGAGCTGATAGAACTTGGCCCGCGTGGTGGCATCCAATTCTAGTTCGGGGTCCTTGACGGGGCTCGGCTGGCCCGAGTCCTCCGGCTCGAGGATGCCCGAGGCAGTTAGCTCGCTGGAGCAGCTCTGGTAGCAGTCCGACTCATTGCCACCCGCTCCGNCTCGGCATCGTTGAGCGGCGGCGCCGAGAGAGGCAGTGGGGGCGGCATATCGTGGATCTCCTCGTAGATGGGATCGTGGCGAATGGACTCGTAGTGGTGCTCGGAGTCACCGTTTCCGAGCCCCTGATCCGCATGCGTGGAGTGTTCTATCTCCGCCAGAGTGGCGTCGACCAGGAGCTGATAGAACTTGGCCCGCGTAGTGGCATCCAGTTCTAGTTCGGGGTCCTTGACGGGGCTCGGCTGGCCCGAGTCCTCCGGCTCGAGGATGCCCGAGGCAGTTAGCTCGCTGGAGCAGCTCTGGTAGCAGTCCGACTCATTGCCACCCGCTCCGGAGTCAAAGTCGAACAGCTCGTAGTTGTGAGCGGAGGCGAAGCTGTTGGCGGAACTGATGCTGCCCCGGTTCGACAGGCGGTCCTCCTCTTTGGTTGCTTGCTGGGCGGTTGCGTCTCCAGGATGCCGCTCCAGGCGGATACGCTGCAGCGAGGCGCTGATCAGGCGATTCATGTCGTCGTGGTCTTTGGTGCCGCTCATGTCGATTGCCCGGCGTGCCTGCTGAAGTCTCTGCAGCGAGTTCTCGATCAGCTCGGCCACCGTGTCAGTTTCCAGGCCCTCGGCCACCTGGCCCAGCATCGGATCCTGCAGCAGCTTGGCTATGAAACCGGATTCCTTGGCCGGCGCAGTGTTCGCCTCGGACTGCATCTTCTTCGATCTGGACCCGCCCTCGCCGGCGGCCGGAGCCCTGAGGCCGCAGACGTGCGGCACCAGATTCAGCTTGACAGCCTCCACGGGATTCCTCAGTATCTTCAGCAGCTCCGTTTCGTGCGGCACTAGTGGGGGCGACTCCACTGGCGGTGGCGGCGGCGTGGCTGGCGTGGAACTAATAGTAGGCGGTGTGTTAATAGGGGTACTGCTCGTGGCCGATCCCTTCCGCTCGCGCTCGTAGTCCAAGCGGATGAGGGTCCTTCCACGGCCGCTGGAACTGCTGCTGCTGGAGGTGGAGCTGCTCGAGGTGGAGGATATGCACGACACCGAGCGCTGCAGGTTGACCTCCGAGCTGCCCCGAATAGGTATGATGGCAATGCCCATCTGCTGGCTCCGCAGCGTGTTCAGCTGGTTGAGCTGCTGCTCCTGATCCTGCTGCTGCTCCTCGCTGCCGCCACACACGCTGATGCACACGCTCGTGGCCGACTGGCTGTTGACCACCACGGAGGATTGGTACAACGGCTGGGCTGCGTCCGCACTCAAGTTCATCGTGGAGTAGCAATCATCGCCGTTTATCAGGATCGAGGTCTTTTTGGGGGCCACGTCCTCTAGCTCCTCGCCGGAAAGAAGTAATCTGTTTGGTCGGCGGCGCAATTCCACCCCCAGGTCCGTGTCCTCCTCGCTGTGGGAGATCTTAAGGCGGTGCACCGCCACCTCGCCACCACCTCCGGCACTGGCGTTGCCGTTCTGCTGCTTAAAAGGCGCCACTCGCACCACCGTCCTCTGGGGATTGGAAATCTGTGAAGGAGTCGACTTATTGATTTCGTGCGGCTGTGGCGGCGGCTGCGACTCTAATCCTTTGCCTGCTCCTCGCAGCTCCTTGGCCTTGGGCGGCGATGGGGGCGGCGGTGGCGGCTCCGTTGGCCGCCTTTGAAATAAATCTCTCGAGTCGCTGCGGTTGCTTTTTATGCGCAGCGCCATTGTGTCCTTAAAATTTAAAATGACATTCGCCGGCCCGCTGGCTGGAGTCGGGCCAATGGAATGGGCATAGTCGCTCCTGTCAGAGGAGTACGAGGCCGAAGCCGAAGCCGTGGCGGAGGACGACGATGTGGTTGAGGAGGACGCATGGCCGTGGGCGGCCAGGGGCCCGGTCGACAAATGCCGTTCACTGTGCGCCCGTCTGATGGGATTTCGCGATTGTGTCGTTTGTGCTGCACGCTTTTGACTTGCCGCAGGCTTGGCAACAGCATCCTTATTCTTCCTCGTTGACTCCCCCTCGACCTTATCCTGCTCCTGCTGCTGCTCCTTCTGCGGCTGCTGCTGCTGATGCTGCTGCTGCTTGTTCGCTCCGTGTTTGTTGCCTTTGCCAGCACTGTTGTCGTGACTCTCATCCTTGTCGTTGTGCTCGTCATCATCGTCATAATCGCGATTTGCTGCTGTCGTCTTTTGGGTTGCTGTTGCCGTTGCTGCTGCTGCTGCTGCTGCTGGTGCTGGTGCTGGTGTCTCTCCCCCTGCAACTCCGCCCTGCAGTGTTCTCGCTCCGGATCCCGATGATGTGCCTGGAAAAGAGTAGATGGCAAGCTGGTTAGATGGTGACACTGGTGAGTGGCGTGTCGCAACTGGCAAAATGTTGCTTTTGTAAAGTAAATCTAAGGCCGAGCTGCGATACCCATGCCCACATCCTGCCGCCCACTGCTGTCTGCCTGATCATGGGAGTAATAGCCAAGAGCCGAAGGGGATTTGGCTTGGATCAAATGCGCCAGACAACGAATGCAGTGGGGCTGGCCAAAACACGTTTCCCGATGAAAGGCAGGGTGTGATTTAGGGACAGATTTCGCTTTATTCGGGTTTTTAAAACTAAACAAGCTTTTAATTAATGGAAGGCTAATTTTTGTCACCTTTATTTGGAATACCATTTAACCTATTATTGCTCGTTATTGAGGGAATCCCCCCCATTGACTTTATGGCTATTTATTTATCTCCGCGGCAGCACCTTCGCCTGTTCACCCGCTTCAGTTCATGCAGATTTATGTTCGGCCAAATGGTGTAGTGGCCCTCACAGCCCCCGCCCACTCCTCCGCCTCCACTATTATCCCTCCCCTACGCCCCGGCCACTTCGCTTCCGTTGACAGCCACTTAAAGATGTGCCTGCCCGCGATAAGGTGTTTTGTTTCGGCTCTCTGGGCTGTCGGTTTTTGGCGGTGGCCACGCTTGCGGTTGCGCCACCACCGCCTGCCCCCCAAAAAGCGACCGAAACCACTAGGAGCTCCTCCTCCTCCCGCCACCGGCCCGGCCCGCCCAACAGGCCTGACAATATGTACGTATCTTTATTTATGGTAAATTGGGTGATTTACGTTGCGGCCGATAAGCTTTGCTTTTCAGCGCTTGCCGGCTGTCCTTGTCTTGGCATTTGAATTGCCAGGCGGCTCAAGTCCTTCGCTGTGGCACTGCCGCTGGAAGAGGGCCCTGTAAATGGGCTTTTATTTTCGTTAGCCGGGTTAAGAGCCGCACAAGGACGCGGCATGAATGGGGATTCCGAGACGCGGCTGCGAACGTGGACGGCTCAGTGCGCCGCCAAACAATTTGTGTTGGAATTAAGATAATAGATTACATTTAAATGTTTTGGGGGGCTGCGAAAAGGGTTTACTTCTGTCGCCGAAATTTGAGTGCCTCTGCTGACGTCAGGCTCTAAAACGAAAAGATAGGACCCACTCCCGTTTCCGGAACCCTTCCACCCAGGAGGAGCTCTTTCGAAGATAAGAAACGCTGTACGGACGGACAGTCCAGACCCGAAAAGCATTCGCCTTCGCCATTTTAATGAGTGTGAAAAGCGAGCTGGCTTTATGGGTTGCGGCCACCTTTGCGTTTTATGTTAATGAGTGTCATCGGCACGGAGATTCGAGCAGCTCAGCCAGTGCACTCTCAACCCCAAAGCGGATCGAATAAGCCCCAACCCCAGCCCCAACTCCAACCCCAAGTCAGCGAACAATGAAATTAATTACGACAGCCACTTGAATTTCAATCGACAACCTTTCGATTTGCTAATCGCATTAGCTATCGCTGCAAAACAGTTTGCATGCAAAACTGCGACAAATTCAGCAACAAAAGCGGGCGGATCCGGTGCAAATTCGACGAGTAGAGTGCCTCGAGTGTGAAAAGGTAACTCGGATCTCATCTAACACTCGCGATTTAACTCCCCTCAGTACTGGTTGCACAGAAAGAAACTGAATATATAAAATGGTATTCCAAAAAGGCGAGGGTGTCAACTTAAACTCTATAAAAGCGGAAAGAAATTGACTGTTTAGGGTGTTTCTAAGGAATGCTATAGGAGAAACAAAAGAAATAATCAGTTGAACTTTTAGTTTTTCTATCTGCAACAATGCAGCTGCTCTTTTTCTGTTGCCACTTAATGAGATTTTTGTTGAGAATTACCCTGGAACTGGCATTGTCGCACTGTTGCCGACTATTGTAATTGGTTGCCGGCTTGTCTTTGAGCGAAAATATTTAATTAATGCCTTTTGTATTGCAGCTGGATACCAGTGCTCCTCCACTGGCGGGGCGGTAATATAGTACACTCCCCGTTGAATTTAACAATAAGAGACCCTCAAAGGAGAGACAAATAATTCCGAAATTTGACAAGCCAAGCGCATACAAAGGCCTTCGTTTGTTTAATTGCCTTCGGTGTAGGAATATCTTGGGAACCTTCACCTACGCACCACAAACGAGTAAGAACAATTAAAGTCGAGGGTCTCGACTATAAATACCCGGTTCTCAGTTTACACCTAAGTTTTAGAACATGGATAAATATTGCGAATGAGCGCGCCGGATATGAATGATCAGCATCAAGAGCCGACTCGATATAGCCATGTCCGTCTATCCGTCCGTCTGTCCGTTCGTCTGTCCGTACGTCTGTCCGTCCGTCTGTCCGTATGGGGTCGAAAAAGCTTGGTTCTCCCTGTTACATATATTCTAACGTATTCAATATACCCTTGTTCTTTTTAAAAAGCGGGTATAAAAATAAAATAGACAAGCTAAAACAAAGCAAATATTTTCGTGTAAAGGATGTGCGCTCGAGAGCTTCATGATGTTACAGAATTAAATTGGCAGAGCAAAGTGGCTAAAAATATTGTTAAATTCGAAAGAAACTCCCAAATTGGATCGATATGCTGGCCATCAGGTTTTCGGCTTCTACGCTTGGCTGCCAAATTAAATAAAAACCATTTCGATTCGTTTCGACCAAATGTAAACAAAGTGAAAAGAGGAGGCGGCAGGGATAAGGACACGGGCACGGGTACGGATGAGGTGAATCCTTTGGCCCCATGCGGCTTTGTTCATTTGAGAAGAAAAAGTAATTAAAAGAGTAAGTTGTCGGGATTAGTAAAAACATTTTAATTTAGTTGGCATGCATAACAAAGAGTGCCGACAGCGGAGGAGCTGTGGGGCAGGGGCAGGGGCAGGGCAAAGGAAATGGCAGCAAGTCAAACTGAAATGGGTCAATAAATCCGAGCTTAATTTTATTGCTCTGCACGCTCTCTATCTGTGCAGCTCGGCCCTTTTCGCCATCTCCAGGACTCAAGATCCTGGAGAGACGAAGACGAAGACGCAGACGAAGAAATATAAATCGCAATGGTAAACAAATCAAAATAAATGAGTAACAAAAGCAAGCCATGACCATGGCTATGTGAGCTGAGTTTATCCCCGCCGCCAGCTCCTCGCCCCGGCTTTTCCCATTTCCCGGCCAACTCCTCCGATGTGCTGACAAGCTGACAAACTGACTCGAGACTCCGAGGGAGTCTGGCAATCTGCCGGGGAAGTTCTGGGGCGGAAAAGCGGTGCCCGGCAAGCGGAGAGGGTCCGGTCCATGGAGGCAGCAAGAAAGAAATTATAGTGGCTGAGCAGGGATTGAGATACGTAAACGTACACGGATTCCGATTGGAATTGTGATTCCATTTCACAAGCTCCCCAAAAAAAAAAAACAAAAAACAAAACACAATATATGCATGATTGTTACGCAGAGTGTAAATGGGGATTCAATGAACAATATCCCTTCAGATCTCTTTAAATGGAGTTTAGGATTATCTCCAATTACTTTCTTTAATTTAATTTTTTTTGTATATTACAGATATTATAGTATTCAGAGTTATTTTTCTGCGTGCATGCCACCCTTTTACAGCTGCAACATTATTGGGTCCACAGCAAACATTGTGTACATTTTGGCTCATTTCAATAAGGGCACAAATTTTACTAGCAGGACATGTCAGAAAGCAGAAAATGGCCAAAACAGCCGGGGCGGAGGGAAGAGATTCCCGTTTTGATGGCAGCGCCGGGGTTAAAACATATAAATTCGCATTAGAAATGCACGAGTTGAGTTGAGTTGAGTTTCATTTTGGCTGTGGAACAGGCAAACAATGCCCATTGCAACGGCAACGGCAACACAACAGCAGCACTGGACCTACAAAGTGCAGCGCAAGGTAGCTGCCACAATGGCTTTACTTTTGCCCTTGTTGTTGTTGCTATTATACCTGGTTTTTAAGAAGAACAAGGGTATATTGAATTCGTTCGTAATAGGGAAAGGGAAAGCTTCTCGACCCCATAAAGTATATTCTTGATCAGCAGCAACAGCCGAGACGATCTAGCTTTGTCCGTCTGGCCGTATGAACGCCTAGGTTTTGGAGACTATAATAGAGAAAAAAAACTAATTGCATATCCAAAATTGTGTGATACTAGTTCAACAATAATTTGTTTTTAAAATCTGCTACCTTCCCCCGCAACCCCCAAAACCACGAAATTCTGTGGCGACCACAGTTTACGATCTAAAAGGTATAACATTCAGATATTACATTGATAGAGCCAATATCTATCTCTGTTGCGAAAATCAGCCGGTTATGCTCACTTCCGTCCGCTATAATGACTCATGTGGAAATTGAGAACCGGGTATTTATAGTCGAGACACTCGACTGTAAACGTTCTTACTTGGTTTTATTGTAGTGGCACGTTTCGCCGGCCTGCGCAACATTCATTTCCTTGTCCAGACCTGGGATGGCCCGGGCCGCCCTTTTGCCGGCATCCCTTGGCTCCTTTGTCTTGGCAACTTCTTATTCAGGCTTCTGCTCCTGCCCCTGCTCCTGCTCGTGCTGTTCTTTTTTTCAATGAGCATAAACTACTTACGGACGCATCCGCCAGATACAATGTGGGCCAAATAAATAAGAGTTGAACGGGGTTCATTAATTAATTAAATAACCCTCGGCAGACATTCATTATCTAGAACTGCATTTCTTAAACACAGAGAGTTGGCAAAACGAGGTAACCAATATGCTTAAAAATAAATCTTCCACTCTAGCGCCACTGTAATGCCACTGTGCAAAGATAGATACTATATATAGTATAACCGAACGGCGGTGAATAAGTATAAAATATTGTATATTCCTTGGGCAATGAACAAAAACAAACTGCCGGCAAACATATTGCGAGAGTGCAAACAGCGAACATAAGATGCGTTGAAAATCCTTTATCAGTGAAATTATTTGCGCAAGGACAACAGCAGGAGCGGCGGCGACGAAGGCGAAGGCAGCGTGAAAACGAAAATGAAAATGACTCCGGCGAAAGGGCGACCTGGAACTGAACAGAACGGAACGGAACCGAGTTGGCCAAAACAAACCGATTTCGCAGATGCTCCGCGGCCGCTTTTCTTGCCCGCCAAATGAATATCTTGCTTGCCAAATGTGTTGGAAAATTTTTGTTGCTCTGCGAGATGTTGAAAAAAAAAATCTCCGTTGCCATTCTATTCCCGACCGACCGACCCACTCCATTTGCCAGCGCCAAGAAGCGTGCTACACTTTTCTTTAATGGCAGTCTCCGCGCTTTTATGTCATAAAAATTGAGCAAAGCGAGTGAATCTAGCGAATCTCTCGTGGGAGCTGCGAGGGGTGTGTGTTTTTATGACCAGCATTTGAAGGCGTTGATCCCCCCGCCGCCCCTGCCCTGTTTCACCTGATGCAGCAGGGCAGACAATGCGCTGCTTTATTTAAAGGAACCAACGCAGAGACGCTGCCCGTCCCGGGTCAGTAGAGGCGGCGAAGGCAACGCGGCGAAATGCAATTAAAGCGCCGCTCCGACGCTAGCAACCTTTCAAAAATCTACTTGCGAAGTTTTCGCATGCATTGGCAACAACAAACCCGGCACAACCGAAAAACACAGCACACAGCACACAGCAGCGCCAAAACCAGGCAGGCAGGAAGAAAAGCATAGGTACTGGGAAAAAGTTCATTCCCCAATTTCATAGAATTCATACATTAATTTAAAGGATAACCCTAGAGTTGGGATTTCTTGGATCCATTACATTTTGGGCCTTGGGAGTGCTATAATATAATTTAATAATTCCTCATATTTGTTACACATGAGTGAGTGGCATCGCTGCTTTAAAATAATTTAATAGTGGGCTATAAAGATGAAAATATTAAATTTGGTATTCATGTTTGCATGCCTAATGACATCAAATTTTCGTTCACTGCACAGCCACCGGCTGACTAAGAGTTCTAAAAATACTAAAAATACTTAATTTAGCTGAAAATGTCGCTGGCTTTTGTTTTTTGCAGAGCGCGTAGCAAGTTTACAGTTCCTGCCTCGAGATCGTATCTGGAGTGCTGTGCCCGGAAGGCCCCTGCCTCCGCCGCCGCCGCCGCCGGGATCTCCCTTTCTCGATTCCGGCGGGCTTGGCGTACGTGCCCCGTCAAATGGGTAGTACGGATATACGGATATACGGATACGGGGCTAAGTGCAGCAACCAAGTCGCTGGATATGGCCGTGCCAGGATACGTGTGTGCCGGTGTGTGAGCATTAGAAACGCTTATGACAAACGGATATTAAGTTCAGCAGTCACGTAGCTCAGGTAAAATTCTTTTACGATAATTTTTGCTAAAAAAAAAAGAGGCTAAGCAAAACAAAAGGAAACTCCGAAACAGCAGCTGAGTGAATGAGCAGAAAAGGCGCCCCCGGGGAGGGGTGAAAGTGCAAAATGCAAGCAGAGTTTTAAGGAAATAAAGGAGAATAAAACATTTTGGCAACCAGGAAACTTGAATCGCTCAAGCCGGCAGCTTCATTACGCACTTTACGGCGGCAGGTTGCAGTTGAAAATTTAAGCAGGAAGTTCTAGTTTCAATGAAAGGATAAAGCCAGGTCTCTGCCTGCAGTTCAGGATGAGGAGAAGCCGCAAAATTCTGCGAACAGGATGAATTCAAGTTAAGGACTCAACATTTTTGCGGAAAACAGAAATAGTATACCGAGGAGAAAGCTTAAAACTAATTAATTAGCAATGAACGACGACGAGTTGTGTGTCGAAGTTTTTCCCCTTTCAACAATTTGAAAATCTGATCAATTAATTTGGGAGGGCAAAATAAAGTTTGGGTCGATTTGCCCGATTAAATCCTAAGCACATTTTATTGGTGCAGGAGTTGAGTGTGGTAAATGTTACGTATCCGCCCCGATGGCTCGGGTAACTTTTTCCCATTTCGTGTTCATTTGCAATTTGTGGCCCAGCAACAACAATTAAAGGTGCTGCTAGACACTGCACATCCTATCCTGCCGAATCGCTCCCCCCTCCCCCCCTTCGCCCGCCTTATCCTTTTGCCGGAACTCTTGAAGCACCAACAATTAAGTTAACAGTTTTCCCTGTTTGCCAGGTAGGTGTGAGGGCTAGAATTGGTTGGCTGAGGTGAAGTTTACACCTTGTTGGACAAGGGAGCGCCCTTAGCCGAGCTTAATAAATTCTTACAACAAATAAATATTGTTTAATTAATTTCAAAGCTTTGCCCAAAATGCAGCAGTAGCGCCGCAGCAGACAGTTTTGCAACTGCGATGGCAGTTTGCGAGTTTTGCGAGTTGTATAACTGCATTTTGTTTTCGGTTTTTGCACTGTTTTGCGGTTGTTGGACTTCGCCGCGCCTCGCCCTGGGATTTGAGGACCCCTTTGGGGTTTTTGGTTTTGGTTGGCACTCTCGGTCCCAGGGATTTGCCACCAAGGTACGGCGCGCCGTTCCGCTTTCCAGTGTCCTGGATCGGAGCATCTGTGTGTGGGCCATGTGTGCGGTTTGCTCGTTGCCGGCTAACTTTATTACGATTATTTCGGTGCTTGTGCGGGCCTTGTTAATACGCTTATTTCTGTTTCCGCCCTCTTTTCGGGCTCGACCAGGTCTCGGTTTATAAAACGACTGTTGATGTTGCCTTTTTAAAGTTTGGCCAGCGCCACTTTGGCCATCTTTTGCCCACAAATTGCCTGCAATTAGATGCCTTTAATAAAAAGAAACCAGAGCCGAGCTAAGCACAAAAATGTTGTTGCCTTTGTGCTTGCTGTTCTGGAATTGCCAGCAATTATTTAATGGTCCTCTAATAGCCAACATCCGAACGGGGCCATAACAACAGCCAACAACGAGCGGCCGACGTTAACTTAACATTACGCCGGAGTCTCGGTGCTGTGGGTGGGCGCTCTGAGGTAAAATCGGATACAAGTACGAACCGGGGGATGCCCTACAAAAAGTGGCAGTAATCACAGGAAACTTCAAGTGGGAAACTTCAAGGAAGAGAGTAACCAGAGCCACTAATCCTTTATGGTCAAGTTCTGCTGGCAAATGCCATTGAAATCCATAAAATGGGTTTTATATTGTGTTTGAATTTCAAATGAATTTTTAGTTCGATATATTCGCTGTGTTTTTGTTTATATTCAGCTCTTCAAATCCAATTTTTGTAGAATATCTTGAGGGTATTAAAGCTTGTTGTTGGAGTATTAAAGTAGAAACAAAAAGAACACAAATTATTACGAAACGCCCCGGGTGCGCGCCCATCTTCTTCGCTGCCGCTCTGGCACTTCCGTTCCCTGAATTCCGTATGCCACCCTATGTATTCCCGTAGCCCCCTCTAATTGCCAAGTGCCATAAAAATGCGTTTGCTGTTTGTCTCCGCCTTCCGCCCACCACTTCCTACCACCATCCAACAGGCAGCTTTGGCCCCCTCCGTCCGCAATTATCCTTCGCAGCTCCACCCATAACCGATATGCTTTGTGTGCTTTATGTGGCTTTGAATCAGGATACTCCTGGTGTTGTTTGCCTTGGCCGCTGTCTGTTTATATTTTTTAATTTCTTCGGGGCAGCAATAACGCGTGGCAAATACATAAATTCGCGTCAATTAATAAGGAATTGTGGAGCGTGGCAAGGCGAAACAAAATGGCAAGAGCACAGGGCACAGATTATTACATATATGTACGTATAAAAGTGTTTTCAGAGGCAGAGGCAGGGGCGTGGCTCGGAATCGGTCTGCGCACTTCTACTTAATTGCACACTAAAGAGCGACACTGGCGCCGCTGGGGCAGAAAGGGGGCGACTCTGGTGGCGGTTGGCAAGCAGACCGGGCTAAATTACGATGCATTTAATTGCTCGGATTTGGTGCACAGATTTATGTCCGCGCCACTAAGTGGTCTGCTTAAGGCTTAAATGGCCCCGACGACGTGCGCGAGCCAAGGACGCGTTGGAAACGCACACGGTCTGAAAGTGAAATCGCTGCCAGGATATGAGCCATGTGCCCGGCACAGGCACCGGCACCAGCGCCAGTGCCAGCGCCAAATGCCAAGCACCTGTCTACGTGCCCGGGTCGTGGCGTGGCCGACCAGCTTAACCCGCTTGAGGCAGCTAAAAAGAACCAAAATTCTTTTCATTTTTTGCCACATCACATGCTTTCTCGAGATCGTTTTAATTTTATAAAAGCGTCACAAGAACCTAAAGAAATATCTGTGCTAAAACTCAAGGGAATTGTCAAAGTTGTGTAACAATATAGACAATAATGAAATATCTCTTTAATTACACAAGTTTCTGAGCAAATTTATTTTATCATCAATCCTTGTTGCACTTTTGGAAGTTGGAATTATTTTGGGGTGTAAAAACATTCCGAGAAAATTAAAGAAAATTACATTAACCAGTGAATACGTAAATTATTTCGGCCAAGTTGCGCTTTGAAAGTTATTCAGCCAAGTTGCAAATGAATTACTTGAACCAGGGATTCGTCTAGTGCCATTGCTTCAAGCCCATAAAACTTTAAAACTTTCAACTCTTTACCCGGCAACGGGTTAATTTCTGGCGGCAAAAAGCAATTCCCATATGAGGAGATCCTGCGGGTGTGGGCTTTCAGTTGGGAGCCAAGTGTCGCGTTGCTCTTCTAATTGGAGGTCGGAGGTCGGCGAGGCAGCTGAATAATTTTAATTTAATCTTTTCCTCCCGCCGCTCGGTCGCGTGGGGGCTCAGAAAATCAGTTTAGGAATGTAAATTGATTTTGCGGTAATATGCAATTTAGTGCCCAGACATACGGAGCGGAGCACATGCCATGGCTGTGCAGTGGCCAATGGTGCGTATGCGCAATCTTGTCCCCGGAACGGGTCAGCAAAGTTTGTCCCCAACGGTGGGTCAGCAATTTCGCAATCACAGCGTGTGCATGGGCTATTAGGGCGCACAAATTTCAACAATTTAAGATATGGTGGGTGCACCATAAAAAATTAAACTATACGCAAGTATTCCAGGGTTGGGGCCGTAAAAACTTGCCGAAAATAAACAGAAATTACCAGAGGGCGGGCCTGGCCGCAAGTAAATAAAAATGTTGAGGCAGAAAAGCTGCTCAAAAGAAACCGAAAGGAAGGAGCAAGGTCCTTGCGGGGTCCGGGCTCGTCGTCGCATTACGCATGAGGAGTTTTCGCTTTTTAAATTCTTTAAGTAATGCAAATTAAATTTAAATAGCAAATAGGCAAGAGGCGCACAAACACAACACGCCGACAAGGAAAAGCCTGGGAAAAGCCAAACACGCAAACGAGAGGGGGGCCATTGTCGGCAGGAGGACATTGTCGGGTCCAGTGCCCGGCATGAAACAAATTTCAAAGACAAATAAGCGCCGAAAACAGCAGCAATTAATTTGCTCGCTCCGTGTGAGGGTGTCCTCGTGATTCCCGGTCTATCTGGATATGGGCCTGGCCAGACAATTGCCAGGACATTGCGGCGAAACTTTCTTTTTGGCCGCCTCGGCAGAGGCTCCAACTTTTCGGCGCAGTTGGCAAACCGCACACTGGGCCAACAGAGAAACCGAACGGAACGGAACAGCCCAACACGGCTACTGGCAGGCAACTTAAGCCCAACAACTTGAAGTTGTTTCGCAAGCAAACAAACGCACCCACACGACGGTAGCAACAGCAACAGCAATGGCAGTGGCAGGAAACTGCCAACTGAAGTCGGAGTAGGACTCGCAGTAGTTGGAGCCACGACAGCGGAAGCGGCCGGGTTTCAAAAGATGCGGGAACGGAGCGACGTTTCCCCGCTTGGCTGCCGCTTACATTTCACACATTTCTCAAATTTGGGCACTGGGAAAATACTCTCAGTCGGTTCATTCTAATTAGTTCATTTTAATTGTCAACCCTAATTAAAGCCACAAGGATCTGCACTGTATAAAACTAAATAATTTATAAATAAAATATGCGACACTTGACTGACAGTTGTGGACATTTATTGACAGCCCTGACACCTTGGTTGTGGCTAAATCAAATTTCATATTTCTGTATAGTTTTATAAATGTCAAGGCGACGGTAATTTGTAAATGATTTTTCTCGGTCTCAACCACTTGTGCCTGTAGCCTGCGATGCCTTGTGGCGGAGTGCCTTGCATGCGGTTTAAATTCAAATTTGTTGGCAACAAACAGACAATTAATTTCGCATATACCATAGATGTGCTGAAGGCGCTTTTTGTTCTGTCCTGCCTGCGGGGCCTCCGCCGCCGCCGCCCCCTGAGTCTCCACCCAGCCTCCTACATGCCACCGCCTCCTGCCCCGATGTCCTTGTCGTTGTCTGTGGCCCGCAGGCATAATGGGCATCTAAGTGCCGGCTCTGGCAGACAGCGCGGTTCGCATACCCCTGCTCCTGCATATGTGCGGTGTCTCAGGGTTTTCGCTTTGGCCCCGCCCACTTTTATTAGCTTCATTTTTTTTGTGGGGCCCGCCGCCAAGGAGGCTGCGTGTTTGCATTTGAATTTTAAATGTTATTACTTCTTTTAAATTGATCAGCTTCAGCGGGAGGCGGGCGAAGGGGAGTGGGAGGGCTCTGAAAGTCCTGCTAATTTATTCATGGCAAATAATTGTTTGTTAAAAGGGCGCAAAAATGTAGCCCAGCAAATGGATGCTAATCTGCATATGCTGGAAATTGAAATTGGCCAAGTGGGAAAGTGGGAAAGTGGGAAAGGCAAGAGCGAAGCTGACTTTAATGGGAATGGCAAATAATCATTTTCCGCCGCGTTTAATCTCCGCCGCTGTTTGCATTGGATGATGCCCACTAGCAGGGACTAGTGGTTACAGCGAGTACATAACTTAAAGCCACACGCTCCCGGTCCGGTTGCTCTGTTAAATTCCCGGGCAAACAGTCCTAAGGACATGTCAAGCGCAGGGCACAAACAAACAGGCCAGCAAAATACACACGCCACACGCACGGTGGAGATGGAGGTGTTGGAGTCATAGACAATGATTAAATGATGCCCATCATTCATATGCAAGGCATGAGAGGCGGCGGAGGGGAATGGAGGAAGGTCCTGTAATGTAGTGCCNACAGGCCAGCAAAATACACACGCCACACGCACGGTGGAGATGGAGGTGTTGGAGTCATAGACAATGATTAAATGATGCCCATCATTCATATGCAAGGCATGCGGGGCAGCGGGAGGGGAATGGAGGAAGGTCCTGTAATGTAGTGCCATAATCCTCGGCGCAATTTTTGTGTGCACACAAACCGTACGGAGCAATATGTCGTAATATCCGGCGCACTGGCTGTTTTTATTTGCGACGCACACATTTGTATGGCCTACGCAAGGACATATGAGCTAACTGACAGCAATTCTCCTTGTGCCGGGAGGGAGGGGCGGTGCGGGGCGGGGCGGCCCCTTTTTGTCTTATTTCGGGGCAAACAGTTGAAAGTACTAAGCGTGGCTATGATTTAGCGCTTTATTATTTGCCAGGTCTGCCCAAGGAAGCCATTTCAACAACCTGGCCAACGTGCTTCGACGTGACCGTGTCGCGCTGTTAAAATAGCAGCCAGGACGCCTCCGTCGCCGCTTTGTAGCCACTTCATCAATTATTCTTAAGCATAAAATATTTGTCACTTTTACTAAATTTATTGTGACAAGGCGCCTGCACACCTATCACTGGCACACACACGCCCGGGATGCGAGGACCTCTGCATATGAATCACGTGCGTAATGGCGAAAAGGAGCTGGAACCGAGCTGGAACAGAAGCAGCCGGCGAGTGGGACAGCGGAAGAGCTGGCTAGGAGTCCTCTGACCTGCGATTGCTTTACCGGGGCTCAAGTGGACAACATTTTGTTTTGTTTACCCTGCCCGGAAGCCAAGGAATCCTTGTTATCTCAAAGAGTTTATCAAAATATAATCCCCTACCTCACCAGTCTAAGAAACTAAAGAAAATCATATTTTCCATAAATAATTAATGAAATAATTTATACATTTTAAAGCCTTGCATAATAAATGAAATGAGAAACTTGTGAGCCTTCTGCGGAAACTGCTTTACTTTGCCAGAGTATCTTGACTTCGTTTTTGCTTGGCCAGCTCCTTCAACTTGTATTTTCATTTCCAGGTTTGTTTTGCTGGCACTTCCGCCACGTTTTGTATGCCATATATTTTAACGTCCTGCGTATTTGNAAGCCTTGCATAATAAATTAAATGAGAAACTTGTGAGCCTTCTGCGGAAACTGCTTTACTTTGCCAGAGTATCTTGACTTCGTTTTTGCTTGGCCAGCTCCTTCAACTTGTATTTTCATTTCCAGGTTTGTTTTGCTGGCACTTCCGCCACGTTTTGTATGCCATATATTTTAACGTCCTGCGTATTTGCCCTTATTTATGTCCTGGCCAACAAGGAGGGCGGCGGTGGCCCCGCTCTCCAGCACTCCGGCAACCTGGAACACAACTCAGCGGGCCCACGTGGCGTATGTGCGATTTGAGTGTCGCTCGCGCTCGAAGCGCATTGAATCGAACCGGCTGGGGCGACGGAAGTGCGGTGTCAAGTGCCGCGGAAGCTTTCTGGCACTTCATCAACTTTGAAGTAAACGTCCGCCCAAGAATGCAGAATGGAGCCGTCTCCGCGCCGCCACAAATCAGATAAGCGGGCACGCGATTAATATTTTTGCCAGCTCCTTTGTGGCCAAATCAAAAAGTGACTTTCGCTTGAAGTTGCCGACGATAAGATCCTCCTTCTTTTTTTTTGCATTTTTTGTGATATTCAAAAGTAAACGGGGGCGTGGCCAGGGGTCAAAGGCAGCGGCAAAAACCCATTTAATCCCCGCGTATACCAAATGGGCGCAAAGTAAACTGTTGACATTTCAGGCTCGGCAACATGACACCCCACCCGTGCGGAGTGGGGCAAGTGCCACGGGGTAGGTGGTGGTGCAACTACAAATGTTGCTGCTGTGGCAGGACATGCACGTGCTGCTGTCGCTGCTGCAACAAAAGTAGATGTGTCTCCCAAAAAGATACAGCATTCAGAATAGAGAGAAAAAAAAAGGATTACTGGAAAACCCCGTCAAAAAATATTGGAGATGGATTAAAAATTGCAAAACCAGGGTCATCAACTGTTAAATTATATATAGATCCTTTGAGTTTTTGTCAATGATGTTTCCCTCAACCGGTTACAAATTTCTTTCGGTGCAACCCCCTACAATACACCGCCCTTAGTTGTTGTGTTTGCTAAACACCTACACAACTCCTGCAGGTGAATGCCCCGCCCTGTCTCCCCCTCCGCCGCCGCCTGTCGCTTCACAAATATTTTTGAGTCCTGTGGAAAGCGGGAAACTAAATGAGAATCACAATGGTGCAGGCAGAACATGCAGCATCTGAGCGATGGGACAACAAACAGGATCGACGCGGCGGCCTGGAGGAGTCTCCAGCTTTGGTGGAAAGCTGTAAGCTGGAAGCTGGCCGCAATCAGGTGCCAACATGCAGGTGAAATGCAAATAATTTTTGTTTTATCTGTAACGCGGGTATTTTCTTTTCCTGCTTCCCAGCAGATTGTTTGCAGAGCCACCCTCTCTACCTGAGTTCTGTTGTCATTTCTGCTGGCTTTTTTTTAACGTTTATTGCTGTTGTTAAGTGGACAAACAAACAAACTCTCAGACGCATGCAGCTTGAACAACAAGCTAAATAGACAAAGGGGAGACAAGTGACTAGAAATGGGGCAAATCTCGGCAAGGAAAAGGGAAAGTCTGCACCAAGTTAGAACCCTAAGAACGTATTCTTTAAACTTTAAGTATAAATTAGACCAAGGCCCATCGTTTCCCAGAACAGTTGCCAGAAAATCAATTGCTCCTTGCGTGTTTTTTGCGTGTTACGCCTTTTTTCTGCCTACAATTGCCAATAGTTGACATTCAGTTGTACTGATTGAAGCACAATGTGGACTGACAAAGAAATTGATTTGATTTGAAATGGAATGGAATACCGTTTACAAGCACAGCCCCCCCATCGGTTCTACCCGGTTTCGTCAACTAAGGAATGTTTGTCCCAGCTTCGATTGACTGATTCTGACGACGTTAAGGCGAGCTTTGTGGCTGTCTGTTTTAGTTGCTTTTTGGTTATTTTTTCTCCTCGGGATTTTGGCCGAGGCTTCTGCTGCATTTTCCTCCGGATAACTGGGAAAGCAAGGCAAATGAAAATTCATTTTCCACGTTGTCTTTTGCCATTCACTTCTTTATCCCTGTATTTCTTCCTCCCTCCACTTGTTTTCATAACTTTTGCGCTTGTACGCACAAAAAAAAACACAAAAAATAAAAGAGAAGATATGTAGAAGGGGAAAACCCCTCTAACACGGAGGCAGGCTTTTGTGGTTTGTGCATCGGAATCCGCATTTTCAATCCGCATTCGCATCCGCATCCGCATCCGCCGGCGGTTCAGTCAGTCAGCCAGCTTTTATGCCGGGAACTAGTTGCATTTTTATAAGCGCAGGCAGTACCATTTTTTCTGTAGCATCACCCCTTGAAAAATCCCCCATTCCCCGGCCGTAGTTGCGTGACTACTGCCGTAATATTTACTAACGCCCCCCCACTGCCACTGCCACGCCCCCTGCGCCCTGCACCCTGTCCTTTGGAGTGCACTGTCAAGCACACTTGTCGGCGTCATGGCTATTTTGGTTCGCACAAAAAATCAAAAAGTGTAAGCTCCCATGAAAGAGGAGCAACTCCAATCCCCCGCCGACTGTTGACTGAGCCGGTTCACTAAATATTTACCTTGCAGCTGTGTCAGATTTACTTTTATTTGCCCGAACGCTCCCGGAATTTCAATATTAGTTGCAAAAATATACAATATGTACTACTATACATATAAACTATACTACGTATATGCATGTAGGCCAACGCAACAGTTTATAAAATGCCAAAAAGAGCGCAGGGGATCGTGGCGCCGCTCACGTAACATTTCAAAGTGTAGTTAATTGATTTTTCAGCACAATGCCAAGCACAGAAACGGGTAAAAATTTGGCACCCAACCTTTGGGCCACCCATCCAAGCGCCCAACATTACACTGAACCAAATTTGTTGTTCATAAACTAATAACTTGTGGGGTTCATATGCAACAATCATTCTGATTGTTATTTAAGGACTCTTTGGCGTTTGTCTAGCAAATAAGTTAAGTTATTTATAGGTAGATATCCCTCAGAATGCTTTGTTTATTTTGAAAATATAATTTTAATTAAGCCCTTGTTCTTTCATATCGTTAATTTTTTGCTTTATTACCCATTACCGGTTAATTTGAAAGCCCTTTCGAATTTCTTTCTGTGGCACTGACGTGGCGGGCTGACAGCTCTTCCGCTTTGTATGCAACACAAAAATTGCAGGACCTGTTTGCTCGCTTTTTACATAAATGCCATAAATTGCGTGTTGTTGTCAGTTGATTTTTCGGCAAGAGGTTGCCGCTGCCGCAGTGCAGTGCGAAAAGTGTCGCAGAGGCAAAGAATTTCTCCCCAATTCCGCCCACTACAGCAGCACCCCCCATGGGGGGGCTAGTGAGGCGCGATAAGTAAACAAAAAATGTATTTGCTCCTATGAATATGAATAAATATTTGTCGCAGCTGCAGTTTGCAGTGGCAGCAACAGCATGTGGCACTAAAAATGAAAGTGTCAACATTTAGGCCGCCCCCGGGCCCGGCTAACTGATTGCTTGACTGATTGACTGGCTGACTGCCTGACTGGCCGACTGACGGATGTCGTTGGCAACAGAAGTTGCCAAAAACTGTAAATGGCACAAAACCTGTAGCCATCAGCAAAAAATTGGGCATGCTGGCGAAATGTTAAAACGAGATGCGAGTGAATTGTATTGTGCAGTTGATCGATTGACAGGTAGTTTCTTGGAGTGAAAACGTGGCAGCTGCGCGCATCCGTATAATTATTAGATAGAACTATCAGTTCTACGACTACTTAATGACAGCCGGCACATCGAAGAGTTCCCCTCGAAGAGTTCGTAATTCCAAGCGATGGCAGACGTAATTCGGTAATTTTAACTTTTGATTGGCAAATTAAAGAACAAAAAACTATTTGCACCTACAACTTTTCCACGGAAAGTTTGTCGTTGCCGGAAGAAGTTGTCCTCGGCTGTCCGGTCAGCAATTTTCTCACAATAATACTCGTACCTAGGGTCACTTCCTGTGACCCCTCTCCCTGGGGCAGTGCCTCTCCAGACATCCAATCAAAAAGGAAAACTAAACCGCAAAAGGGGCAGCAGAAAGGTCAGAGGGCGAGGGGGAGTTGCAGCATCAAAAGACGCAAATACAGAGTAATATGCAAGCATTTTATACACTTCGACGACTGCAACCGTTGGCCAGACTTCGTTTTCTATAATTTCACCGCATCTATGGGGGCAGAGCAGGGAAACTAGGGAAATAAAAAGTATCAAACGCATAAAGCATGCAATGGAAAGAGCAATGATTCATTTGGAAAAGCTTCTGTAGGAATGCCAAAATGAGCTGATAGAATGCAGTTAATTGAACCGATTGTGAATGAATTTGGTTCAATTTTTCCGGTGTACCAACTCTGTGGTTGCAGGGGATTTGCTTTACAGAGATGAGCATGTTCAGCTACTCACGTGCCGCATGCTTTGATTTGTTTCGTTACGTTTCATTACAACAATCATGGCTATCTCTACCTTTTTCCCTCTACCATCTGGCTGCCTGCGTCTCCTCGGGAGTGGTATTTCATGTTCGAACAAAAAATCACCCATAGATGCGCTTGCCCACAGCAGACACCCACCCGATGAGGTTGCGGTTTTGATTTGCTGTGGCCAAGATTCTCGGCAGAGCTTCTGCAAAATTTCATTTTGTTTAAAACCCTGTCCGAAACATACTCGTAGGCAAATTTAGGGCTCCCATGAGATGCTGCAGCAAGACGAGGCTGTCCAAGGTAATCAGAATATTGCAATTGTCCGTTGGCCATTGGCCATTGGCCATTTGACAATGGACAGCATGCATCATGCACTTTTATTATTATGCCAAATATTTTGCTACCCATCCTGATGATGGATTTTTCAAGTGGATCCCTTTGCTGGCTCCTGCACGGCGAGAAATCGACAGTGACACCCGATATTTTAACCGCACCCAGGCACCTAGGAGTCCTAGCAGTCCTAGGAGTAAGAGATACAGATGCAGGCTGCCAACCTCAATGGCAGTTCATTTGTCTTGTCCTGTCTGCTGGCATCAATGAGTGTGTGTAGCATCCTGCTCGCAGGATACTTTGTGGCTTTGCACTTGTGCTGGGATAGATGCTCGACTGCTCCTGCACACAAGCTGAAATTTAATTTATTTTGCAACTAAATCGATTGCAGACACAACATCAGCATTAGCAGCATTGGCAAGAGGCAAGTGGCAAGTGGCAAGAACCTCCCCACACACACCAAACAACACAAAAAATAAAAGGGAATGGAGACAGGAAGTGGACTGACTGACAACTCGAAAGAACAATTGCTTTAAATAGCCAGAGTTTTCCCGGGCCATAACTTGGCTAATTTCTTCTAACTTTCGATTGGCTTATTTGGCAATTTCGGGTTTGTCAAAAACTTTCAAAGTCGAGTGCTGTTTCTTGATTGAATTTACTTTAAATTTTACTAAACCTCAATAAAGATGCATTTATTTCTTTCTATAAAAACCAAGACAAAATGCTAATTGCTTTTGGGCCCAGTTGACGACTCACTTGCTAATTAGCCAACAGCACTTGGAAATTGCACAGCTTGCCTCTTTTTTTTAGGTATTTAACCATTACCTCTCTGATTTACCTTTGTCTTTTTCCCTGTAGTCCAGGAAAATTTTGAGTTACTTTCTTCATTTTTTTGTCTTGCCAATTTCGATGCCAGCTTTTTGAATGCCAAGTTGAAAGTGAATGCCCCATGTCGCAAGCACATAAGCAAGCATGCTTTTGCATTCTGTTTGTTGTTTAGCCGTCTTGCTTCTCTTTTGCTGTTTTTTTTTTTGGTTTTTTGCTTTTCTTGTTGTAATGCAGAAAGCGCATCAGGCATTTGTATGCATTAGCTGGCAAAACGAACATTTTATGGCAGCAGCCAGGCCGTTGGGGGTGGAAAATCGAGGGGTGCTGGGAAATGGCTTTAGCACAAATATGCATGTCGGCACATTCTTGCATAGAATTGCACTTAAATGCAGAAAATGGCACACAGGGGGGGCGCCAATGCGGGCAGCGGAGAGCGGGGGGCGAAGGGTTAGAGCCGGACTGGGTCTTCAGGAAAATGCGGCCAAAGCTGGACTGCAGAAAGAGATAGACGGCGAGGGCCGGGGCACTTATAGGGCCATCCCGAAGTACGCCATGAAAATCAGGAAACAGGATATATTAAGTTTGAGGAATGGACGAATGGATAGTGTGGCTACTGTTGTTGTTACTGTTGCTGTTGTCGCAACAATAAAACAGCCGCAGCAGCAGCAGTAGCAGCAGCAGCAGCAGCGGCAGCAACAAGAGCAGTAAAACTGCCCCTGCGACACTTTTTATGGCCGCACATAAAACAGCAGCAGTGGCAGCAACAAAAGCTGCTGAAGTTTGCCAGGCGCCCTCTTTTTTCAATTGCCTGCCACAATTTCTATTAGTGTAAATATGCAAAGTACATGAAGACATGAGGCTCAACTTCCGCTGAGCATGGCAATATAAAATGCAAAATGTAACAATGTTGCCACTGCTGTTGCTCCTGCTGCTGTAGATGTTGCTGCCTCTGTTGCCGCCGCCGCTGCTATTGGCATTTGGAATTCGGAATTACAATTGCTGGCCGTATTTAAAAATCTTATTTAAAGCCATTTCAGCCATCTAGCAACGCTTTTTCCGTTAACACTTCATTTCAGCCATTAAATGAATGGAGAGACGTTTCGAAACAGAGAAGCAACATTAGTGAAGCAAATTGCAATGAGCAGCAAAGCAAAGCATGCAAATCAAAGCACAGCAAAGCACGGCAAAAGCATAGCAAAAGCAAAAGCAATCCAAAGCGTAAGCTTAACTCAATGGCAGTGAGTAAGTGGTGAGGGTTAGCACGAAAGCTAATGACTTAATATCCTCCTACCTGGGAGATACTCCTTTGAAACGTGTTAATTGAAAATGTTTTTGCATTCAAGCTCAAACCATATTATGATCTGCTCAATTAAAGTCTGCTTTTGGCCCTTCATAAAGCCAATTTGAAGTAATCATTTTCCCTGGCAGCAGCAAACAAGCTTATGAGCAAAGAAAATGGTTCGGCAAAGACAAGAAGCTTCGCTGCGAGATGCAAATAAAAATATTTCCCTAATATAAAATTCCAATTGATTTAATGGAGAGTCAAAAATCAGCTCAAAACCCTTTGGCTGATTACCATTTCCATTCCGATTGCGAGATTCTATTCCGTTTTTAGCACTTTTCCCAACATCACGGCGCACTTACGAGTATGGCCATCTGAGGCAAAAATGAAATATTAATAATCCTGCGAGTTCAGGCCAGTTCAGGCCATGGTCATGACTAAAAAGTTCCGAGGCAAGAGTTGCCATTGCCATTGCTGGCTGCCGTTGGGGCATTAAAAATGCAAATTTCACCGTCGAGCGGCCAGACTCTATCACTTTAATGCCTTTCACTGCGATTTGCCTGTCTGGCGGCGACCCACTCGCTGCCTTCTTTTCGGATAATTTTTTTGTTGCCGCCCGGTGAATGCAACACGTGCGCCATAAATCATCCCGGGAGGTGGTCGCCTGATGGTTCCTGCTGGAAAATACTGGCTGAGTGGGTGAGTGGGTGAGTGGGTTGTGTGGAGGCGCTAAGAGCCCGAAGCGAACCAATTTCAGAAATCAAATCAAAAATAGTTTCGGAAAGTTCCAAGTGCTTTAACTCCCGCCAAACAATGCAACAAATTGCAGCCAGCGAAGGAGGAACTTTGTAATTGTCTTGCAGCGACACGTGGGCGCCCACTGCCACTACCACGGCCATGTCACCTTTATTTAACGCTGCCAGGCAGCAGGAAATCTTGAGGGTTCGGGTGGGAGGAGGACCTCTTGAGCGCCCGGGGAGGGCCATAATAGACAGCCATAAGCATAGTCGTTGCAATTGGGGCTGCACGAGTGCCTCCTTTGAGGTTCGCGATGTGTTACCATTGTCTTGCCGCATAATTGAAATAACTTGGCCCGCGAAGAAAGGTAATAACTAGCAGAGTGTGGTCGCGAAAAGATGTGAATTCAAGATGCCAGAGAAACCAAAGAATTCCGAACAAATAGGCTGCGCATTTGAATTTTATAAGTAATTATTATTTGTCCGCTAAAAGCAATTTTTCTATCAATTAAGGTTTATGAACATTAACTCAAGTTTATTCCCCAACGAACACAAGTTTTTCCTTTGGGGAACAGCATCGAAATTTAATTAAATGGAAAGTTTCTTTCTTTCTGTCTGCCTGTCTGTCTGGGCATCCCGTCCCCAGGTCCTCGCTTTTCGGCTTTTTATATCCCTGCGTGCCGGCTGTTAATTTGCTTTGAATGAAGTCGAACATGTGTGCCACGCCCCCACCGCCCCCCATGGTGCTCACCTGGAGCAGGCATGCATATGAGGAGTAAATGCGGATGCGAATGCGAATAGGAGAAGTTCGCTGCCATTTGTGGGTGCAAATGTCACGTTGACTTGGCCCACTAGTCGTTTCAGATGAATACTGTGGAAAATCCTAAGCGGAAGTGTTTTAGACTCAAGCCAAATCATTCAGAAGAGTTTATTTGAAGGGATTCAATAATATGTATTGAGGAAATCCATGTTTTAAGAGCCTGAAACTACTAAACCCCGACACCCAGGTTTCCCTTTTCAGCCTATCTTTACAGATATCCCTATCTTATTGGTTTTTTGCCAGTGCATTGGTAGTTCTGTGCTGTTTGCCGCGTAGCTACGTGCGTTGAGCGGTTCGGCGGATGATAGAGGGCGATGCAGGGTGCCGGGGTGCCGGGGTGCCGGGGGCCCGGAGACCGGGGACAGGGTGGTGGAGCGTGGCTCTTGCAGCGAGTGCCGTTGACAGGGGAGACGGTGTCAAAGGGTCTGACTGCGGCTCCGTCTGATGCTTGATTATGGTGTTAACCCCTGTGTGAACTTGCACCAGGTGTGACCCCTACCTGGTCGCCTAGTCCCAGACCCGGACCCGCACTGTCGCCCTCGCCCTCACCCTCGACCTCACCCTCTCCCACATCTATTCAGACGTCAGCATTTCAATTGGCTCGCACAACCCCTGGCCAAAACAGTTTTCATGCTTGTTAGGAAATTTGTATAATGCATAAAGTGTCGCCAACTTTGCGTATACGTAATGTGCAATGTGGCAAAGTCCGTAGACCGTGCCGTGATGATGAGCAATTAGCAAACAATTGCAGAATTTTCACTCAAAAATAAACACAGAGTCCAGTGTGCCCGAGAATGGCTGAATGCCAGAGTGTCGGAATGCTGGAATGTCTGAATGTCTGAATGACTGGATGACTGAATGAGTGGCAGTGGCAGTGGCAGTGACAGACAACGCCTGGTGTGGGAAAAGCTGGGGAACGAATATGAAAGACTCTTCCTCCGGGGGAATTAAGTGCGGTTCTGTGAGTTGGCCAATGAAACCTGCTGGCCTTGCAAAAGTCCAAAAAAGTCCAGACTCATAATTAAAAGTCAACTGTTTTATGGCGCCAGGGGGGGAGGATGAACGGGGATTGCGTTCTGGCAGGGATTATGGATTTTCTGCACTCACCAGAATTCGCAATGACATGCGGCGAGCCCGGATCCGTTGGCGATAATAATTTGGTGGAATTTTCGCTGCTGCTGCTGCTGTTGTAGCTGCTGCTGTTGCTGTTGCTGCTGTCAAATATTTGAGGTCCCGGCAGAACATCTTCATAATGCAAACTATCCGGCTTAATGTGCTGCGTTGGCTCGGCGGAAGTTGTAAAGTTTCGCTCATCAT
Source organism: Drosophila ironensis (assembly GCA_021223825.1). NCBI lineage: Eukaryota > Metazoa > Arthropoda > Insecta > Diptera > Drosophilidae > Drosophila > Drosophila ironensis. Next base: position 142,075 of record JAJJHQ010004461.1, on the reverse strand, counting down.
CAACGTCAGCCGCAAACAGCGTGGCCTCCTGCTGATCTGGAAATGATATTGCTGCTGCTGCTGCTGTTGCTGTTGCTGCTGCTGCTGCTGCTGCTGCTGTTGCTGCTGTTGCCGTGGCCGCTGCATTTCGCTTGCGATTATAGTACTCGTAGTTTGTTTTCGTCGCAGCAACGGCCGCAGCAGCATCGCCGCTGTCGTCAGTTGTCGCCGCTGTCGCAGTCGTGGCTATGATTTTATCCTCGACCATAAATTGCACTTTTTTGCGTGAGCCAGCGACTGATGTTGGTGTCGCTGTGGCTGTCGCCATGTCCGTGGGCGTCGGTGTGGGTGTTGATGTGGCCATGGCCGTGGGCGTCACCGCCACCATGGGCGTGGTCGCTGTTCCCGTCGGCGTCGGAATATAGAACTGTGATTTGCCCGAAGGCGTCAGCAGCGAAACGCCAGAACTGTCAGCCGACGACGGCCCAGTGCCGGTATCGCCGGTCGACAAAGATATTGGCGAAGATATAGCGGCTGGCAGCTCGAGTGTGGAGGGTCGCTTCAGTATCGACTTGATGGCCGGCGTGGTGGGCGTCACAGTGAGCACTGTGTAAGCCGAACCCTCGTCATCATCATCCTTGTTTTCATTATCCGCGGCTTTGGCAGTTGCAGGAGCTGCCACGGGAGTTGCCTCGGCCACGGGGGCAGCAAGTGCTGGCGGCATCGGCGGCGGCGGGGGCTCATCCGCTTTTTTATTTCGCGGCGGACGGCGCGGTCCCTTGGGCGTCACCTCCGGACTGGTGGTGGTGGTGGTGGCCACAATAATTCGCTCGTAGCTGTCACCCGGATCGCCGGCATCATTGTCCCCCAGACTGATCCGCTGGCCAGCAATGGCCGTCACATTGCCGCTGTAGAACTTGCTGTTGCTCCGCGCCACCGCCTTGCGCTCCTCGCGCCCATCGTCGTCGTTTAGCTGGGCATCGGCCAGCTGGAAGTCGTCGCCGCTCTTCCGCAGCTTCCCGTTTTCGGTTGAGATCAGGTCATAGGGATTGACGTGGCAGCGCAGGATGGACCTTCGGCTGGAGGCCCGCGTGGCCAGGCCGCTGCTCTGGAGCAGCGACTCGTTGTCCTCCATCAGCCAGCAGTCCGAGGGATCCGGAGCTGGCGGGGCCACAGCCTGCGACTTGGAGGACGCGGTGGCCGAGGTCGGCGGCGGAGGGGCTGCCCGGGTTCGAGGGCGACCCCTCGTCTGGTTGCTCGCCACGCTCGATTCTCCGCGGCTACGTGACTTGCCGTCCTTGGAGTCCTGGTGCTGGTGCTGGGAGCTCGGTTCGGGGGACAACAGTCGCGTACGCCGCATCAGGTCGTAGGGATCCTTCTGCGGATCCAGAATGGACGGACGTGATTTCTTCGTGCTGCTCACCACACGCATGGTGGCGGCCATGGGTCGTCGGGAGCCGGGTGCTCCGCTGACAGCTGGCAGACGCACAGTTCCGCCGCTTCCGCCGGCAGCCCCACCGATTGTGGCAAGTGGCAGGCGGGAGCCCTTGCACTTCTTGCACACGCTCGCCTTTTTCACATCACGTTTCGTGCCGTTGAGATACTCCGGACACGAACAGATCACCACGGCGAGGGCGGTGGTGCCGCCGGGCAGCAATGCCCCGCCCCCGCCCTCCGCGGCCGCAAATATGGCCGCAGCATGGGGATGGTAGCCGTAGGAGGGGCGGGCGGGTATGCCCCTCACTGTTCCGTATATCCAGGGCTCCGCATACTTCATGGAGCGCGAGAGGGCGCTGGGCAGGAATTCGGCGGCAGGAACCGGCGGCAGTTGGTACGCGGCCATCATCTGGTGGTGCGCATGGTGGGGCAAGTGTTGCTGCTGTTGCTGCTGTAGGAGGTGCTGCTGCTGCAGATTGAGCTGTTGCTGCTGCTGCTGGTGCAGCTGCAGCTGCTGCATGGCCTGCATGCCGCTGACGGCGGCTAGAGAAGCGGTCTTGTCCCCTGAGTCAGGGCTGGCGAGGGTCTTGAGCCGCTGACTCCACGATTTCTTGGACTTGTCGTACATGAGCTGCAAGTAAACAAAAGTCAATAAATGAGAGATGATCTAGGTTACATTTTCATTAAATAGTAACCAAAAACAAGTGCTAAACAACTCTCTAAATAAAATAGAATCTATTTCACAGATTAACTTCAAGTTTCAGGTCAAAACTCAGGCCAAAATTTGGGACTAACCTTTCTATCCTCGTTGGTAGTGCGCACATAATACCCAATTTAAATTAATGGCTACGATGCACTCTCTGTCCTTTGTTTTTCATCAGCTGAAAACCGCCTGCTGTCTGGAAAGAGAAAAAGAGATAGAACACGATAAAAAACGGGAAAAAAATTATTAAAGCGCAACGAGTCCGGCGGGAAATCCGTTTAGAAAAGTTTCATTATTGAAAAAGTTTAAAATGCGATTATGTGTATGTGTTTCAGATGGTGATGGGGTTTTAGGGTTTCGCCACTGTTTGTGTTTCGCTTTGAGTCGCCTAATGAAAAGGGCTGATGGATGGCCAAGATTAGCCCCGGGAAATTGATCCATTTTCACGGAGGTGGATATTTTTGTTATTTACCTTAATTAATATGGCTCTGAGCCCGCTCTAAATAATTGCAATGGTTAGCTATTTGATCGCTAGAACCGGCAAAACTCGATTTGTCACAGTGAAATCCCGGAAATTGTTCGGTTTTTGCGACCCTCTGGGATGCCAAATCAAATAAACCAGTCAAAAGAATATAAACCGCATTCATGGCTTTCCTTTCCTTTTTGGGAAAGTTCTTTTCAGGCTGGCTTTCACTGGAGATTGGAAATTCGGCGAGTGGAGTGTGGAGTGTGGAGAGAGAGTGGCTGCAAGTTGGCAACTGGCAAACACCTACACGCTTGCCGCAAAGCTGGCAACTTTGTTTTCATTTCGCCAGTGAATTTTTGTCATCATCGTGACCACTTTTCACAATCAGTGGCAAACTGGACAAGGAGCGAGAATCTTTTCTTGTTGCAATTGTCGCCCAGTTGTTGCAACTTTCGTTGTCCGTGCTGCTAGTTGCTGCCACTGCATCCTGGACATTAATCAAAACGCGAAGCGGAGCGGACTCCCACGCGACTGCAAGGCCGAGAGGTGTTGGCACACTTTGGACCTGGCTTAGAGTTGCTTTTCAGTTCTGTTTCTTGAGGTGCTCCTCCTGCCTCCTGCCTTCTGCCCGGCCTGAAAGCACGTCGTCCCGCTGCCCCGTTGAAAAATGTTGATAAATGTTGACAATTTTTCCGGCAACCACTCGTGATAAATCTAATTTTTCTCTCTGGCCCCGGGCAGCGGCGTTCCTGTGCTTGCCACAGTTGTTGCATTGTTGTCAACAGCAGTTGCCATTGCCCTCGTTGTTGTTGTTGTTGTTGCCGTTGTTGTGACTGTTGCTCTCTTACAGTTTTGATTACATGGCAGCCACTCCTTGTTGCTGTTGTGTAGGTGTGAAGTAAAATTAAAAACGTGTCATTTTTTGCTTTATCGCTTGACGCGGTGGCGCCCATGGGTAAAGTACTGTACACTGTACAGTGAAATGCAACACAACAGCAGAGCGGCAGCCATGACCCCAACAACAATGACAACACACACAAACACGAGCGAGGCCGGGGCACGAGTGAAATTTAAGCCACTTTTGTTTGTTGTCGGTTTGACTGATGTTGGCCAAGGGGGAGAAATTGTAAATATGAACAAGGGCTTCGCTTTCTGGGCGGGCTGCAATGCTCATACGCAGGGTGGTCCGGCGACTTTAAGTCAACGTTTAGCAGAGTTAACTGCTCCTACTTCAAGTATTTTACATAGTAATAAATAGTAGTCACACAAAAGCCATTGATGTCTATTGATTCGCCTTGATTGGCTTGTGAAAGTCCCTCCCTTTTGTCTGCCAATTCTTTGGGTGGCATTGTCTTTTGCCAGTTGGGCCAATCAACAATCAAAAGGGAGGAATTCGCATTCAAGTGGGCTTAAGCCGTAATTAAGCACTTTGATTGTCTGCCGGCTAGCTTTGGCTTAATCCGTTTTCTTTCCAGCTTCATAATTTTTCACGCTCAATTGGCCGCAACTGCAGGAGCTTCACCAGCCCCGCCCTCCCCGCCCCGTTCAGGGGTTTTCCTCGCCGCATTTGCGCCAAATGCAATTTGTCATTATAAATTTACGTCGGTTTAAGCAAAGGCAAAGGATCGGGGAGGGGCCGACAGACGCAGCCAAGTTGCACAAAAGTTTGCTTGCAAAAAAAAAAGGAGAGCAAACTATTCGGGGAAATCGGGAGGAAAAAGAACTACTGCATTTTTCAATATATTCTCAAGTTGACTCGGCGCACAAAAGTCTGGGGCAAGTTTTTCTTTTCGCTTTTATTTTCCGTTTTGTTATTGTCTTGGCCACTGGCTGAAGAGGTGTCCATTTCGGCCACCCGGGCCAACGGAGAACAGAGAACGCAGAAACTTTCCGCGCCGCAGATTGATGGTCATATGAAAAAGTAGTTAACGCCCAATCGAAACTGCAGTCAAAGTCCAACTCCAAGTCGATGCAGACGGGCTAATTAAGTGACTGAGGGTTAAAGTTTAATATAAATTCACGTAATCATTTGCCCATTTGCAGCTGCCCAGCAGCAGTAGTTGAGACATTTAAAATGCAATTACTGCTGCTGCTGGGAGCCACAGAAATAGCCAGGCCCAGGGGCAGGGACAGAGCCAGGGACAAAGGCAAATTGCAAAAGAAAGGAGCTCAACGCTCCCAGATCGGGGAATATATACCCGTCCGCGAGGCCCTCAATTGATGGGGAGCATATGGCAGCCGTTGCTTTGGGGATCATGCCATAAGCGGCTTAGCGGCCACCAGACACCAGGCATCCAGCTAGCTCAGGTAACTCTGGTAACTCGGGTAACTCGGGCAACCCAGCTAACTCTATCAGACACATCAAGCATACGCTCCGTTGTGCAGCTCTGAATTAACAATTTCATTTAGCTGTTTGCCAGCAACTTAATTTATTCCAGTGATGACGTCGCCGGCATCGCTGCCGCCACTGAAAAGCCAGCAAGAAAAATTGGCCAAGAACAGAGGCGGAGGAGGTGGAGCAGGAGCAGGAGCATCGGTGGCAGAACCAGACGACGACGACATAATCACCGCTTTGGAGCGCCAAATTTACGCGTTGCAAGCGCCCGACTAAGCGCGGCTCAGGCTGCAAAACATAAAATCGCAGGATGGATAGTGAGAAGTGGCGCGACCAGAGCCAGAAACACCCAAAGAAAAATTAACCAATATCATATATAAAATTTTCCTATATAAAATAGGGTTCTCAAAATCAAGAGACCATGACAACCCTCTAGAAATAATAATTAAATCATTTAAAAACTTCAATATGAACCAATTTATTAGTAATTTCTGTACGTGCATAATCCCAACGTGTATGCATGTCTGCGATATATAATATATACGGGATGCACCCCACGGGCGGTAAAATGGAAGGCGCCGCATCATCCTAAGCTTGAGCTGCAGCATCAGCTGCCTTAAGTCCTGGTTGAAGGCGACGTGTGCCACTTTGGCGCTGCTTCCTGCTTCAGTTTCAGCTCCTGCTTCCCTGCTCCTGCTCCTGCTCGTGCTCCTTTAGACCCTGCAGCAGCATCTGGAGGCTCTTGCCAAAAGAACCCGACGGATGCAGAGACGAAGATGAAGTGGCTGACGGCTGACTGGCAGCAAAGGAGCTGGCACTCTATTTATATTGAATTAAATTTATTGAAAAACCTAATGAGGTATCTTTCCCAACATTAGTTGCCGGCTCGTTTCGGCCACAAATGCATCGCCAACAGTCGGCAGATTTATGCTTGGACAAATTAATTTATGCTCCAGACAGTTAAGTAAATTACGAGAGGCATAAATTTCGAAACCAAAACCGGGGTGGAACTTTCTGGGCATTAAAGTAATTTACTAAAACGTTCACATGGCTTTCCCAGAGGCAGCCACCGTGCCGGTGGGTGGGTGGCGGCGGCGGCGAAGGAGATGACAACAAACTAATTGAATTTGCTACTTAGTGAAATGTGAAATGTTAACAACTTTTGTGGTACATTTGCTTGCAGACTGTAGGCCGTTGCCGGTAGGCACAAAACTTTCCCAGCCAGCACCCCCCAGCCCCTGCCCCTGCCCCTGCCCCAGACACACATTAAAGTGCAACGACAGTTGCAGGAGCAGCCATTAAATTTGCGCAATTAACCAGACGCAAACGGAGACTGTGTCTGGGCTGAAGTTGCACAACTTTGCTAAACTAATTAAAATGCATATTCTACAGGCCCGGCTGCTCCCCTTTGCCGTTTGCGCTTGCCAGCGGCAACATAAATGCGAAAACTTTCGCTTAGTCGCCAAGTAACAGGCAACACAATGCAGCATGCCAGCAAATGGGATAGGTAAACAAATGGGTGGCTGGCTAAGTCACAGGAGCAACGGCTCCTGCAACCTCGTCAGGACGGGACGGAACGGGAGGGGACATGGCGCATCCTCCACATGGAGTAGAGCTCTGGCCGGGCAGAGGACACGTTGATGACAGTTTTGTCCAGAGCCCCTGCAATTTGTATAACATGCTGGGCAGTTCCTGCCAACTCGGTAGCCAGCGACTCCCCTTCGTTACTTCGCATTTTGTTAAAGCAAAACTTTTTGTAAACTCATTAGGGCAGTTGGCCAAGCAGGCAGCCAAGCGAGTGCGCTAACCAAACGGGCCAGAGCCAACAACAAGGGCGGCCCAGAAGGCAACTTTTCGAAAGAAAGCAGCTAGCCCTGTGACAGCGAAGTAAACCGAGAAAAATTCGGAGAATTCTCAACGAATTACAGATGATTAATGTGTACAATCCCCCATCGAAAACATGGTTAATTGAAGTCATTTTAGAGGGAATTTAGAGCAATATGGCTTGGTAATAATTTTAAATAATTTTGTTTTCCGGTTTTACGGGTTTTCCTCTCTGTAACAAAGGGTCCGCCAAGTCGGGAGGAGCAGAGAAAAGGTTCAGGGGACCCCGGGATCTGGAGTGAATACCAGGATAAACAAAAGCCAAAGACCGGGCCAAGATAAACAGGCAACTCCTTATGCAGGCACGGCTTACTGTCGCTTTTCATGCGGCTAAACACGCCCGACGGTGCAGTTGAAATTTTATTTATTGCATTAACTCGGGACCGGGCTGCTCATAATAAACGTAATGAAAATGATGTTCATGATGGAGCACACTAATCGACTGGCGGCTCTTTAAGCTGAACGCGTCCTGGAAGGCCGATAAATTGATTTAAACGCGACCTGCAAACACTTCGACGGGAAGTTGGGACGATTAAGCGACGCCAATGCAACAAATGCCGATGCATAAATAAGTGTATAAATATTGTGTAGGGAGAACGAACATATGGCTGCGGTGCAGTCAACAAAATGGATTCCCTTGGCAGAGAATTGATTGTGTGGAAAATTTAATGTGCTTGCCAGCGACATTTTTCATAGCATACTTTGGAGTGTTTGCAAATTGCGTCGCCCGCGCCCGCGCCCTCATTCTGCATAATNGACGGGAAGTTGGGACGATTAAGCGACGCCAATGCAACAAATGCCGATGCATAAATAAGTGTATAAATATTGTGTAGGGAGAACGAACATATGGCGGCGGTGCAGTCAACAAAATGGATTCCCTTGGCAGAGAATTGATTGTGTGGAAAATTTAATGTGCTTGCCAGCGACATTTTTCATAGCATACTTTGGAGTGTTTGCAAATTGCGTCGCCTGCATAATTGCAAGCATATGTGTGTAACAACAACTACAAGGGCATTTTAATTGTTAACACTCACATTCACTTTGGGCGAGGGTTCTGTTTGAACGTCGCAACTCATTTCAATAATAAAATTGACTTACTGGCCGCATAATGTGCGCCATTTATTTATTATTGCGCGACAAACCGGGGCTGAAATCGCAGCGGGGAGCCGAGCCGACAGCATTTATTAATATTATTTGAGTGAAAATAATGATGTTGGTGTTAAGTTAAGTGTAAAGCACTTTGTGAAAATTATTTTCCAATTAAATGCCGGTCCATCGGCCCGACCGCCAATCCATCAGAACAACGCCCTTTGCTCGCCTTAAAAAATGCGTTCGCCAATCGATACCCCCAGAGGTCAGTGCACCCAAACATCTATAAATTCCTAATGAATTTCGGTCTGGAATGCGGGAGCCAGGGCGGCGGCAGGGCGAAGATGATTTCTCCTGACACATGTCAAGATGTTGCACAGTGAACTCAATTAGTGGATGCCGCAAATTGGCCTCAAATAGTTGCATTGAGGTTTTCACTGTCCACAGGCATGTCTTGTCTGAGTCCTTCGTGTTGTGACAGGCAGGGAAATTCCAAAAATAATATTTACTGCGAGCGGTCACAATAATGACATTAACTTAAGGCAATAAATTCAGATAGCCAATTTAGGCCAGTTAAAATTATGAAATGAAATTTTCCTTTTATTTATTCGATTCATTAGCTTATTTTGGACTCCTAGTTTAACATTTTATTGTACTAATAATTATAGATTTATGTAGTACCCGCCACTTAAACTATTTATCGAAAATGTTTTCTATAATCAAAGCTAAGCTGATGTGGAATAAGACAAATTTGTAAATTACTAATGCAACATGCAGTGCCACTTAATTATTATTGTATCAGGTAAATAATGCGCACAGTCAACAATCCTTTAGGGCTTTGCTCGGGTCAAAGTCGGGGTTGATCAATTTTTTTGGCAAGTTTTTTACAATTCCGTGCTCTCCATCTGGGGATTGGCGTTCTTGATTCCCAGACTCCTGAGCTTGCGGAGGCGTTGGATCTGATTTCTCAGCTTGTGGCGGAACTGGATCTGGTTGTTGACGGTTTTCAAGTCATCCACGCTGCATCCCTTCAGGTTGCGCACCGTTTTGGCCAGCAGTGTATCCGTGATGACGTACTTGGCCTTGGACAGTCGCATGTACTCCACATTTTTGCGGGAAAGCTGCTGGCGGTACACATACAGGTGGTATCCCACGTTAGGTGGCTGCGGCTTTTGCTGCTGTTGCGAAGTTGCTGCCGACGTGTTGTCACTTTCGTTAATGAGTTTCTGGTAGCGGGGCATCTTTCTTTTTGAAATGTTTCTCTAGGCTATTCACTTATGATCCTTTGGTAATGTTTGCTGGTGCTGTTTCCTTTCGATGTTGCTTGGTCAACGTTGGCTGATCGTTTGATGGCAGTTCCACCAGCCGCACTCCTTTATATGCATCCTGGACATCATGCCCTTTACTGCCTGCCAGCCTACCTGACCCTTTTACGATGGCGACTTTTTTGGGACCCTCAACCCGCTCTGCCCCCGAGGTACCTGCCCTTTTGACTTTCGATCATCGGCTAGCGCAATAAAAAACAATTCATTCTTAATCTGGCAACCGCTATAAAGTTTTTGTATTTTGCAAACACTTTCATTCTTAATCCGTTTCACTAATCCGCCCACGCGGCCGCCCCGGCATTTTACAAAAAAAAACAACATCTCAAATGGCGTGTATAAAAAGATTAAGTGACATTACACAACGTATTTTCCCAAGCAGCTGAAAACTCAGCCGCCGTCCTCCGATGAACATGCACTTTCTTGTGCGCGGAAAGGGTAAACTGCCAGGAGGGACAGCAGCCGCCCAGGATTAGCATGCCGGGGCAGCTGCTCCGCCTTCCAGGTTTCATTAATGATCTCCGGGCTGCTGTTCCAGGCATGAATCATTAAACTTCACCTGGCGAACATTAGAGCGGGGCATGAACATACATATTTCATAGTTATTCGAAATGCCATTAATTTAAACTCCCGGTTTTTCGACTTCCCTAGTCTTTGGTGCAATTTTCAGTTTAAAAATCCTCCAAGTTAGTTTTTTAGCTTGTCCTTTATCCCCGCGGAAGTAGGACTTTGGAAGTATCAAATCGCCGAGATCAACTTTCATAACCGCCGGGCAGAGTGCACTCTGAAGAAAATGGAATGGAAAATGTCGCATAGATTTCATGGAAAGTTTGTCGCATTTTTTGCTGCTGCACAAAAACCATCATGTCAAATTCTTGATCAAATAAAACAAAGTTCAACCTACTTTCTGTGAGCTAAAATAAATACGCGCGGAAAGGGGCCGGGAAACAAAAATAAAAGTAATCACTTGGGACTGCCAAGTGAGGTGGGAAAATGCGCTGGGAAGGCGGAGATGAAAGTGATAGACCTCTCGCGAAATTATGGCAAACTTTTGCCTTTTTTTCACGTTTTCTTAAAACGTAACGAGACGAAACGAAACTTGTTCAAAGTTGAATGTTGAAATAAGCAATTTTCGCGTTCAACTATGGAGAATATACACATACAGCAGACTAGACAAGACTGGAGCCGAAGAAAAACTAAGAAAAAAATGGCAAAAAAATAAAAAGATTGAAAAGTAATTGCATTCAAGAGCTTGTAGTTAAAAATTTATGGCCATAGTGCAGCAGAATCAAGGCAAAAGGGCAAACTAGAGCGGGGTAAATAAAAAAATGATGCTGCTGCCGCTGCCGCTGCTGATGCTGATGCTATTGCTGCTGCTGGGAAATATTGAAAATGTAATTCCGACTGTTTTCTGCCCTTCTGCCCGGCGATGGTAATTGCGAAAGCCGGGCGAGCAGCTCGAACAGCAGTATTGCGACTACTACCAGAAGCGAAAGCAGCTTCGGTCGAAATAAAAGTAAGTTAAATTGAAAATGAAATGCAATCAGCTTGAGCTTGGGGTGCTCTTCTTGCCCCGCCAGATACGGCTGAATGGGTATCGGAATCTTCATCCGTGCTTGCATCTATCTGCTGGATGCATTTCCACTGCATTTGCCGCTGCATTATTAACGAAAGGTGTGAAGATTTTAGCCGTGTAATTGACGCTGCAATGACTGCCCTCAATTGCGATTGCGATTTCTCACCAAAATGCTTTCGAACCATAAAATCCCGAGATTAGCGCCAACAGAAAGTAACTGCTCGCAAAGAGGGAATATCGAATGGGAGCTGATGTATCCCTGTGCAATGGCAGGCTTTTTCTCGGCTGCCAATTTCTAGGCAATTTATGATAGGCAAACATTCAATGGCCACTTTTTGGCCTCGTTTAATGGCTTATTTTCCAAGGATATTTGTAGACATTTTCCTCTCCATCTGGTCGCCTACGGTATGCACAAGCCCGGCTGAGGCCGATGCCGAGGCTTTGCCGACTGCACAATGAAATTGAAACATATTAAGGTGAGCTCCGGAGTCCGGACCAGAGACCGGCCAACAGGCGGCTGGGATGGTGGCTTGGGGATAAGAGTTGGCCCACTGGCAAATTGAATTGAATGCATCCCAGGCAGAGGCAATGCAGATGCTGAAAGCCAAGCGCTCAACTCCCACATCGCTGGCCCCAAAACTCTGGGGCACTTATCGCCGCATCAGAATGCCATAAATCAGACGGATGGGACAAGTTTGATTTGACAGCTCGACGAGGACTTGGCAGGCAAAATGCGCCAACAAAGCGTTAATTTGCTGAACTTCGGCGGACATGATAAACAGGGGATCTGCTGTGGTGGTCGCTCGCTGCCTGGATTTGGCGTAAATCAAATCAAATGACAATTAAAGCGCCATTCAAAGTCAAGTGCCCCGCATTCGGTATTCAAGTGTCATGCAAAAATGCAGCTGGCGAATATTCGCGGGTTAAAAATGGGGCAGGAAACTCTCAAAAAGAGGGAGTGGCGGCTTGGTGGTGGCAATTAATTAAGGCAAACCTCAGCGACATGGCTCAAAAGTATGCAACACACGAACCGCAAAGGCAATGAAATATTGCAATCACTAAAAGAATGAAAAGCCACTGACGCAAAGGAAACGAAAGGAAAGGGAAGGGAAAAGCTGGCGGGAAGGGGCATGGGTACGGGCTGGTTAGTCGGAAAAGCCAGAGACGCTTGCAGCTTGGGGATTTTCTTCTCCAGCTCCGCCTTCAGCCGGTTCTCTTATTTTTTGTCGTCTCGGTTGGCTGCCTGACGCCCGCTTGCCAAAATTAGTTTCTGTGTCAAAAGTTTGAAATGAGCAAGCTCCTCTTGGCGGCTGCCGTTGCACTGAAAGGATTGTTGGGGCGGATACTTTTATGAATTAAAGCCTAAAATACGCTATGGCATATGTTCAACGCATATGAAACTCATATAGAACATATCAGCAATCTAGTGTAAAAACTATGGTCCTGAAGAACAAATTTATAAGGCATTAAGAAATTATATGGTTATGAAGTGATTATACAGGGAAACCCATATTGCCAGGATCATTATTTGGCAATTTCATTGTTAGCCTTACGTTGCAACAAATTTTCTTCCAAAAAAACTTATCAATCATCAGTTTTTTCCGTGTGGCCAGAGATCCCAGGGAAAACTAGCAAACGCTGGAAGCCAGAGGAAAAACTACTCGACAGAGGGCGAGAGGACAAAGTTTGCGCTGCTCTGATGTAGTTAAGAATTGGCAGCAAATGCTGCTTAATTTCAAAAGAAACTTTACGTATTTGTCATGCGGCGCACATTCATTGCGGTGTTCATTTGAGCGCTCATTCAGGCAGCAGCCGCACTGGACCAAAACCCAAAACGAAAGCCGAAGGCCACCGCCGACGAAACCGCCGAAGAAACCGCCCAAAAGATGTTGACAACGTTGCCTTGGTCACTGGCAGAGAAAAAGATGAGATGAGATGACTTGGTGATTGGGATGGCGGGGCTTCTGCATCGGACACTCGTTTAATAATTCATCAGAATCCCATCCAACAAAGTGTCGATCCCCAGTGTGAGTCGGGGAATTCGCGTTAATTTGCGGTGGCCTAGTGAATGCGGTCGCCCCCGCACACCGCCGCGCACTTGGCCCTCTTCTTTGGGCCACTTGTGCGCCTCATTTCCTGTGGCCGACTGCCATTTGACTTGCAGTTTCCGTTTCCGTTTCAATGACGCTTTGATTGGCCTTGCGGTATCCGCCCGCTGAACCCGCGACCCGAAACCGTGCCAAAGGTTTGGCTATCGAGCGATAATTATTTGTGTGGGCAACGCGTTTCTTTTGCCGACCGCATAGCAAACTTTTGAGGCTGTCGTGCACTTAAAACGAGCGTGTTTTGGGTCAGCAGATGCAGAGCTCTTCACGGTAAACATACTCAAAGATTTAGCTACAAAAACCTTTGATTTTCTTGGGATTTTTCACCGGTCAAAGAAAGCTAACCCCGAAAATAAACTTGTGCATTTAAACTCTTCCAGACACAAATTATTAAACATGAAATTTTGCGCTTTAAGAATCGGGTTGGTGAAAAATAAACTGAAAAATTCATCCGAAGGCCGTCAAACTAGTTCGCTGAGCAACTATTGATCCAATTTGATGCCTCGACGGAAGGAATAAATAAATATTTGATTGCAAATCCAAATCTGTTTGGCTGTGGCAAATACCGAAAAAGTCTCAAAAGAGCAAATACAATAAAACAGATTAAGTTTGACTCGATGAGCCATGCAAATACGTGCAGAATATTGAGATATTCCCATCCGCAGTATCTTTTGCCCACTGAATGTATCTCACCTGCCTAATCTCCGATTTTATTTCCCACTCGCTGCTCGGTCGTTGATTTTTCTGTTGGGCCGGGGCCGGTGCGGGTGCTGGGGCTTCGATGCCTTTGTTTCTTGTTGCTGTTGCTGTTGCTGCAAGTAAACATAAATAAATTGTTATCTTATTAGTGCTGAGTGCCGCGTGGACGTTATTTGAATTTTTGGGGTATCGCGGCGCGGCGCGGCGCACGTTATTTAGTGCTCGCAGCGAAACCACATCGACTGCGAATTGCAATCTTTACGTTTAATTTAGCCGCCGAAAGTTGCGCGCAATTAAGCAGCCATGCAGCGCATGAATTTATTTAATTTTCATGTTTATTTCTATTTGCATTGGCGTTTGTTTTCGCGGCTGAATTTGCATCGGTTTGCTTTGCAGATAAACAAACTGGGCTGCGTGCCTATCGGATCGATGGAGGCAAAAAGCTGCCACCGGACAGACAGAGACGGTCGAAGCGGGCGGGGTAACTTCATTATCGCCCCTCGCAGTGCAGGGGTGCGAGGGTGCGAGGGTGCGTGGGCGTGCACCGGGAGCGTTGATTTCTTTTGGCCGTAAACATTTCCGGGCCGAGGTGCGATGCAGTCGTGTGTGAAAATGATTTTAAAATTGGCGCTGAATTGTGCAGAGACAATCAAAAGGCAATGGCGTTGATGATAATGGCGGGAAACAAAGCAAAAGGAGAAAAGCGGCAAGCGGCAAGCCGGCGAGTGCTGCTGGTAGGGCGAAGTGAAATTTTGACAGCTTTTAATTGTGCAGCGAGGCGCGCAATGCTGTCGGATGGATATACCTACATATATTTGCCAAATGTGTACATCGACCCGACTCTGCCGCATGCAATTATCAAAACGCATCACGCGTCAGGGCCAGGCCCGGTCGCAGGCCGAAGTGATAAGCGCAGGTAGCTGCCACCGGCAAGCGGCACTCCGCAAAACGGCTGGAAAAAGGGAAAACGGGGCCCAGGCGGCCGGCTGTCAGCTTAACGCCTCAACGAGCAAAGTGAAGGCAAAATTGCATTTGCCTTGGAGGCCGCCGCCGCAATTAACGCGGCATCATTTCTATCCAACTTGATGATATTTCAACTTTGCTGGGGATGGTGATGGTAAAGGTAATGGTAATGGTAATGGGGATGGGGATGGGGCTGGGCTTTTAACACCTTCGATAAATGGTACTTTAAATGGCACACCAGGCTATTACCTGCGGAATTTCACATATCAAAAAGCCAAAATATATTTTCAAAATTCGGGGGGGAGGTAGCAGAATTTCAAAACAATGTTGTGCTGAACACAATTCAGAATATGTAACTAGTTTTTCTCTATCTCTCTTAGGCTTTAAAATCTAGGACCGACAGACGGACGGACAGACAGACAGACGGACGAACTGACGGAGAGACGGACAAGGCTAGATGGACTCGGATTTTTGATGGTTTTTTGTTTAAGAATCGGGTACAAAAAGGTTAATAACCGAGGGAAACTAATCTTAATTCATCTTAATCTTTATTTAAAGTGACTGCCAAAATCTGTTTCCTCTTTTTTGTGTGTCATTGTAGACATTTTATCAGATAGTAAGCCAAATTATAGCCCTTAGTGCAATTTCCATTTGGAAACTCATGCCACACAAAGGGTTAACCGTGACTTTGGGGACTTTGTGATGCGAATCTTCGCTTTAGACCCAAGTGAGAGTTTTCCGGCACTGCCGCTTGTCGCCTAATGGCAAAAATGGTTAATTGAGTGCGTACTTTAAGTCGCTGCAGCGGCGCTGCCAAGAGGAGCAAGGCCTTGCAGCTATTTATAACACTTTGCGATGCTGCAGGCGGCACACGCATGTACATGTAGTATAGTTAGCGAGCGGGCTTAATTAAACACCGTTGAGCTTTTGCCTGGCGTCGGGATCGGGGCATTATGCAAATCTCTTCGCCGTCTCCTCGCGATTGCACTGGAAAGCTAACGAAGCATAAATCTCTACGTCTTCGCCTTGGCACTCGCTGATAAGCTACAATCAAATGCAATCAAACTAAATTCAATTTAATGGCTAAAGTCAGGGACTGTGTGCTGCGAGCTTCTCGCAGAGGGAGCCAAAGAGCCGGGAACCGCCTTCGCAGCAGGAATCGCGCTGCAATTGAAGTGAAATCGGTTGGAAGGGAGCGGGCCAGCCAGCGACTAAATACAAATTACCAGCTCAAGCTCACAGATTCAATCTCTCAATCTCAGGCGCAATCTTTCAGGCGCTGCGCCTTTCGCTTCAAGGTGGCCGGCCAAATATTGCTCGCAATTGATTAGATACGGCAACTGAAGTTGAAACTGAAGCCGGATGTAAGGTTTCGACCCTTGAACACGGTGAATGCTTGCAAAATTAAACCAAGTTTTATAGAAGCCTTGGTGCAAAACCTAATAGCTGATTTTACTATAATAGTTTTTGTTTCAGGAATTGAAAACAAGCTTAGTATTTAGGTTCCTGCTAGGATCTTGTTCTAGGATTATTACCAAATCATGGTGGGCCATGGATTGGGGAAAGGGCGCGCCGGAAAATGCAACGCCAGCGACAGACAGCTTGTTGCAGCACCCAGTCCCTTCTGCTCTTTCGACTCACTAACTCCCCCACTTTGCTGGCAATTCGAGCGTTGCAAAAACGTTTCTGAACCGGCGGCCCTCCCTGCCCCTGCCCTCCCTGCCTTTTGGCCCTGTCTGGTCTATCCCCAACGCCCCTTCAAAGCAATCGCTTCCCTGGCCGACTTGTTCCGATTTTATTGGCATCGAAGGCTCGTCGACAGGCAACTACCGCAGAACTGAGCCTCTGCCACGGTGCTACACTGCCGGAAATTAATGGGTTTCCATTATTTTTGGAGGTAGTAGATCTTGTAATCTTTATCTCCTAAGTTCACCAATGCAGAGCCTTTGTATTTTTAAGGTTTTACCCTACAAAAATTAAATTCCCTTTTGTTCAAACGTTGAGTCAAAGGGCAAGATTTTCTCTATAGTACTAAGAACTGCCCTAGGCATTTTACCGCTTAAAAAACTATACTTTTTTTTGTGCAGTGTTCTGCAAATGTTTCCTTTCCGACGCGGTTTTTTGTGCAGTCTGCTGACTGCCTTTCTTGCGCCTGCACTCAACTGCTGAGTCTCTGTTTGTCTGAGTGTTTCAGTGAGTGTTTGCTTAACATTGTTCGATATTTGGTTCGGCGGTTGTCGCCGGAATCCCCATGACCCCACCACCACCCCCTGCCAACCCCCTTCGCCCCCCGCGACTTCTTGGCTTCTGTTCATTCCTTGACTTGGATGTTTATCTTCAATGATTTGCGATTTTCCGGCAATTTACGCAAAAATATGTGACGAAATTTCAGTGCTGTGTGGGTGTCTACTCAACTGCAACAGTTTCGAGTTTTTTATTCCATTTTCAAAAATATCTATCTTTCCGCTTTCGCCCCCCCTCACGTCCCGGACGCTTTTCTTCTTTACGCGTTGCGCGCGTGATGTCAGAGCCCCGAAAATGCGCAGAGGAAATTAGCGTGCAAAAATGTTGATGGCAAATATTTGCTGGGGGGCGGGCGGAAATATTTGGGTTTCGAGACAACAGCGGCATCTCCCACGCTTTTCCATTTGCCTAACGAATTTGGTAGATTGTCCCTGGCATTTGGCTGCAGTTAATTGAATTCGAAAGGTGAAAGGAAACGCTCACAGATGGGATGGGATCGCTTCAGTTCGCTTCGGTTTGGCTTGGGTTTGGCTTGGATCGGATCGAAAGGCGGTTGATAACAATGAAATACTTCACTGGCTGATTTATCGACCTGGAACCGACGCAAACAGCCATCGATTGTCGGTTAAAAAGGGCCGAGATTTGATTAGCAAAACGTTGAGGTGTTGCAAATGCGGAACCGGAAAAGGCGGACAGGAAATGGCGTAGGGCTTGTCAATTTAATAAACAAAATTCAAGCTCTCCCTTTTATTACTTTCGATTTGATTTGTATACAATAATATTTGCTTATGCACTTCTCGGGAGTGCTGGCAAAGTAACCATAAAATTTTATACAAATAAATTGTTTAATTTAATGCCTTGGGGAAGTGCCGGCAGCTGGGCCACCATCACCATCACCATCCCCATCAGCATTATGCCCCTCGTTATCTCCGAGATAATTGTCGCCATTGTCAGCAGCGTAATGATCATGTGCTGATTTGATAATTAAAAGCAAACATTCAGCGACAGCGAGCCAGCAACAAGCCTCCGCAAACACAAATACACCACCAAAGGCACCATCACCACATTAAATGCTCGCAAAAAGCAAAGGAAAACCAAGGCAAGCGATTTTCTTAAATGCCGCATCGGGCAAGGAGCCCCTGCTGACCCATGGAGTTTACTACTTCTCTGACTATTTGTTGCACCCAAAAAAATACACAGATACGAGAATTTTCACCACTGAATTCCATTTTTGGGTCGAGAGTAATTTTTTAACCAACTGTAATTAACATCAATAGCAGTTGAATGTCAAAACGTTCTAAGTACAAATTACCTAAAAAATATCAAACTTTACGATAGAAATATCATTTTCCAGATTGCAACAGCATGTTAGCCAAAATCCGAAACTTAAAAGGCAGTTCTTAGGGGATTTTCTTCTTTAGGTGATTTCCCTAGAAGAACTCATAATGAGTGTGTCAGTATGGATCTGTATCCTCAGATGTAATGACATCTGAGGTGATTTCAATCCGCAAACTGATTTCTGGCAGTGTTGTACCTCCTCCCATTTGTCTCCATTGACCCCCATCCACTGCACTGGATCCGTCCAGTAGGTAACAGTAGCAGCCCGGGACTGTCTCAGTGTCTCAGTGTCTAACTGTGGCAGCGATGGCAACTTTCGTGCGTGGCCAGGAGCGTGCGTGGGGCAGGGGAGGGACTGCGCACTGGGCATCAGAGATGCCAGCAGATGGCAGTGGAACAAAAAAGAGCCAACCCAAGTGCGCCCCCCGCGCTGGATGTTCCTGGAATGGAACACGTTTCGTTTCGTGGCGACAAGGTTTTTGCTCCGCCGATGAACTCGCTCCGGCTTTCGGTTTTCCCACTCCCCCCGGGACGCCGCCGCGGCCACCATCGATTTATCTGCCGCCGGGCAACGCATTTTTCATTAACACACCGGCGCAAAAGTAGTTGATCCGCTTTTGGCCGTTACACTTACAGCTGTGTGTATGCGATACATCTTATTGAATCTGTATCTGGCAGATATGCGATACGCCACGCCACGCCACGCAACAACCGCAAGCCCAAAAACCAGACCTTGTGCCACTTTGTGGAGTATCCATATGCGTAGACGAATGTGCGTGCCCCGAGAATATATGTAGTATGAAGCAACAACCAAGCCGAGTGAGTGAGAGCAGCAACAAAAAGCCACCAAACTGGCAAATTGATTAACGCTAATCGACGCCATTTTGTGCAATTTTAATAAACTTCGATGGGCGCCGAACGAGGGGGTGAATGCGCTGAGTTTTTGACAACTTTTTAGCGGTTTTTGTCGTAAGGAGCCGGCCGAGCTGACGCCGTTCATTGGCTCGAATAAGCCGGATTATACGGGCGAGCGGTCGAGCGGTCGAGCGGTCGAGCGGTCGAGCAACAGTAAAATTGCAGTGGCGCGGCGGCTAAAAAATCTCGTTTGCCTAATAGCCGAGTTCAAGTTGAATGGCTCAATTTCTCAATACACGTACATATGCACATCAATTGGCGTCGGAGTGGCCGTCGAGTCGGCGTCATCGAATTTTTAATTAACAGCCACACATTTCACCAGCGACTGGAACAACTTTGTCAACAAGCTGCCGATGGCGAACATCAGCAGCATCGACAACGAGACAACGAGACAACGACGAGATACAGCTACAGAGATACAGATACAGAACAACCAACCACTTGGTGGGGGCAACAATGCAGTCGGCCCAAAAATAGCCGAAGATTTCGCGGCGGGGAACCCTCATAAAGTACTGTAACTTACGGTCCAAACAGAAACGAGTTTCCGAACCCAGGCCCAGAATCGTTTCGAAATGAGACGAAAAACAATCTCGCAATTAATCAAACGATCAAGGCTTTCGTTTAAATATTCTAAATGGATAAATACTCGAAATTCCCGTTTGTCGTTCCCTAATTAATTTCGAATCTCTTTCGGATCTATGTCGCGTACAATGGTAGCCGGAAAGTCGCATAAAAACATAAAAACCAAATTTCATTCTACACTTAAATTCAAATAAATGCTGGTGTTCTTTTATATTTTTTTTGTTAGTTCCTTTTGGCCGGTAGCCCGCGGAACACTTAAAGTCGCTCATCACAAAGTGAGAACATTTGAAAGCCCGAAAAGTTCAGGGAACACAAAAAAATAAAGCAAAGTTCATGAACTCAAGAAGGCGAAGAATTTCTCACACAGTCATGGCAACGGCGTCAATTACACGGGAATAAATGGAGACGGAGGCCGAGACCAAGATGGGCAAGATGAAGCGGCTACTTAGGAACAGAATATTGAAAGCCAGACCAGAACAGACCAGAGCAGAGCAGAGCAGACCAACCGGGACCAGTGACGGGCTTAACTTTTAACCGCACTGGCACATCGATGTGCCCGGCCACTTGAGTTCAGCTGGTTACGGGCACCGGCCAAGTAATTAAAACGAGTCGAGAAAAATCAGCCCAGAGAAAAATGGGAAATGGGAAAATTCTGTGCGCCACGTAACTGAAACTTCGCAGTCAAAGCCGCTGCTCTGCTGCTCCGCTGCTGCTCGGACATTGCTCATTTCGTCGTTTCGTAATTAATTAGTCTTAAAAGTTAAATAGCCCAAATGATTTCGGACAGGCTACAAAGGCGCTGGCTAATAGAAAACGTTGCCAAGAATGCGCGCGAGGTGGGGCTGGCAGGCAGGCGGTTCGGGGGAAGATTCAGCTGAGAATTTTTCAGTCCAGTTCGTTCCTGTTTGGTTCTTCGGTTCAGCAAATGAAGATAAGATACGTCTTTGACAGGAACGCGACAGCCGGGCTGGCGGAGGGGCAGGACCATTGCCAGGCCAGTGCATATTTGTGCAAATTTAGTTTTACACACACACACCGATGTACTGAGGAAAACTGCTGGTTCTGGTAGGATTTATAGGTAATAAATATTGAAAGTAACTTAGAGCACAGGAAGTAACTTAAAGCACAAGGTGCATGCATGCTCGTTAGCAACCATAACTAATTATCTAAAGGTGTGTATCCTCTTGGGGGTCACTAAACAAGTATATTTCCCTTGGGAAATGTTGCATCTGAAAGGCACTCCCAGTTGTTTTGAGTGCCTTTAGGTACTGAGGCGATGGGAAAGCCAGTTGGCTGCTGTCAGTTTGTGTACGCATTGAATTGCAGGAAGAATTTATCTAACGCCGGCAGCGGCGGTCGAGAGTAGTATGTGCAACGAGTATCTGGCGGATACGTGTGAATGCTGCTGCATCTCTGCCCATCCCTGCCATATTGATTGAGACAGAATTTATTGGCCAAGTTAGTGCCCTAGTCCGTGTGTGTGTTTGTGTTGTGACTTTTCGACATTAAAAATTTGTGCGTTGTTGTTGACTCGGAATATCGATGCACACATAAAATGCTGGCTTAAAGCCCAGCCATCCAGGCTGTGTATGCGCTGTGTTTGTATACTTATTGAAGTTCTGGCTTGCCTCGTTAGCAGAGCTCCCGCAATTTCCTCCATCCATAGCTTCCCCTCGTGCTGGCATATTTAAATATTTTGTTGCAACATTCTCAGTTGCCACACAAATTGGCAAAAATCAACTCACAAAACGCTACCTGCTTCTTTCCTTTTTGCCGCCCTGTCCACCGTTCGTCCTTTCTCGGAGGTATATCAATTTCATTTGGCTTTTCATAGCCGATATTCCGCATATATTTGCCAATTTATTTTACACTTTTCCTGGCTGCAGTGGTGGAAATTGCCATTGCGCTTTAAGTGGGTTTTTTCGCCCCGGCCGCCCCCTTGGAAAATGTCTCGCCGCCGCCACCACCTGCCGATGCAGAGGGAATTTAAATAAAAGTCGGCAAAACCACAGGGAACTTTTGCCAGTGCAGAATTAAGTGGTGCATCGCACAAAGCTCCTAGTGTGGATACCCTTGCACGGGCCCGAAGCCATTGACTTGCGTCGAACATACTAAAAATCGAAACCAGCATAAAGTTAAACTTGCACTAGAGTTTGGGAGGGATCGAGAAGGCATATTTCTGGGGAGGCATGATTATGCACCCGAAGTCCAATACATTGGAAGCTCTTGAGCCATAACTGGGCCAAGAGCTGGCCACTTTTCAGGACGAGCACACTGGAAAATAAACCTCCTTAAGTTGAACAACCTGCCATGCTTTGCTTGGAAAATATACAAGAAGCTTAAAGCCTTTTAATGGTTATATTTCAAAATGGGAATCACCAAATTATTTCCAGTGGGAAGACATATTTTGCCGGTGCATCTCTTGACCGCCACATGCAAATTGCAACTGATTCAACATTCAAGTGCTTGGGAGTCCGGAGGATTGCTGGAAAAATTGCTGTAGTGCCACCGAAGCGAGCCCTGCCAGAGTCCTGAGCCCTGCCTGTATCCTGAGCCCTGGCAAGCTGTTGCTGCCCTGCATAATTTATGGCTCCGTCTAGACCAAAGTGACAGGCTGGAAGAAGCACCCAACTCCGGCGCCCTGTGCCAATCCCTAATTGTTCGGACACATTTTTTGATGACGAGAATTTTTGGCATTTCATATTTTCCTTTCTCGGCCACATAAATTTACCAGCTGGATGATATTTTCGCAGAGGCGGCCGAATATGTACGTAAATATTTGGCCAAGACAAATTGCACTAAACAATTTGCAACAATTTCATGCGGTTGCCGTGCGGCATTTGCCGCAGCCGGCCCCCGGGCAGCAATTATTGCTCATAAGTTAGAAAATGTTCTTTGGCTTTGGCTTTGGCTCGGTTTCGTTGTGCACTTGACCCAAGAAGTCGTCTCCCTGGGAGATGCAAAGTTTATGATAAAATTATCGGCTTAATTGCCGGCCAGGGAGCCTGGCTAATTGGCTGCTTTCTGCCACATGTGTGTGTGTGCGGTAGGGGGAGTTGGACGACTCCGAAAAATGGAAAATAGAAAATGGTAAATGGGAAAAATGCGATGCTGCAACACATCGACTGTTGACAAAGTTTGTGGACTGGTTTCCAGCGAAAGCAAAAGTTGTCTTTGCATTTGCATGACGTCTCCTGGCCAAATGCTTTCAAATTGGGTTAACGACACTTTGGCCAAGGCGAAAAAAGTGCACTTTCCACAGCAGAGCATAGCGCAGCACAGCAGAGCAGCGCACAGCAAGTGTCGCCCATCAAAGTTTGTAGCTAGAAAGTGAAACTGCACTGGCAGTGCAACAGCAAAGTTGTTGTGTTATATATCCAAACAGCCGCTCGTACACAACAATTACATGGCCGGCGAATCGCTTTGGCTTGATTTGATTTCATTTTCATTTCGGGTTGCCCGATTTTCGCCTGCCCGGCCGAAAGAAAGTGAAGCCAGAGTGAGTCTGCTAATGGCAGGTGCCGCAGAAAGCCTTTTTTGTTTTTCGAGCGGACTCGAGCGGGGAGATGACGGCCGGGGAGTGCTGGCTGGGATTCATGTCAATTAGAGCTGGAAAATGTTGCCATCATGTGGCATCTTACGTATGCGAGTATCGAGATCGTTAGACAGATGGGTATCTTGGCGGGATTATGCAAACGATGGCTAAGTATTGATCGGCACGAAACTGGCAGGAGGATTTTGGATTATACCATCAAATAATTACATATGATTGCAAGGTATTTAACAACTAATGGTTGCAGTTTGAAGATGGAGAAATATTATTTACGGCGGGCTGGCAATAAAAATTGGGCCTGGCGAGAAATTGCATTATCGACGCTTTGCTTCGTAAGACATTACCTCATAAAACAAGTAGAAACTACGTAGAGATACCTCGACAACGATATAACATGTTCCTGTTTAAATATTTTAATCCCAATTATAATGATTACAGTCGAATGCAAAATGTTATATGACAGCATCCGGCATTGACACTGAGAAGGGACAGACGGACGGACAGACGGGCGGACGGACAGACAGACGCACATGACTAGATCGACTAGGCTGTTAATGCTGATTAAGAATATACAAACGTTAGGGTCGTAAACGATTCCTTCTCCCTGTTAATATACCATTTGTACCTTAAGGTCCATGAGGTAAACGTCACAAAAGAAACTTATTCATTACCACTTCTCAATCGAATTTAGCATGTAAATTAAGGGCTAATTTAATAATACATTAATTACCGACCTGCTTACTAGCATTTATAGGCAAGAGTTTTGTAAAGTCCCTGCCCCATTTGACGACTTCCACTCAATTTATTTAGCCAGTAAGCAGCACAAGAGTCACAGAAATTTTGCATAATTAAGCGACAACTGCGGAACTGAGCCCAAATGAGACATGCAAAAGATACAGCGATGCCATAAAGCACTCAGCATACTGACAGAACGGTAAAGCAGCCCGAAGATGATGATTGCATAATTCAGACTAAGATGCATATAAATGCTAATGGGAGAACTTGGAACAAAACTCCACGGAGACTCACACACGACCAGAAATCAGTGGGAAGTGAAATCAAATGAACTAAAGCCGCAACTTGTAAGGTGAGTCGCCTGCAAGTCAAGGAACCCATAAGCGGTGACAATATGCTCGGGTTCTGGGTGCAGGGACCAGGAACCAAGACCAGGGAACCCGGGCAACAGGGCTCGAATGCCAGCCACATGCTAATTATGCTGTATTTATGTGGAAAGCACAAAACACGCAGCCCGGAACTGTGTCTCCATGTGTGCAACAAAACACGGAAAGAAACAAGCAATAGGAATTTGAAAACATTTTAAAAAACATTTTAAAATGGTAAATATGTTTCAATTAAAAGTCTCAAGAACAAACGCTGATTATGTATGGAAATATTATTTAAGGAACAAATACCCCTTTGAATTATTAAATATTTAATCAAGTAGCGACTTCAAGGTATTTAAAATTTGTCTGCATGTGATGCATATATTTGCATATTCTCCTGTAGTGCATTTGTGCCGAAGTGCATTCGAGTGCATAGCAGGAGCCCATTTGGCGTTGGCGCAGCGGCAAACTTTTGCCTGACATTTGGCGCTTGCCGTTGCCGTTGCCAACGAGAACGTTCCGCATTCACGTTCACTTCACGACTTTGACAAGAACGCGGCCATCAGGGGCCATTATCATGCGCCTCATCAGCGTCGCCGTCTAACGCCAAAGTCATTAAACTCGCGCAGCATCTCCACCATCGTCCCATCGTCCGCTTCCCAACTCCAACACCGACTGCAACTTGTGGGCCAAACGCCGGCTAACGACTAATTTGCGCATATGACAGGGCGACATGCGAGTCGTTCTATGGGCCTTTTTTTTGCCCCGTCTTTTCTGGCCCTCGGTTGAAGATTGCGTACTGGCGGACCGGCGACTGGTCTGCGATGTCAACGATTGGCAGCTGGGCTGGCTGCTGGGATAGCTATGTGCGTGCCTTTCCCATCCAGCCACCAGGCCAGGCCAGCCAACTCTTCAGATTTCCCATCGAGCCAACTTGCTCGATGGCTGGATGGCTGGCTGGGATTGACTTTAAGCGGCCATAAACGCCAGCCCAGGCCCACGACACGTTTATGTGCTTTAGATGATAAGAAATGTGCAGGCGCTGCATGGCTATTTGGGGCTCAAAGCAGAAAGCCCAAAAGAAAAAATCACCGACGGCGAATGCCTAACAATTGCACTTTAAAACTGACTAAAGTGCTGGCACCCGGGGCGTATGCGCAACATCGAGCAAGGCGTTGGCCCGAACAAATCGTTCAATTTGTTTTGAGTTTCTTTTGTTTTTAAAATATGCACTCCCCCGCCAGCGGTTATTCACTTTAGCCTAACTAAATAATATGGCACGCAATGGGGAAAAGTGTTAACTCATTCCGTTCGTTCCGTCCGATTCGTGGAGTGAAAGGTGGTGCTAATGCAGGCGGGGGAGCTCCGACGATTCCCGAGAAATCACGTGTCAGCCCGGGTGGGTGTCGTTGCGGCTTAAATTAGTGCCAGGCAGAGGTGAATGTTTTTAAAGGGTTCAGCAAACATAAAGAGCTTAGATCAAGTGGAGCAGATACGGAAATAAATGAGATAATCTGTGTGGCATAAACATAACTAAAAAGTAGAGCTTAAATTTCTGGCTGGGTATCTGGCATACATAGGCCAAGCAAGCATCCAACGTTTGCTGGCTGTTCGTGACCGTTTCATTTTCGAGCGTCAATTGAAAGTCGTTAACACCTTTAAGGTCTCATATCACATGCGAATGAATACCCGGCCGGCTCTCGTTTGACTCACAATCTCTCGTCAGGCCAAAAGCGACAGTGGCTAAGCACGGGGCTCTGACAATGGCATTAGGTTGTGGGAAAAGGGCGGCGCTGGCGGTGGATGCACCTTCGGGGCAGCAGTCTAATTAAACACGACAGTGAAAATGTGCTCGCGCTGCCATTGACACGTGTGCCCAACAGCACCGGCAACAACAATAACAATACAACAATAATAGCGGCAACACCAACAGCAACACTAGGAGCATCAACAATGGCCAATGCGCGAGTGGATGCAATGCAGCTGATAGGCCGTTAACACAGACGCATGCACGGAAAGAAATCCTCAATGATTACCCTCTAAAGGATATCAGATTGTCGGGTATTCCGTCAATAATTGTTCCTGGATCAAGAGGATATTAAATGTGTTCCAAGCTAAAGAGGGACACCAAAGTTATGCCATGCAAAACATGATTTTTTGGCGTGTTCAAATGTGAACAACGGCGGCTGGGGAAGAATCGGCTGCTCCTGATTTTCCGTTTGCCAACAGTTGCCGTGACCCGCCGCTTCCTCCGCCATATCCGCCTCCACATCCTCATCCACGTTCGCTTCCACTTTTGCTCCCAACGCAGGCACAAGGATTCACGCACGTGATTTATGTGCGTGGGTGCGCATTTTAACGCGGCGACACTGCCAAGGATCCTGCTGTTGGGCCTGCTCCTCTGGCCGTGGGTCCTGGTCGAAACGCACAGCACATACGCGGCCATGCAAACAGGCAACTGATGGTAACTTTATTGAAAGCCGCATATTTTATGTGGGCGAGGACGCTGCGAGCCAGACTTTCCTGCCGGCCGTCGGACCGGGCCGTGCGATTCAATCAGGATATAATTTTATGCGTAACTTAAACACGCAGGATATGTTAATATTGCGGGGCATGCACACAATCGCTTACACATAAAAGACACAGGACAAAGGACACTGGGCACACGGGCAAAAATCGTTGCACTTTACGCTCGAAATAACAATATACTATATGTGTAAATAACTCAGAGCGCGTGCGTTTGTTTGCGTGATTAATTAATTGTGTTTAAAGGATAATTGCCTCTAGCTTTCATTTGATTAAATTCTGAATGGCCGCCCCTCCCCGGCAGTGTGTGTAATAAACCTCAGGTCATCGCACAGCCGGCTGCCATCCTGGAGAGATTACACGCAGATCAACGTTTCCCATTGCATTTTAAAATCATTTAAGCTCGCAAGACAAAAGTTACAAATTAAAAATGCATTTCACCTTTTAAGCGTTTGATTCTTTCATAATAATACAAAACCCATTTGTTTTAAATAAGCCCCCAAAGAGTATTACATTTGCGATTGAACAAACTTTCCTCACAGACACAATCAATTAGCTTGCTTTTTGCAAATCGTATTCCGTTCGGCTGGCTTTTAACAACATTTTAGTAATTGATTAATTTCATTCAGTGTTCGTCAATTATTGCTGCATTTCACATACTATACTATATACTTTTTCGCTTGGTTTTTTGCACCTACTGATAACTAACTTTTTTGTTTGCGCCTTTTTGAATATTATTAATTTGCCGGGGAATTTTATGGGAGAGCTAAATTCGCAAATTAAATTTGCTATTTCTGTTACGTGACTCGGCGTGACTGTCGACTGTTGGCATGATGCTTTAATTATGACAATTTTTTGTGTCCAGCCGAGATAGATTTGTTCGCTAACACGCCGAGAAGTTGACGTGTCAACTTCCCCTCCATTCCCTGGATTTGGCTCCTGCGTGCCACTTCCTGTTCCTCCTGCATAATCGATGGCAGGCGGCAACTTTTTTGCCGGCCAGAAATCTCACACGCACAGGGACCGTTCCGGCACCAGCAGCCGGCGAAACCCACCAACAACGGCCATAATAATAATTTAACCAAGAGCACCAGGCAGGCAGGCAGGCGGGCGGCACCGGGTCGAAAAAGTTTTGTGAAACAAAATACGTAAATCTCTTTAGTTGGCTCATAATTATGACATTAAGCGACGATGCGGCTTGAATTTTAATTGGCATTCCGTGCGTTTTCTATTTATTATGCCTTGCTGGCTGGCTGGCCGGCTGGCAGCTTCTTCTCCGCCTGTGATTATGTTTATTAATAAATAATTTTGCAGCTTGTTGCCAATTTGTGGCCATTCATCGGGATTCGACATGTGTTTTGCGCCATAACCGTTAACAATTGTGGTTAGTCAACGAGGGGAGTTTAAGGGAAACCAACCGCCTGGGCGATTAGTTAGAACAAAAGGCTGTGAATTTCGGTTTTGTAGCTCTTTTTTATTGCTTGCCATTAGCTCGAAGATTCCGCATCTCGTCACAGCCAGTGACCCGAATCGATTCCGTTGCATCAGAAATGTAAATTAAGGTTAACGCTAATTGACACTTCGATTTGCCCATAAAAAACTCTAGCTCAGCTCCGAATAATCCCGGCAACAAATTGCTGGTAAATCCGGGCATTACTCTTTTCCCGCTTTTGTGACCACATGAAAATTAAATTAAATCTACGTAAAAATACGGTTATTTGGAAATGCGTTTGTTTTTTCTTTCTTTTCCTCCTTTTTTTCATGCTGTTTTTTGGCCACTTTGTTTGCCCTTCACACGCCTGAACTTTGAATGTTCAGTCAGACATTTGGGCAGTTCACATAAAAATGAGCTGTTGTTGGCAACACGACCAACAATTGGGAGCACTGCCGAGTCGGTAACAACAACATCGCTACATCGTTGGCCATTTCCGTGCGATTGTCTGGCTTTTGCTGATAGCAATCCAAGCCAAAATGTTGCAATTCGAGGCAGTTACAGCAGCAAGGCAACAAACACTCCACAGCGACAGCGACTGAATAAAGTTATTAGCGCATTTAACTGTGGCAACGGCAGCGGACGTGGCATGGCACACTCGTGTATTGTTCGCCTGTCTGCCCGACAACTGCGAATGCAATTTCCATTTTAATTACCACCAAAAGGCAGCAGCAGCACCAGCAGCAGTAACGGCGACAACGGGCCAAAAGGCAGACGCTCGGCAGACAAGCAAAGTGACGCCGGCGGTGGCGCATGCGTCGTGATGCATAAGCAGTAGCAGCGACAACCACTGCAACAACAAAGAAAGGCTAAAATAGCAGGCGTAATACTTGTACCAACAAAGGCAGCAGCACCTATCTAGCAGCAACATCATCCAACAACACGACAGCGACACAATTAGTCACACATTTCGTGCAGCGTTTAAAAAAAGCGTGGTCTTGGAAAAAAGTTATCAGAGTTTTTTGTGGTACATAAACTTCAATAAGCTATAAATCTTTGATTCGTATACTAAATTTAGAAAATCTATTTAATTGCATAAAATGGAAAATTGATGCTAGAAAAGTTCTGGCAGGAGCTATCAACGTGTTTCACAAACTTTAAACTGGAATACTAGATTTCAGCTGGTCAACAACTACATTTTTACATAGCCATTAAAAATATTAATTGAAATTCGACTTGTTGTTGTTCGGTTATCACAATATCGCGCTCGTTGGCTGGCTTTTTTGCTTTTATTATACATAGATATGGATTTACCAACATACTCGTATATCTGGAGATACAAGCACTTGTACTCGCTCTCGTTGCTCACTTTTTCTGTGCATTTTCTGCATAAATATTTCAACACTTTCGCTTTTGTTTAGCCCCGCACACAGCTACTCGTACAACGGCGAAAATTGTTTTAATTATTCCCAACGTGAGCGACCTCTTCATCGCATACCCCACCCGCGCCAGTTGCCGTGCATTTTAATTGCATTTTTATTTAATTTTACCTTTGCTGCATCTAATTTGTCGTCATCTTGCATTGTTTCCCCAAGCGTTGTTATTTTGTAATCATTTTTTTGCCATCGCCGCTACTGTTTTCGGGCTGGGGCGGGCTTTTGTTTTAGTTGGTTGCGGTTTTCGAAGCCACTGGATGGATGTCGTGTTCGCCGCTCGCCGCTTCCCACGCACTTTGCAGATACTTCTCATGTTTTGACTGTCGCCGTGCGATCGTTTGCGTAATTTTGAAGCGCAAGACCAAAACAAATCATCAAAATAATTTCGTCACAGTTGACACCATTGTGTGTGCGTTGGGTGTTGTTTTGAAACGTCATCAAACTGAGCGCGAGAATTAATGCAAATTTATATAATTGCAATCAGACTTCGTAACAGTTCCTGTCGTCTCGGTTCATTGCTCTTGGATTTTATTGCTTTTGTAAACTGGGTTCGTTGCTCTTGTTTTAATGTGAAAATAATATCCCTCGTAATTGAATTTATTTGATGGACTTCCCCGTCGGACTTGCTGCTGTTCTATATTTTCTTTGTTATACCATGTACCTTAAGGTATAAATGGTGTATTAAGTTTCTAAAAAAAATATATGTAAGATAGAGAGAGAAGGAAGCATTTACGACCCTGTAAAGTATATACATACTCGTACATTATATTGTCTGTCCGTCTGTATGTACATATGAACAGGTCGTTCTCTGAGATGGCAAGAACTAGAGACGTAATTCTTTTTGCTTTAGGCCCGTTATATGTGTACTCAGATCAGGTTTATTTTAAATTGATGCCACGCCCCTTTGCGCCGTCGTAATTGGCATGAAACTGTCACATATTTGACAATATCTGGTAGGAGCTAGGGACATAATTCTTTATTCTTTTTGCTTTAAGTGCATTAATCATTTGCGCAGACTATGGCGTGGGCGAAATGGTTAGAGCAAAAAAAATATATCCCTCTTACAGCTAAAATTTGAATATCGAGCCATGTTTCAAGTTTCATAAAGATCGGACAATAAATAATGAAGACAGGCCCAACCAATATGTTCACCGTCTTTGCAAATGACTACAACGTTTTTACTTGTTAATATATAGCCCAATATTTCTGCTGTTTCAGATGCCGCTGCGTCGGCGCAATTCTACTGACCCAATTTCGAATTGATTTCCAAATTCCAGCATTGTGGGACCATTTCGCCTGTATCTGCTAATTTATGGCCTTCCCTAGTTTCGAACCGTAGGCGTTGCGATTGATTTACATACAAACAGCCCCCATGTTTTGGTCTGTATGTGCATGTTCGCTCGACTTCTGACTTCTTTTGTGTGTTTCTTTTGAATTTGCTCTGAAAGCGGCTTAAATTTACATTCCGGCCATTATCGAAACATTTAGATTACCATTTGGGATCACATTATCGGGCCGCAGATCGTTCGGGTTAACAATTTCAGCAAGGCAATAAATTATGCCAACAATATTGCCGGCTTACACAATCCATCGGCCACTGTGCGGCGGGGCGCACACAATATGCAAACATTTCACACACCAAATGGTAATTAATAAGAGCTCTCACAAAAACCGGAGCGCTGCCAGGCTATATAATAAATTAATTACAGCCTCGATATCAAAGCGAAAGGCGCCGAAAGTTTAAAACTCAGAATCAGCGAGGTTGGCACTCGCAAAAAGCTTAGAAATTTGTCTTGATATTCCCAAACTATGAAATTGTGAGCTACAGGAAATTCTTGGGTTCAGAGAAAGAAAGAATTCGCCTATAAATCCCGTATTCATTTAATGCGATCATACGATTATCACGCAGTTGCCATTACCTGATTTTTCAGTGTAAAACCCGCGAATGTCGAGAACCTAGCCTCACCCGCCCCGTCCAATTCTTTTTCCAATGCTCTGGAAGTAACAGTAACAAATAATTAGCTTGTAAACTAAAAGTCATCATTAATAATGATTACCGCTGGGGCTCCGGCTCCGCCCCCGCCGCTCCCCTCACACCCCCGGCGTGGGTGTTTTGGCAGATGCCGGCATAAACGTCAACATAATTAAGTGAGCGACTTCTTCGGGGCATCGCCATCGACTTTTTCTCCGCCGGCTGCGATTTATTTCGCATTAACGTTAAATATTGCTTCCTAATTAACCACGGCCCGCTTGCCACATGCAAACAGTCGAGGGAGGGCGGGCGATGGGCGATAGGCGATGGCTGGCATAATGGTGGCCGATATATACGAGTAGAATCGAGTTTGAGCCGATGATGAGCAGGATGATGATGCGTCAATTTTGCGGCAGCTAATTAGAAGCCAGTCAAGTAAAATGGGAGTGAAAAAACAACGTACGCTTAGCGTTTACAGTTACTGTCAAAAGTTGTAGCCGCGAATTCGGCAGAACATGGCCCGAACCCTCCTAACTACGAATTGGCGTGACGCATTACCGTTAAACTGATTTCAGTTCGTTACAGTTTTGTGTGTGCGCTCCTGCCATCCTTCCCTTTGATTGGCGGCTAATGAGTGCGAATGGGATTACGGCTAATTTGGCCGGGAAACTAAAGCAGGTTGATGATCTGCAAATGCGGCTACATACGCTACAAGGTGATTACCAAAAATCACAAGTACCTAAGCTTAATGTAGAACTTTGCCAAGCTCGGCAAGTTTTGAACTTCAAAATCACTGCAGAATCAATTGCCACAGAGAGGGGCGAGCACATAAAGCTGTCACCGCGGGGGCAGGAACACTTTATTTAAGGACCCTGTCCACCTTTAAGCTTTCGTTCCCAGTCGGGGCCATAAAGTACACCGACACTGCTCTTAGCCCGGCTTTGGGTGCGATAAAAATTGATATATAATGGATTATCGTTTATTACACGCCCGATTACCCGGTACCCGCCCACGCAGAGCCGTGTCCTTGCTGGCATCCTTTGCGGGATATGCATATTGTTTGTCTTTCTTTTCTTCTCTCGCGGCTGCTTTTCTTTCTGTTTGTTGTTCCTGACCACCATTGCCCGTTTCTTCATCCACCTCGTCGTGGCATACATTTTAATGAGCCTTGCCACCCGCTCCACGCTCCCCGCTCCATTTGCATCTGCATTCGGACTGGGATTCGCATTCGCGATGGCCTCTCATATGGTTTTCAGCCACCGACCCGTCGGGGCAGCGGCAGCAGCAGCAGCAGCAAACAAAGAAACTACCACGGCGAAGGCATAAATAATCGCACAAAGTATTGCCGGCCATAAATATCGAAGCCCGGGGCTTGGGCGAGCGTTGGCTTGAAGATGCTGCAACGGGGTGACGATGAAGATGTGGCACGATGGCAGCACTCGCAGTATTCTAGGCATTTCTCAAGGTAACTTTTACAACTGACGGATATGGCAGTATTTCCAGTTCAGTTGGGAATATCTTGGATGAAGACACTTGATAATTTCTTTGACCCATCCCAAAGTTAAACGAAAATGTCATAATATAAATGAATTAATATTCGCTGCTTGCCAAAATGGCACCTTTTATAGCAAGTACATTAATAATATTCATCCCGAAAACTCGCATTACCAGCCATTGTACTTGAAGGTGCTGGCTGGGGTGGCCGGGCTCGCGCAATTTCCATGCAGCATGAGTCGACAATAAAGCGCCATAATAAAGGCAGCGGCAACATCTACCGGAGCGGCAGCGATATCAACTGCGGAGCAAAGGCAACAACGCCGGAGCAGCGCAGGGCAAACAGGAAAGTAGCAACATCGGAGGCGGCCAGCAACAAGAACAATAAACAAGACGCGCAGCAATTTCACTGACTACTGAGAACTTTACGTACTGTGACGAGGACCCAACACCCACTCAGCTCCCACTCCCGTTGGACCCTCCTTGTGCAACGTGTGCACTGAACGAAAATTGACTCGCTGAACGCATGTTGAGCGCGCTAATGGGGCGTATGCGTAATGTGCGCGCTTATTAAAACTTAAAGAGGCGTGGCGGGCACTCATTAGGAGTCGAGCTTACCTTTGCGAGTTGATTGTCGTGGACTGAGGGCCGCTGCTCTTAGGTTGGCAACTGAAACGAGTGGAAAGGAGTGTTGGTAGTGAGTAAGACGTATTTGTATTGTATTTTCCTGACTTAGTTGTATCTTTCTTGCAGTGCCCGGTCTGCCCGTGCCCTTGCTCATGTCTGTTGTTATTATATTATTGCTACTGCTCTCTGGCTTGCCCTGCGTTGTTTTCATTTGTATATTACCCTGGCCGCTCTGTCGCCACTCCGCCTGCATTTCCCCCATTTTCCCCAGATGCCCCGCCGTCCATTTTCCGGCCCCTCCGTGAGCTTCATTCATGCGCCTCACGCTGCGCACTCATTTACCCTTTAACCGAAACGTTCAACTGCCTTCGCGCCCACGCCCTCGCCCCACGCCCCCCGCGGCCCGTCGCCCGTTGCCCGCTTTTTTGCATATCATTTGCGCGAATCTTGTCTGCCCCTTCGGAGTCCCCGGGCCTGGGGGAATCCCCTCCTCCAAGCTGGCAGCTGCCCCCGTTAAGTGCATTACAATGAACTGCGCTGGAGCCCTCCGACATCCAACCCGTCGTGACTCGTAAATAAGTTTTATTGTGTTTGTGTGCCCACGCCCCCGAAAATGGCTCCGCTTTCCCTTGAAATGGCGGTCCTCCCTGGCCTGCGATGCAAGTTATCGCTTCCTTTGGTTTTTGTTGTTTTCTTTCGAATTTTTTGTTGTTTTTTGTTTGATAATTTAGCCAGCTTGCGCTCCCAACGAAGTTGTCTAAATTGCTGGCATACATTCTGCCGCTGCTGCACAGCAAACAAAACTAATCATTTGTTAAAATAACTACAAATGGGACTGCTTCCCAAAGATGGTCTTCCAATGGCTTTAATTTTTATCGATCTTCAAGGTAAAGATCATCCAAAAAGTTTACAAAGTTGGCAGAAGCCGTTGGAACTGTTTTGGTGTATTGTTTCTTTCGGTGTCCTGCTGCTGCCCACTGTGCAGTTGCAGTGGCCCCCACTGCTGGGGTGCTGCTTGTGCTGCTGATTCGACTACCACTGCTCTTGCTGCCTTTGTCCCGGTCGGTCTCAGGCAAATGACTACAAGAGTGGGCTTAGCTAGCTGGGACTCGAGCTGAGCACTCCTGCCCCTGTCCCGGTCCTCGTCGCTGAATTATGGCATTCCTAATATGGGGGATAGCTGTTGCTGTTGCTGCTATTGCTGCTGCTGCTGCAGCTGCCCCGGCAACCCCTGTTGGTCGTTGATTTTGTTCTTTTCGCTGCCGCTGCTGCTGCTGCTGTTGCTGCTGCTGTTGCATATTTAAGAGCGAATGGGCGCAATTGTTGCGCGTTTTATTGTTTTGGGAATAAGTGCGGATTTATAGAAATTTTTAGTTTTTCCCGGACCTCGGCGGCGTGGCCTCAGCTAAGCTGGCCCCGCAAGAGATTTCGCATCTGAGAAATAATGTGCAACAATACTTTTAAGTGCATCTCTCAGCAGATTTTTCCTTTTGTTTTGTTTTTTTTTTTTATAGCGGGGCATATTAAAACCGAAAGAGCGAAGCCCGAGGAGTACGGACATCGACAGCACATGACGTGAACTCAATTACGGGTAGCACTACGTTGCACTAAGCCAGTGCCGACAGTGCTACACTGTTCCCATAAAAAGGGGGCGTGGTCACGTGAGGCACTTCGGCTAAGAGTCCACAAATTACAAATGCCGCTTTGCATGTAAATGTGCAGTTTTCTGCCCAGCATCAAAATTAATATACACCGAGGCAGTGAGGCAGTGCTGCTGTGGCAGGAAGTGCAAGAAAGATAGCAGGCAGCCACAGAATGTGGCAGCCAAAGAAACAGAAGGAGAACGAGAACGAGAACGAGATGGAGTAGCAGAGCCGAGAGCTGGCGCAATAATAACAATGAAAATGCACAGAATGCGCCTTATATAAACGACAACAAATTGCCCATTTGGCACAGAAGACGGCGCTGCTGCTGCCACCGCTGCCACCGCTGCTCCTGGTGCTGATGATGAGGGGGCTCTGGCCAAAAGGGGGTCCAACCGGAGGGGTGAGGGGGCTGGGGAAAATGGTAAAGAGGGCACAGCCAGCCTCTGACATGGAAGACATTAATTGGCTGCCATGTCATTCTGTTTATGGACAGGACCTGGCCCTGTTCTGTTCTATTTGGCCGGGTTCTCCACTGTCAACGCCAGGCAATTCGAATCGGAACATTAGCGTAGGCCACAAAGGGCATATTGATTAATAAGGGCCAATGTGATTGCAATGATGAATGGTAATACAATTGAGTCTACCTCGCTCAAAAATGTTTTCCAGTTAATAGATTCAATAGGTTCGTTTAACAATGGATTGCCATTTCTAAAGAAGAAGCAGTTGTGCAAGTCTCTCGAATAATTGAGCTAGGACCTGCCGCTTTTCAAATGAATAGAAACAATATACCCGTTACATAGGGATTTATTATTCCTAGCCAAGCTGGAGCATTAAAAACCCCTTAAGATTTAATGACTCATTTGACACATAATTGAAAAAATATTGCTATCGCTTGGATAATTGTCTCCCCATCAATCAATTGATCAATGCTCAGGCTTCAGCGGGCCAGACACTCCGATTGATGTCCCTGACCTCAAAATCCCGATTCACATGCAGTTGCTGTTGCAAATAAGTAGCGGAAAGGAGGTAGCCATGTCAGCTGTCCGGGCAACATTACGCATACGCCACATGGGATGGCCAAGGGGAAGGGAAGTGGCTTTCTGTTCGTAATGCAGAGTCAGACGGGATAGACAAAAGTCAGGCTGGCTGGCGGCTGTGAGTCAGGTATGCTGGCCCAGGTTCTGGTTCTGCTTCTGTATCTGTTTCTGACTTTGGTTCTCCAGCCAGACAGCCGTATTATTAACGCAGCGACTGCTGCTGCTGCTGCTGGCATTTGCAATTTTACGTCGCGCATGTGCCACTTACGTGTTTGGCTGCCACAAAACTCCGGTTGGCTCGGCTGACTTGGCTAAGCTCCTATCATGTTCAAGTGCTTGGCCCCAAAAAAAAGAGAAACAAAAATGCAAAGACACAAAGCTACACCACCAGACCCCAACTCTAACCAGAAAGAAACATAGGGCTTCTGCTGCTGCTGCTGCATTTCCACTCCAGCAATCGCGGGGTGTCACATTCGTCGCCGCCAGTCAGTCAGTCATAGTCACAGTCGCAGTCGCAGCCAGAGCTTCAGAGTTACTGAGTTTCGGAGAGCGACCCGGCTGTGTTGCAATTCTTGTGGTATTTGTGGCACAAAATAAAACGTAAATGAGCAGCAGCCGCTGCAGCACGATGCCACAATCTCATTTGGCCTGTCGTATTGAATTCAATGCATTTTCCGACACCTTGAGGTGTTCATTTTCATGCCAGAAGAAAATGCGCTTAATTATGCGGCCGAGCAAAGCGATTCTTTGCTTATTTGCACATTTTTTCGTCGCTGCTTTGGAGGCCGCAAGATGTCTTGCAACTGGAGCGTGCGGCAAGGCCAAATGTTGCTGCATTCGCTGCACTGCACTGCACTGTACCGCACTGACGGGCTATTGCAACAGAATCGCAACAGCCAGTAATGGGTTGGAAAAGTTTTACGGGCAAACGAAAATTTGAGGAGAGCGATAACTTGAAGAGTTATGGCCAGAGACAGCCGGGACAACAAAAATCCCGGCAGAAATATGAATGAATACTTTATTGAATATTGTGCGACGTATGCAAAATGATGGCCGGCAACGCTCGCTGGCTGGCTGTTGGCCGTTTCTGGTGAACCGAAGACCGCAACTGACAGGAAACCATTTAAACTGACCTCAAATGACAACGGCAGCGACAGCCGGGACCCGAGCTCCCAGTACCAATACCAGTCCCAGTGCCACCACCAGGACCATTCCCTTTTTCGAGACCGGGAAAATATACAAAATGCAATGCCAATGGCTGGCTGGGATGGGATGGGATGGGATGGGGGAGTCCGCAAAAAATAAACCAAACCTCCATCCACCCAAAAACCCAACACAACCCAACCCAACGCAGGCCCGTGGACCATGGCAACCCATAGATGGACAATGCGCTGGCCGGGAAATAAAAACGAGGGAGCGAAAGGAAAGAAACGACCAAAATGGTAGCTAGCCACAAACAAATTGGCAGCAATTTGAGGACCCAACAAAAGGCGACAAAAGCCCGACGAATGTTTTTGTAAGCTGCGCGCGGCAGGACTTTCGCGGATTGTGTGACTCAACATGGCCAACAACAGCAAAAAAAAAGCGCAGCTACAGAAACCTGGGTCGAAAAAAAAACAGAGATCCGAAAACCAACAGAAGCCGGAATGTTGATGGAATGAAATGAAATATAGAATACAATTCCACATTTCGATTGATTTATATGCACGTGACCCATGGCCCCACGGACCAGAAATGTTGCATCGCCGATGCCGCTGAAATGCAAATTGCATGGCTCAGATATAATGCCAATACCGTGGACCAGACAAGGCCAGCCCACATCCAGGGTAATCCAATACGGAGCCGACAACTGGAGAACTCTATCCAAGGTCCCAGATCTGCCCCATGAATTTTCAGTTGCTGTTATGTAAAGTCTTCGGAGAATGGATAAATGGATGGCCGGAGTTTCGTTGTAATTCAATAGCTTCCAGATGGTCGGAGTTCCATAAGGAATTTTAACAAGTAAATATTATTGGTAGGTCAGGATACATTTTATTGTCTTCAAAGTGTATGTAAAGCTTTTGTAAGGTTTCAAGCCTAACTCCTCAACATCCGCCGCACTTTCTCCTCATTTATTTGGTTAATTCTATTTCCTAGGCAAGCGAGACCTGCTAAATTCCCAACGCCAGGAAAATTGTCTTGGCCCTGTTTTCGATGTCCGCCCGCGGGAGGTTTTACTGTTGCTGCAAACGCTTTTGCGGCGAACATCTTGGAGCGGAGTCCCTCCCGTGTAACTGCAGTCACAAAATGCAATTTTAGCTTTCAATTGCCCGTGGAAACGGAGTGGAACTACCACTTCTTGTTGTTTGCGTTGCTGTTGTACCTATTTTTGTTTTGTTTCGCCGTAGTCAGCGAGTTGGCTATATATGTACATGCTTCGGTTTGGGTCATTTTCGTTTGTTGCACTGCATTCGTTTTGCCTTTGCGCCGCACACAATGGCCACGATAACTTTGCATTACATTAGTGCAAGACGGTGTGGGAAAGGCTCCCCGCGCACCCACAACCGTTCGTTCCCGGGCCGCAATCTTGCAGCTCTTGTATCTAAGAGATCAGCGGACAAAGGAAAACTGGTTTCGGTTTCGCTCCTTTTAGCTCTGGCATTTGCAACAATTGCATCAATGGATGTTGCTTTTAGTGTTGCTGTTGCTGTTTTTGTTACGGCTGCTGCTCTTGGTTTAGCTATTTTAATAGTCGCAGGCGATTCCGATGCATTGGTTTTTGAGTCACAAATGTGAAGATGGCACTCGAAAAATGTATCTCTAGAATTGTAAGCTCGTTTCCGTTTCTATTTTAGTGTTCGAGGAGGAGCCAAGCAGTTGAATGCACCGAAAATTGTGCCACTGCGCTCCAAGGATGCTGCAGGAACAACAGCTGACAGCTTTATTACCAAATTGCCATGAGCCAGCGACATTTGGCTCAATTTACGTCATGGATCTTCGCTGCTGCATATTTGCGGGTATTTGGGGGCAGGGCGTACCGGCAGCGCCGAGGAGCAGAAGCAGGCCAGTGTATAAATCACTTTCGCCGCAAGTATCAATCTCTGACATGTGGCAAAAGTTGAACTGAAACTGAACCTTGCGGACGCACAAAGAAACGCAGAAGGGAAAGGCGAAGTGTCGTCGCCGTTGTCGTGTGACACTGAAATGCGGATACAATAAAAGTTTATTTTCTGTGGGTGAGCGTTTTTTTTCTAAGCCCACCCCCCCTAGCTCTATTTGGGATGGCGTTTATACCTTAAATAGGATTGTATACGGTTTTGAAGTCGTTTTACCTTAAAGAAGATGAACTTTAACAGGCCCTCAAAATCTATATTTAAGATAAACTAGTCTCTATTGTATTCCGATAGAAAACTATGGGATTTTATCAATAAAACACAGAATATAAGTGTAAAAAAGGGTCTGATATAGTGTTTAAATAATTGCTTCAAAATATGATCACAGGATTATATTTTACATTTATTAATCTAGTTTTAAGTCAGTTTTGAGAAACTCCAATCTATGTTTAATACAGTTTCTGGTTGAAATAAAAGCATATAAAAAGTTCGGTTAGATTGGAATTTCCGCTGAATTTGCTGCGTGCTTTTTCGTCCTTTTTCATGGATGACAAGGCGCAAGAAGCAGCCAAAGTGCACCCCATGGAGCAATCACTCGATGCCAGCCAGGCGGAGCAACAACAACAGTATTGGCAACAAGGACACACACACACACGCACACTCGCACGCATTAACGGCAGCTGGTCCCTACGCACACACCGACACATCCATAAAAGTTTATTAAATTTACAAGGAACTTTTATGCAGTTACTTTTTGACATGCTTCCTTGTTCACTTTCTTTTCATTGAACCGAGGCTTCCTTTCTTATCCTCCTTTCTCTTCCTTTTCGCTCATAAAATTGACAACGACAATGTAAATGTATACACAACGACATGCACATCTCCACATGTACATCTCCTTTCGTCCTGTTTGCAAAGGATTTCAATTTAAATGAACTTTCAGATGAGCTTTTTATTTTCTTACACATTCAATAATAATAATTTTTTTTCTCCTGCAGGTCATATGGTAAATTACATGCCACGCCATATGCAAATATATATTGCAAGGCAACAACAAAGCCAAAAGCAGGCTCAACGGACCAAATGGCATTGAAATACAGCCAACAACTTGTCATATGTCGCATTTTGCGGCCGATTTTCAGAATTTATATATACATTTTTGTTTGCCGTTTATTTTAGCGGATTTTTTCCATTTTTTCCAGAGCGAAGCGGATGAACTCGCCGGAGGAGATGGAGCTAAAATCGAAGCCTGAGTCTGCGACCGAAACTGAATCTGTATCTGTATCTGAGGCCGTTATCTCCGCCAACACGTCGTCAGCGTTGCCGGTGAAAGGAAGTTGACCTCTAAAGTTTAATGCATTTAAATAAATCTTAAAAAAAACAACAAAAACGCTGCCAACACATTAAGCGAGACAAAGCTGAAAGCGAAAACAACAAACTCAAACAAAAACGGAGATGGAGACGGGCGACTTGAGACGGGAGACGGCAAGGCGCTGGAGGAAATAATGTAAATTAAGCAAAAATTTAAATTTTTGCATTTTTTAGTCAGGCGGCAATTAAACCGAGCGACGCGTGCAGCCTAGCCATAAAAATATTTGCCAAAAGCCGAAGCCGGTTGACTCGTGAGTGGATGTGGATGACTCAGAACTGGTTCGAAGCGCTTTTCAATCTGGTCTGAAATTCGCTGCACATGAGGCGGCTTAAAATGGAATTTTTCCAATGGGAGCTGACAAAATACCAAAGTTCACTAACCCGCTGGGAATATGAAAATGTGAACCTTACTTTACAATTAAAATTTACAACGAAATTTTGTGAGGATCATTAGATCCAGCATATGCCTAAAAACACAATTAAGTCGCTGCAATAACTTTCAAAAATCTGTAATTAAATGCATGCATAATCGACCTCCAGCAGCACCCTTGATAATAAAGGTCTATATTTTTTAATACCGCCCTCCCTGGTGAGTAATCATTTAGATATTAAGCTGTAATTATATTAACCCTATTTCCCGTCTTAACAATTCAATTTGATTGAGTTTCCGCTGTCATGCTGACGCATACGCACCGGCCGAGGTCTCGACTATCTATTTCAGCGGAGAAACTGGAAAAACCGAAAGTGATTTGCATTACAAAACTCAATTAGAGGCGTCAAATAGCCTTGCCCCATAGACTTACATACGTCCACCCGCCCACAGAGAAACTGGCTCAACTGTGAGACCCCATTGATCAAAATTTGATTGACATATCGAGTGGATTGCTGTCCCTGCTTTTTGGGGTATGCTCGTATTTTTCTTGTGCTCTATTAAGCAAATTCAGTTGGCATTTTATTGATCGTATTGTTGCCTTTTGGCAGGCCATAATTGCATCATTAACGACAATTAGTGCGAGTGCGAGTGCGAGGGCGACAGAGACACAAATCCATACTGACAGGTCATCGCACAGAATGTATCTTTGCTGCTATGAATGTATCTGTAGCTGTGGCTGTGGGTTTCGGTTTCCTCCTGAAAACGCCGTTAATTGTGCGCACAAAATAACAAATATGTTTATAGGTTGAGACAGGCCAGCGGATGCGGATACATAACACTGCTCGATTATGAAATATGAAACTGAAACTGAAATTGTAACTGGAGCTCTGCAGCAGCAGCAGTAGCAGCGGTAGCAGCAGGTGTTTGACGTCATTTGAGATATTGAACTTTGCCACTCGGGATGTCCAGTAATCGGAAGTGAAAACAGCAGCATTTAAAGCTCCGATGCTCCCACTTGATAAAACGCTTGATAAACGACCGTCCGTCCGCATTCGCATTCGCCTTCCTTTTGTTTTTTGCACTTCTGTCGATACAACCAAAGATACAACAGCATTCTGTGTGTTCGAGAACAGAAGGTCACTTGGCTGTTGGCTGTTGGCTGGCAGCTTGGCAGTCAAATGCTGGCCAAAAGTTTTTCCTTTTCACATTCTGACATGTTACAGGAAGAAGCCTCAAATTGAAATTTAACAATTGCCTGGGCACACACGAGATGCCACCGCCACCATGTGTGTGTTTCTGTATTTTCTGTCCGCAATCTGACAGCCTCTTGAGTGGAATAATTCTCAACTCGAATTGGTTGAAGGCCCTTCACAGATCCTCCTGTGCGAAAGGGAATCGGAAGCTTCTTACGATTTTATTTCCACGTGTCCGCACGACTTTTATTTATGGTATTTCACTCGACAGATATTAAGGAAAATGAAAAAAGGTTTGCCAAGCCTTACACCCCATAAATATTTTAAACTGTCCTGCCTTAAAGTCCCCAGCATTTTGTAGCAACCACTTAGGCTGGCTGTCGTAGTTGCAAAATTCCCATTTGTACATATTATTTTATTGTTTTCCTTGCTCTTGAACACTCTCGTTTGCTTTATCTTTGCCCATATTTGCCATTAATTTTAAAATTCGTTTTCCATTGTTTGACTTTTAATTTTTGCCAACTCCACCTTTCCGTTTAACGAACTAAACGAGCCAGCTTTTTAGGATGGTTTTTACGTGTTTATTATATTTTTTTTGCGCTTATAGCTGGAACTCTGTCATTAGTTTAAGCAAATATGTAGACATAAAAAGTATCAACAACGAGCTACTGCTAATTTTTCATACACACATATTTGCATAAATTAAAATGTAATTATAATAGTGTGTTTAAAAAAAGAGCGCAGGAAATGATTTATGCATGAAATACGCCCGAAAGAATCAGGGGACAACAAACGAAATTGTCGCTTTCTACATGAAATGTATGTATATAAATATTTCCTTTTTTCCCGTGTTTGCATTAATAATTGCTACAAATAAAAAAAGCAAGCTATTAAAAAAATGATGTATACGCACATCGGAGGAAATGCATAAATTTTACGAGTGAGCTTTTTGTAGTGCTCGCCATTCGCTTTTTAATTTTCAATATTTAACTTTTAATTGTGGGCAATCAATTTTGAAAGAGTCCAGTTCCCGGGCGCGTTGTAAAATATATCAAAAAATAGTTATTTATACATATGAGCGCCACTTTTTTTGTA
Source organism: Drosophila ironensis (assembly GCA_021223825.1). Taxonomy (NCBI): domain Eukaryota; kingdom Metazoa; phylum Arthropoda; class Insecta; order Diptera; family Drosophilidae; genus Drosophila; species Drosophila ironensis. Next base: position 98,488 of record JAJJHQ010004461.1, on the reverse strand, counting down.
CTCGTGTGCCTCGCCTCGGAATCATTTATCAAATCGAATATTTTCATCTGTCAGGCGCAAAAATTGTTATTGAACTGAACTCATTTTTAGAAAGTGAATTCGAGTTCGCGCCGAGTTAAGGCAATGTTGGCCCGCGCATTGGGGAGTCATCGATTATGACTTTGAACATTTTTGGTATATTTCTGTATTTACATTCATATACCTACTCGGGCGCATGGACCACTATTTTGAGCGTGGATTGGCTACTGTGCAAAATCGACAATTCACCGAATTGAAATTTCAAGAACGCTCTCAGACAGCCGCACAAAAAGTGGCTCTTGAAGTTTCCCTACCCCCCTCTGTGCGTTGATTTGTTTATTTATATTTTAAACATTTTTGTTTGCCTGACTTTTTGCCCAATCACGGCCAATTTTTGTGCCTGGTCATGGCCCCACGCACGGCATTAACATTAACAATTTTACTTTCATTTCTAATTATCATAATGTGTTGCAAGTGATCGAGATCTCCAAAAACCACATCGGCCGGTCGGTCGATGGAAAATTGTTGCTTATCCGGGGATATGTGGTCGGGAGAAAGTGTACTGCCTACTGGGTAATGGGTGCCCTGCAAATTATCAAGCAAATAAAATAAACGCCGCGACCTCGAAATCTTCACTGAGCAATGTCACGCATTCAATCTCAGGCATGAAAATGAGTTGTTGCTCCAGTTGAGGAGCATTGAAAGCGATTCATTTAGCGGCTCGTTGTTGGCCCGGCCAACTCAGTCACCTCTTTCTCCTTCTCCGGCCAACCCCCTCCTTGTTGGCCGCTTTGTTTTTTATGAGCAAAGTTCAAACTACTTTAGACAATTATTTCCGGCACTTTTTCTTTAGCGATAAAAACTGGCACAGGCAGAATTGTTGTGCTGCTCTCGCCGTTGCCATTCCTGTTCTGGCAATTTGCTTGTCGCTCTAACCGAACTCGTCTGAACTTGGCTGAACTGAAACTGAACCGAGCTGAATTTCACAGCAAATCGCTGTATAATTCCAATTATAAACAATTACCTGAGGTGAACTTAAGACTCCCGAGTCAAAGTTGTGGGCCAAGAGCCAGCGGAATACTGGCAACAATTTTGTTTTTCGTTGTGTCCTACTAACCTGAAACGAAGAAGAGAGAAATTGTTTATATGTGGCGGCAGCGGCGTAAACTTTTTAGCACTAATATGCGAAAAATATCAGCAAGAAATCGGCCGGTAAGCAAGCAGTACGTAGGGTAAGAAATTTTCTTTTCGTTTCGTTTGGGGCGGCGTGAGTCACACTAGGCGTATGAGCAATTTTCAGATCAATCCGGTTGAACGACACCCAAGTGGGGCAGCCAGCAGCAGTCAGCAGCAGCAGTCGACATGCCAGCATTAAATGTTAATATATTAATGATTTGCAATCATCGCTGAGGCAAGACTTTTCTTGACCAACTTAGGCGACAATTGGCCGCTTTTAATTGCCCAGTCAACTGCAGTCGCTCCGCTGACTATTCCAAACCATTCCCATCCGGTTCGCGGCTATGGCACCCTAATGTGGCCAACGGATCGGCGTCCGTGTCTCTCAGCTATATGGCAATTCATTAACGCTCCACATACGAAAGAAACGCTGCAAGTCCGTCTCGGACCTGCAGCTCGGAGCCGGGGCGCAAAGAAAAAGTTGCTGTGCCAGTTTCTGGTTTTTGTTGCATTTGCAACAGATGCAGCCTGCGACAGCAGCAGCGTCGAGCCATGTTGGTCCGTTGTTGGCTGTCCGCCCGTCCGTCTGGCGTTGGTTTAATTATTTAATTTTGCGCTCATTTGCATGGGGCAAGCACTGCCTCTAGATTTTCCGGACCTTTCGCAAGCGATTTGCATCTCGGGCTGCTTTGAGCGGTGCAGTGGAGCGCATTCCCCCGAAAACACCCACGCCCACCGGCGATCTATGACCAGTGCCAACCGAAATGGAAACCCGAAGCTGAGGCTGAAGCTGCAGCTGAAGTTGAAGTTTCAGCGTTGCTGCCCCCGCCAGGCCTGGCTTAAATCAGCCCGTGTTGCACGTTTTGCCCGGCGGTTAAACATACGCACAGCCTGGGACACACAAATAGCATCACAAGTGCTAGCTTTCGTTTTAAATTTTACCCAAATAAAGTCGTGATTATACTCGCTTACCCTTGCTTTCCCAGAGGCAAATAATGCTTAACAAATTTCTTCCGACTTGCAATTGTTAACAATTAGCATAGCCCCGAAATTCCCTCGGGCAGATATATACCGGAAACTCCGCCCCACCCTGAGGTAACGCTGGGGTGGATTTCCCTCTATTTAGACAAGTTTGCTGCCTTAAATCCGAAAGCATCAAGAAAATTCGTTTGAAAATCAGTGGGTCCGCCTTGGCTGGCATTGCAATTTTACAGCCACTGCAGCCCTCGGCCCAATATGTAAATTTTCGAGCAAAGCTTGGCCAAAACAGAGACAACAAAAATTGTAGCCCCCAAAATAAATTCAAATTTTTTATGAATCAGGGAAAGATGTGCGCACGTGGGCGGGGGAGTGCGTGACTGACTAGCAGACATGGTCAGCGTTTGGGCGGTCCAAACTGCCACAAAGATACTGCCACAAAGTGAATAAAAATACCAAGAAAAAAGGTAAATATAAATCTTTAAACTTGATAGAAAATATTCATTTTATAAGGTTTTTGTATGATTTTAAAGACTGTATTTCAGGCTTTTGTAAACATGTTCGGTCAGTCGCTTGTTTCCCGTGCAAGCATGACTTTGAATTGGATTGAAAAATATGTATAATACATTTTTTATTAATTTTTCCAAGTGGCATTACCCACGCTTATGCTGCTACTGTCGTTTCTGTTTTTCTTTCACGTTGATTTCGATGATTTTGTTTTGTTTGGCTGGTCATCGTCTTGGCCTGCAGAATGTCTTTCAATATTTTATGCGTGGGCGGAAGGTGACTCGTCGACACACTGCCACACAGCCACACAGCCGGGCTGAAAAATTAATGAAAATACCTAACCAAATTGAAAACAATCGAGTCTGGAGAATCAAGGGGGGCGGGCCAAGGCCGGGGAGTCGGGGAGGCGGGAAAATGCAGTTGACCAAATATGCGCAAATATTGTGGTTGGGAAAAGAGGCAACCAACAGAGCCGGTACAGGCAGAAATAAAGCGTAGCAAGGCGATGATAAAGATACAGCCGATGATCATCATGATGATGATGATGATGGTGGAGAAGAAGAAGCCTCTGACTAAAAAAAGAAAGAGGCAAGGCAACAAGAAGAAGACGAAACCCAAACAAGCAACTTGAAAACTTGATGTAGGTCAAATATTTTTTTCTCGTGGCTGCCAGTCAACGCCTGTAAAAAATGGATAAAAAAAAAATGAAAACGGGGAAGAGGGAACAAGTCTTAAATGTCTGCTGCTGCTGCATGTGTGTGTGTTACTTTCGGTTTATGGGCCAATGCAAGATGGCAAGTTTATGAGGAATATGCGGAAGCAGATACCGAGAGTGCGAGTTGCATCCTCGGACTTGGCCCAGGGATATGATGAAGTTTCCGACGTTGATGGGCCGGCCAGAGGAGCAAAGCCTGAATGCTCTTAATTGCTGTGGCAAACACAAAACTAAAGCAAACAGTCAGAACCAAACGAAAACTTGTTCTTCCATTCGAAAGAAACATATAAAACAACGTTCTACCATCTAAGAAACATTGAAATCCAGTCATTTTGTAGAATTTATTTTATAAAAGCCTAAGAATACGAAATTATTGGGTACACTTTTTCTTACTGGCCATTAAAGTTCTGGGATCTGGGAGGAGGAGGCTACCAACGTGCTTGGCCGATAACAAGGCAACCCTGAAAAGCGACAGAAAACCCCTAAAAACCCCCCGGACTTAACCAACTCCCTGCCAAATTGGACCATGAACGTGATCAATTATTTCTCATTGTTGCGCATTTCTGTGGCTCGAAATCAATAACACAACAAAAGCCAAGTCAACTCAACTGGCCGGCCAACAAGCTCAAGAGTCAAGGCTAACCCCAGCAACTGGAGCCCCAACTGGAATCGATTCGAGCTGAATTGAGTTGAGTTTAGTTGAGTCTGCGTTGAATCGGCTGCGTTTTTGTTTTCTCGTATTTGTCTTTATCAAAGTCCAGTCCGAACTAAGCTTAAATAATAACTGTCTAGCGACCGCAACAAACACTCAATTATGAGCGTGGCCAAAAGCAGAAATGCATACAAAATCACATCAAATATCAATGTCAGACTCTAATTGTGGCGGAGGCAAGACATAAACCCATCGATTGTGTCAAGATGTTGGTGGCTATAAAAAGATGATGGCGTTGGCTCGTTGACTTCTCAGTGTCTTTCGTGTTTCGGTTTTAATTTCGGCTTTTTTTCTTGGCTTTTTCGGGGGGTCCGGTCTACTGACCCCACGGGCAATTAGACGAGAGGTGTTATGTTGCCAGAAATAGATCGGTTTGCTTCGTTTTTTAGCCCCACCACCAACCACCTCTCGTCGCTTCGGTTCAGTGAGCTGGCACTTTTTGTCAAGATAATGAAATACCTGAAAAATGAGCCGATTTTTTGTCAGGGTTCCGTTTTTTCACCCATTGTTCAGAGGAGGTTGCAAGTGGCTTCCGCTATTAAAGTTTGCTTGTTCAGTTATTCAATTACTTTGGCAAACTTTTTGTAAGCCCGGTTTTTTCCTTCTTGCTGACCTTTGCGGGTTTTTTACGGTGTGGTAACACAAATGTGCCGATCGATCACGTAAGTAGTGGTTAAATATCAAAGCTGGCGATAGTGAGTCATTAAAAATAAAGTGAAATAATAGGGCAAGGCACATAATGAGGTGCAGATTAAGATTAAGCTTGCCTAAGCGCTGCCCCAAGAAATGCCAACGCATTATAAAACATGTATGGACATATGATCAGAAAACAAAAGATCGGGTTACAGAATATACAAATTCTGGATTGAACAATAGCCTAAGCTTGCAACAAAAGCTGCCAACCAAACAGTCACAAACTTTTCGAAATCTTAGCGATACTTATGCGATCTTGTTAGGATTTTCCCTGTTCCCTTAGGTCACTTAAAAGCAAATTCACGTAGAAAGTCGAAAGGCCAACAATTAACTGCAATTAATTTTCTAATCGACTGCAGTTAAATGTCATCCAAAACTTTCGTTAACAAACTGCCCTGCAATTGAATTAATTCAATGTGATTTTAAGCAAACAGCCACTAATTTCGGTTTAAGTTTTGAGGCACTCGAAGGAAATGGCAGACATCAAGCAAAGGCAGGCCGGGACAATGATGCCCAACCGTTGGAGAAGATACCGTTTGCGGCTTAGTGGCCAACATTATCGGCTTTGTCTGGCCAACAGCCTTTGTTCGTCGCTTCATTCTTTCTAATTTCGTTAATGGATTTGCTTTTGTTTCGGTCTGAGCCGTGAAATGCTTTAGACCGAGTCGTAAATTTAATAATGGAAATATGTTTGTGCGGAGGTACTCATCATCGGCCGTCCATTCGGGGTTAATGGCTAAAATTCACTTCGTACTGACGCTTTTCAACCGAATTTGTCAGTGATTGCAGTAACCAACTAGTAACCAGGCTAATTGATGACCTGTTTTTTTTAGTGGCTTGCCTTATGTATATGTTTTCCCCTTTTTACTAATGGCGACCGGGCCCAGCATGTGTGCTGTGTGACTGTGCTGCCAATGATATATAATTAGCCAAGCCAAAAAGGCAAATTGGCTGACCAATGTCTGGGCCGGAGCTTAAAGCCGCAGTGCCCAAAGCAAAGTAGCCGCCATGCCCTTCGTTTTGCGCCTGATGGCCGCCGCCATAAAGCTTTTCTACAAATTGCAGACTAATTCGGTAAGAGTCCCTACAAAAAGGCCAACACTTGCAACCCAGCCAAAGCTGCAACTTGCTTGTGTGTTGCACATTTCCTTTTCAAAAGTTATTAGCGTGTTGAACGCCATTTTTTGCGCTCCCTTTCTGATTTACCACTTTTTTATTTTACCCGTGCATACATTTTTCGCCCGTTCCAGCATTTTCATTAAAAGACATAAATTGTGCAGAAAAATGCTCTCCTCCACCCTCTCTACTGGCGGCAAAAGAATGTCTGCGGCTGTAGCTCTGTATCTGAATCTATGGCTGCATCTGTATCTGTATCCGCATCTGAGTCTGGCCCGGGTCTGGTGCTGGATGAACTGAGTGGGCGGCAAATAACCTCCCGGAATTTCAGCCAAAGAAGTATCTTGTGTGCATGTCGAGTGCTTTATTTTTCAGCCTTTGCGCTTTTTATTTACGATTTTTTCCCCTTGTTTTGCCCCTGCCCCGGGTCCCTGCCCAATGCAGCGTTTCGAATGAATGAAAGTTGCACGAGTGCCTCAACGTGGCTGCCAACGAATAAATGAATGAATGAATGCATAACAGAGCCGGCAAGCGGGTGGGTGGCAGCTACAAGAATGTTGCAAATGGCCCAACAAAATGCAGCNAATTTCAGCCAAAGAAGTATCTTGTGTGCATGTCGAGTGCTTTATTTTTCAGCCTTTGCGCTTTTTATTTACGATTTTTTCCCCTTGTTTTGCCCCTGCCCCGGGTCCCTGCCCAATGCAGCGTTTTGAATGAATGAAAGTTGCACGAGTGCCTCAACGTGGCTGCCAACGAATAAATGAATGAATGAATGCATAACAGAGCCGGCAAGCAGCGGGTGGGTGGCAGCTACAAGAATGTTGCAAATGGCCCAACAAAATGCAGCATATTAAAACATTTGGCCTGGGACCCCAACCTCATTCTCCATTCGCGAAAAAAACCTAATGCATTGCAATTGCCTTTTAGATGTCGTGACAACGCTGCGTATGCTTAACATTTGCAATTCTTTGCATTACGCAGAAGGGAAATTGAACAAATGCCGACGTCAAATTGAAATGCAAAAAAAAAGCAGCTCCTGGTAATGGAAGACAAACACAAGACTAAGCTTGTGGTGGAGGAAAACCCCTGCCACCTGTAGTGGGGCCGGAAATGGAAGCCTTTAAAATGCTCGACTTACAAGCTGAGTAGAAAAAAATTAAGACAAAGTTAAGTCCTTAGTTGTGGCCAATATCCCTTCGACACAAGAGGGTATAGGTTACTTTTAAAACGAACTAGTAGCAAATAAGCAGGGGTATCGATTACACAGAGGGATATTTTCAACCTTAACTTCAGAGGAAATCCACTTATGATCTCCGCTGAGCTGTATTTAAATGGGTTTTGTTTTGGGAACTTCCACAGAAACTGCCCATTAAACCCACAAGAGCTGCCACTCCTCGACACCGATTAAAGAATTCTTTTATTCAGACTCGCGCCCACTTAAGGTTTTCACTTTTTTCTCGGTTTCGCTTTTCTTTGGCCATTAAACTTCGACGCTAGTATGTTAAGAAGGTAACCAAAAAATGGGGGAAAGAAACACAGCGAATGGCTGGCTGGCAAAACAACACCAGCGCGTCCAACAATTTCTGCCCATTTGGTTGATGCGACGTCGTAAACTTTCATGTGCCGCCTTCGCTGCCAACTTTTCGCTCGTGATCTTTCACTCACTTGCTCTTTCACTGGATATATCATTCCGGAGTTACTGATGCGTCCGGCTAGCTGGCAAACTGGGAGGCACACACGCCAAGGCATTCAAATTAGTTGTGGGCGCCGCCGTTTCTTGCTGTTTCTGTTTCCTAATTGTTGGCAACGCACGTTCGCTAGGGCACCGAAAAACTAAAAGCAATGTAAAGCAAAGCGAAACCAAGCCCACTGGCCACGCCCACCTGTCAGGCGGGGCACGCATAAATCTCGCCACCAAGTCAATCGCATCAAAGTCACGTAATCTATGTGACATTTTCACTGAATCGTTAACATTGGAAAAACGCCATTGAGCTCCACAGGAAGAAAAATGAAAATTAGTTGGCCAGGACGGATGGTTGGGATTAACAGAACTTTAAAGGGTTTTCTTTACTCTTTTATGTAACCGTGTATTGAAAAATGGTTCTGCTATTAGCCAGATTTTTGTTTGCGTATCACCGCTGCTGTTCTATTTGCAATGCAATCTAAAGCGCCCCCCAATGCCATTTAAATTAATGTTCCAGTGCCGCGAGGGCACCATCCTTGCGGGCTTGCGATGAATAATTCACGCGGTGTCCGGCAACTAAATGCAGTTAGCTGCACATTTGCTTGGCAAATAGCTTCAAAATCTATTTGCCAATGCCCGTTAGTGGCCCATCAACTCCATCAGCTCTGGCCAACACTTCACGGCCAGTCAACACACAACACAAATGATTAATGTCAAAGTCGGGGAGCGAGGCAAACTGAGGCTTTTTGCGAAAATAGTAATTAAATTCTTCGTTAAATCTGATCATTATGTAAAAACGAATTGAGTTCTGCAGCGCGCGAAGGTTTAATCAAATTTTTCACACGAAAATGTGTGTGAAGCTTTTTGCTTAACCCGCTGTCAAAAATAACAAGTACGAGAAACGCTGTAGTCGAGATTTCTCGTCCAAGCGATACCGTGTACCTATTTTCACCGGGTATTCACCAGTAATTGGCATTGACAAAGGGCCGTATTGTCGTTTTTTATCGTCCGATCTTTATGAAACTTGCAAGGTGGCTAGATTTTTAAATTTTTAACTGTAAGCAGAACGATTTATATCTCTTGATCTAAACATTTCGGAGATATTATTAAATATGTAAAAGAAAATACAGTCTTATGCAAATAAAGAAGGCGGTAAGCGGCGTTGCAAAAATGTTAAATAAACTCAAACTACGTAAACATTTAACGCATTTAAATAAAATAGAACTACGTCTCTAGCTCTTACCATATCGGAGAACGACGGGTTTATACAGACAGACGGACAGACGGAAATAGTTGGATCAACTCGGCCGTTGATGCTTGTAGGGTCGGAAATGTATCCTCTCCCTGTTACATACACTTGCACAAACCTAATATACCATTAGTACCTTAAGGTACATGGCAAAAAAGTAAGCTCAAAGCGTGCAGACTATGTATGGACACAGAAAAGTGGAAAAAATCAGGAACAGCACTAGCAACAAATGCAACAAAAAAATTGGATAACATGTGAACTCTCATGCTTGCTTAAAAAATCGTTGCAGTTGCATTCATTTACGCTTATTTTGTTGGACGGCGAGACACTTGCAATCTCTCACCATCACGGGGGTTTCAGCAGCAGACAAAGAAACGAAAGGGAATCAACCGGGGACTTTGTATACATCTTGAAATTAAATGAAAAATAACTGCACGCGATTCCATCTGATTTTTCAAGGTCGCTGAGCGGGTGCCAAAGTTTTCCTTTCTTTTCATCTGACAACATCCAAGCTCGCAGGCGGTGGTCCTGGGCTGTTGTTTAAATCATTGATAAAATCGCAAGACACGCGCATACAATACAGTGAACACTCCATGATGTGATGAAATACGAGAAAATAAACTTGGATCTGCCTGTGACATAAATAAATTTGTGACTCAACAGAAATTTGTATCTTGAGAATTGAGATTGGGTAATATGCATTTGAATATTTAAAACTCCAAAATAAATCTTGGTGGCAAAAGTTTACGATTTATAGCCCTGTTTTTGGCTCACTGTGCCTTTGTTCCCTGTTGACAGGTTTCAGAATGAGCGGAAAATGATTTGTGCGAGGCCAAGACAGCAGCAGCAGCCACACTTTCCATCCACATCCACATCCACACCCGCGCCTTTCGCTTTTCCCGGCCGCGATGCTCCGCAAACAGTTTTCGAGTTGTGCGAAACTGGAAATTAAAAACGCTTAATGTGCACTTCCGGTGAGGGCGGCCAACAACACACAGAAAGCAAAAGAAAAGAAAAGAATAAATAAAATAAAACGAGGGCCAGAAGATTTAGCCAGACTCCCAGGGCTGCCACTCCGGAGGCGATGGACTGAGCTCCCGGAGCTTGAGCCGCGTAGTCTCCTCGTCGTAGTCGCAACTTATCGGAGCCATCAACAACAGCAGCAACATCACATCGGCGGGCCAACAACATTTTACGTTAATATGTTTGTTTGTTTGTCTTTTGTTTTTGGCTCTAACCCTTTTTTGGCACGTTTTGTCTTGCCTTTGTTGGTGTGTGGTGTGTATGTTTTTTCTTTCCACTCTTTCGCTAAATGTTGTTTACTCTTTGTCATTGTTAGTGTTGTTGCCATTTTTCTTTTGTTTTCCCAACATTGTTGTTGTTGCTTGCTGGTGCTGGTGCTGCTGGTGTTGACTGCTTAACATTCACCTACTTTTCACCTTGTTAGCCACCTTTGAGCGGCAGAAATTCTGCGCTTGGCCCTGGCTCCTCCATCGCAGCACCTTCAAAGCCTACGGACAGCGAACGGACAGCGTACGGACAGCGTACGGACAGCGTACGGACAGCGTACGGACAGCGTACGGACAGCGACAAATTAGAAGTTGACGCAGTGCGAAAGGCGGCAGCAAAGGCTGGCAACCCCAAAAGGCGGCCCAAACAATAAGGCTAAGCACAAAAAGGGAACAATGCACCTTGCACTCGGAGCCAGATCCAAGGAGAGAGGGCTCAAATCAAAAGAACAAAAAATTTCAAAGGCCAGCACAAAGCTTGTTTGGCCATTTGAAGCTCTGAGACATTCTCTCGACAAATATTCCTAAATAAATAATAAAGTCTAAGGCTTTTTTTCTTAACTAAGCTGCAAGGTGGAAGTGTAACAATCTTTTATGCAATATTCCTGGAATATTTTGTGCCCAGTGTATGGCAGCAAAGATGAAAACTGAGCTCTAAGTAGAAAGTTAATTAGGCTTAAATGTGCGAGAAGTCGACGATGACGGCGGCATTGAGTAGGAAACACAACAAATACAACAAGAATAATAATAATAGCAACAAAAGCTGGGAGAAGATGAAGCAGAAAAGCCAATTAAAAATTCTTACGCTTTTGCCTTAATTTTTGCCTCAGCTACCATAGTTGGCCCGGTCTTCTCCTTTCGGGCTAATAATATTTTCAGCTAAAACTGCGCGGTACCGGCAGCTGCTTGTTAATTAATTTTTATGCATTTCTACAAATGTTCAATCCGAAAAAGTTTTCGACTCGGTCTTGGCTGTTTTGTTCGCGTGCAGCGGAGCGAGCCAATCAATGGCCGGCAAAACTTTCGTTTCAAGTAAATTTCACTTGGCCCAAAGGCACCCACTGAAAATCTGAAAATCGCCCAGAACGCCATCAGTGCGCTCGCCCGGCCGGCTTGGGCCAACTTGGTTGACATTAATTGGTCCCATTAAACGGTGTTCGCTAATAAGTTGGCATCAACTAAGTTTCGGAAGCTCCAGCTCTTCCCAGCGCACGGATGCGATGTTGTTATTGTTCTCGGCCATGTCCGGCTGTCAGCTGCCGGGAAATCGGAACGATTAACACTCGGATTGTTTACACCGCACATTGTGTGTGCACGACAACCCAATCTCAGTCCAGGTCTCCTTGAGCGGGATTAATCTCATCCGACACTCGGATGCCTTTACAACAGCCGGCAAACGTATGATTTTCCCTCTACTAGCTAGTTAAATGTATGAAGAAGTTAATAAATTTAGATCCAAATCTAAATTTCAGCTTCCCACAGCTGAGTGGATAGCTCCAACCAACCACAACAAGAATAATAAATAATCTGCTTTTCATAATAACAAGTCGGTTCCCAAATACATATTAAATCCGCTATAATTTCCTTCCGCTGCCCGCTGCCTTTGTCGATGACTTCATCGAGAAACCCCTTCACATTGCCATGGCAAACAAAGTCGGTGGCATTAACGCAACGACGGCCTAAAGGTCATCCCCCGTCCAATGGCCCGCCGGCAGTGGCAACTAATTTGGGGCTTAACTCTAATCAAAGTTGAACAGCAGCACACCCGGCCGGAATCCCACGGATGCGTGTGCGCTGCCTCAATTGAATTGATGGCGTTGTGGTGCTGCTGCTGGTCCGCTGTGGTGTGGTGTGGTGTGGTGTCCTTTGGTGCAGCTGCATCATCAATGCAGGAGCGGGCAGCTAATCCACTGGGAAGGAGGTGGTTGGTTGGTGCAGCCACAAAAGGGACAACCCCATAAGCGGTAATGGCAACTTTCTGCGTTGTGCATTCTGCATTCTACATTCTGGATTCTGCATGGTTGTGCGTTGTGTCGAGTCAATTTGCATTTTGAGGAGCCGAAAGCTCTGTAGGAACTGCAACTGCCGCAACACTGTTGCATAATTAAAATTTGAAAATTAATTTCATAATTTTTGCGAGCGCTTTCATTATTAACTGCTGCCGGAGAAAAGTCCAATGTCCAATGCCCGAAAAACAAAAGGCTGCCCCGCCGCCTGGTGACCAACATTTTCCGTTCCCTCACAGTTTTCTCAGTTTTCAGTTCTCGATTCGCTTTTGTTTCTGGTTCCGAGCCGTGTCCGTCCGGTTTTCCTGTTCGCTCTGCTCGTTTGGCTAGTTCCATTTATTATTTATGTGCATTTTGATGTGGAAAACATTTTTATTTTTTGTTTTGCAGCTTTTTGTTTTATATTTTTGATGCACTTTTTGCGTCCGCAAATATATATGCACAATGTAAAGTGTACACTGTACACTCTGCATATACATTTTGGTTCTTTTTGTAATGGCAACATGTAATTCTGCTAGTTTCTGAATTTGTCTCCGCCGCCGCCGACCAGCAAAACTTTCCGAAAGCGAGAAGTTCGGGGAATGTTTGTGGAAAATGAGTGGGAGTGAAAATATTTTGCGTATTGTCATTTGGATAACATTGTAATGCCGCCACTGAGCTCGAGTACAAAGTTTTCCGCCCAGCAGAAGTAAGTGAAAAATGGAGGGAGAACTTTTCACGCTCCTCGGCAAGTGGGGTTAATTAGCAGCAAAGGGAAATCGCTTGCCAGATACTCGTAGTACATTTGAATCTTCACGCGTGCCCATTTCCGCACTGCCTTGAAAATTACAGTTCCGATTTAACCCCAGCCCGATGGGATGTATCTATCTACATGTCTGATGTAATGCCACGCACAAGAGTTGGCCATACTAACTGCCCCATTGTGTGTAAATTTGCCATCGTTTTTTGTAGCTTTTCTTGCCGTACTGCTTTCTGCGCGGCCGTTGCCGCTGCCTGCTATTGCACATAAAGGTAATTTCTAATTTGCTGGTGTTTTATTGTTTTTATGCCGGTTCAGTTTTATGGCCCCGACTTATGCAACAGCCGAGGCAGCGACGCATGCGCTCGAGTTACACATATGGACTGACTCTAACGCGTACCGCTTTGCAGGGCCGCTGCCACCATCTGTCCCGCTCGATCCGTTTTAGCCCGATACGATCCGAGCCCGTAAAAGCATAACGGCGTTCATTAATCATGCCGCTCACGTTGAGGTGGAAAAAGAACCACCACCGGGCACTTACACTAACACAAAAAGGTTTAATGACAAGTTCAGCTCTCGGAAACGAGAACAAATTAGTCGAGTGGGTATGGCTTAGAATGGCGGACAATTAATCAAGTATCAAGTCAGAGATGAATACGAATTTTTGCGAAGTATGACACAATAAAGCGTGGTGCCTCGTGAGCGAACAGAGTGTACCGTCATTTGCAGTTTTACGTAAGCAATGTTTTGTTTAATCAGGAAATTAAAAAAGCCTAATGCAGATTGCACATTATAGTAAGTTGCCGCGGATAATGGCTTTCGAGTGTTTTCTGCGAGTGCAGACTAGAGGAAATCGAATGTGCCGGCGAAAGAACAGTGGCATCGACAACCGTTGCCAATTAGCGGCAACATGCAAAGCGCATTTGCATTGAACCGGCAGCTCCCAGCTCGGCGTCTGCCTGCTGGGCAAATGACACTAGTCGCACTGCAGAAACAACAGCATCTGAGTCGGAAAATGTAATCAGTTCAAGTTGCGGCACGCGGATTACCTCCAGGTAGAGGCAGGTATCGCTGCCCCTTCCTGCCAGCCATTTCCCGCGATGCCCCCGAGACCGCCATCTAGCTAATTGAGCTCTTGAGTTACACTGATGGTTAGTTCAATAAATTCACGATTTTTGCATACCTAAGGCGGGTTTCCATCCCTCCATCCATCCCACCGCCCCTACCACGTGCACTCAGGTACAAGCAGCAGGCACCGAGGCTTACCTGGGAACCTGTGATCAATCTGCAATACCTGCAGTGAGTTAAAAGCCGCCCGCACACGCACTGATTGCATCATTTGGCCTCGAAGCAGCCAGAAGCGAGGAGCAGAGCCAAGAGAACGATTCGTTCGTTCCGTTTCGATTTGCATAGCAAGAAGGTAAACTCGCACATCCTGGAAAATGGCAGAACCATCGGTGAGCTATGCCCTCTTCCTGCACCGCCGGGAGCTGGAGCGTCCCAAGCGCCGGCTGATGCGCATCTGCACCACCAAGCTGCAGTTGACAGACGAGCTCATCCAGCAGCAGCAGCGCCGCCAGTGGGAGACGGCCTTTGACCCCGAATTCGATGCGGAGGCGAGCTTCCAGCAGAGCAGCGCCCTCAACAGGGAGCGCGAATACCGCGACAGATTGCAACGCAACATGCAGCGGCAACTCGAAAAGCAGAGCCAGCGACAGCGGCAGAATCTCCAGCAAATGGGCAAGCTATAGGATATCAAGTATCCGCACTGAGGGACGCAGTCAGGCCCTTCAAAATGTGATAGAAACTATGCATCGATTTTAGGATATTATAATTTAAGAGGACCCTAAAATAAAGTTATTTATAGCCAACGTTAACGTGTTTCTTTGAGGCCAAAACCAGGAACCTTAACAAAAATCTGCGGTTGGGAAACGGCTTCTCTTAAATCGCCGAAAACAAAGCTGTCCCCTGCCGCTGCCACAACTCAAAAGATCGAGGCTTAGACAAGCCAAAGTGTTTGACTTGTGACACTCTCACCTGGACGGCTAAGATGGGAACAACTGTCACGGGCAGGAAACCCCGAAAATAGCCTTCCAAAACTCGACTTTAAAGTACCCACTACCAAAAAGTTTATAAACTTCATATAGCCGGTTTTGTCACAATAATAAATTAATTAAAAATCAAATAATTCTATTGCCTTTAAGTTATCATAATGACAATTTTGGATGTGCAAATTCAATTATTGGAAAGTGTTTTTAACAATGATTTAATAGATAGTGACAATGAAATTCAACTGCCACTCCAATAATGTTATATATTGGATTAAATAGCATTTAAATATAATTAAATATTGCCAAAGGCTGGCTGGTTTTTCCACGCATCTACCCGCATTTGGTGCAGGTACATTTGGCCTGAAAAAACGCGCCAAGAACTGACAAGGAAGTGCAACAGAAGCAGAAGCGGCCCAAAGGTGAGTGTGGCAATTTTTTTCGTTTTTTCAATTTCCTGCTGCCATTAGGAAGAGCGCAGCAGCTGTTGCCGTCTCTGCTGCACACCGCTTTCCACACATCAGCCCCCACCACCTTAGAATTTTCCTGGCCATTGACGTTTTCGCGCTCATGTTTTTTTTCTTCTTTTTTTTTGTGGCTGCGGTTGTTTTCTTCGCTCTCGCTTCGCGCTTGATTTGTCACACAGTCCCAACGGGAAAATAAACCTGTCCCCGAGTACTGACTCTGGGCCGTGGAAAACCGGTATGTGCGCTTTCTTTTTGCTCCCACTGTGGCCTGATTGGGGTGACGCCGGGAGGCGAAGGGGCTGCATTGCGTTTCATCTTAGCACTCGCATTCGGTCGCGATTCCTGTACACAGGCCCAACCTACGCAAAAAAACTGGCAATTCATTTACAAAATTCGCACAATTGCATTTAAAAAATTGTAATGGGAAATCCTTGTTTCACATTGTTTGTTTCGTTATGGTTAATTTTCAATATTTTTTATTGAAAAGATGCATTTTTTCAGTGCAGCTTCGCTTGTTTACTATTCTAAGTGCAGTATCTTGGTGAGTTTCGCTTGGTTTTTGCCGCCTTTGTTTTATTTTGTCATTTTTTTTACTGGCATGTCGGTTATTTATGCGCCTTGTTGTCCCAATTCTTTAAAAAAAATCTACACAAGCCTCGTGCCTGCGTCCGTGCTCTTTAATTCGTTTTTTAGTTGGCTATTTTTAATAAGCGAAGCCAATAAAAACGTTGTTTTTGCTTTGTTTCACTCACCTCACTTTATCCATCGGCCATTTAGCGCTGCAAACTGCAAGAGACGGGAAGATAAAAAAAAAAAGAGTTTTATTATTTAAAGCAAAATCAATATGAGAAATTCCGCTGACAGTGGCCATGTGAATATAAAATTTTACAATAGCCCAGCGGCAGGCAGCGACATAAATTTAATACCTTTTCAAATTGTTTTTCATAGCCCATTTTCCCCATAAACGTTGGTAGTGTGCCACTGCTACTGCCAAAAGATAAAATGCGTATGTTTACCCATCCTTTGTATGGCAATACTGTAATTGTTGACGAAAATTGAATGCAGCTGCAGTGAAAACTAGGCCAGGAGCAGCCTTTACCATGGGGGAAACTTTAACTCCTTATGAAACATCAGTCAAAAATTGTAATGGTTGGTTCTCTTATGGCTTCTATTGTTGGCCAAAACTAAGTAGGAATCTTGCCATTGTCTGGCGAGGAAAAATCGCTTTACACCGCGCCAAATGTTATCATTAACCCCCCAATAGCCCTGCAGTACATATCCATACGCCTTGGTGTTGTTCATTCAACCATGGTCCATGGGACAATGGCAAACTTCGGGGGATTCCCCCCCGTTCTTCTGAGTTCTTTCCATGAATTTAGCCACTGGTGTTGTTTTATTTGCCCTTTGTTTTCCGCTTTTCTTTTTTGTGTGCACTTGAGGTTCGCTGCTTTTTGTTGCTGCTGCTTGTTGCTGCTGCTGCATTGAATTCTGCGTGTCAGCAGCAGCTGTGTTGGCCACTAAACAACAACACCAGCACCAGCAGCAGAACCAGCAGAACGAACAACAACTGTAATAATAACAACAATAATGGCGGACAAAACAAAAAACACACTCTAGCTCGCACAAACAACATTGTACAAATAACAACACTTTTTATTGCTACCAAAGCGGCGATGGTGTGAGTAGTTGTTGCCAAAGCAGAAGAAATTGTTGCCGCCACAAGGGTAGGGCGGGGTGGTAGAGGGTAGTAAACACAAATAAACAATTGCAATTGTGTGGCGATGGTTGTAATTCTGGGAGCTGCTAAATCGTCTGTAAATACTTTTGTACAAGTTAACAGTTATAAATGGGCTTTTTATGAGTTGTGTGCGACAATATTTGCGAGCACACCACACAACATTGGACACGAATGGGGTGCGGAGGCGGGTTGAAGGTCCTTATCGAAGCCCAAAACTGTTTTTCCACCTTGCCACAGATTCCTGCCAAAAGCAGTTGGCCAAGGGAAACTGTTTCTTGAAGAAGTTGTACCAATAATGATGGTATTTGAATCTAAATATGGCTTCCCCACATGGTTTACGAGTACCGGGTACAACAAATGGGCTTTCGGTGACATTGCTCCGCTGATTAGAGCATTGAGCCGTTATTGCCATTGCTACTGTGGTTTTTGCCGCTGCTGCTGCTGCTGCTGCACTGCCTTCGCTCCACATTTTTCATGTTGCACAGACATTCGGACACCGCTTAGAAAGTCACTTGAGGGACATGGCCGACAACAAACACTTTGCTTATGTCTGTTTGTCAGTCAAGTGAAATCGTATGCCGCCTTCTGCGGCAAGTCCCCAGCTCCAGCACCAGCTCCAGCGTCAGCTCCAAGTCCGAATTCGAATGCGATTCCAACTCGATGTCTGCTCGTTGTCTGGCCAAGTGGCAAGCAGTTATTGTTACGATTTATGGCATACGCACAGCAGATGAGCGTTGCAGAGATGGTGTGGAATGGGATGGAATGGGGGCCCCTACAATGCTACCACGCTTCATCCGTTTTGTATCTGGGCATTGGGGGATTTCTATTGATTTTTTCCCAACACGTCTGCACAGAAAAAAATTATAATCATTTTCGAGAGGAATTCAACGATTTTCTAATAAACTTTTTGATAATTTTTGGACCCAGAAACACGTAAAAAACATCTTCCTTGTCCTCTTCTTGGGTCTCACATTTTAATTTCAATTACAATTTATTTCAAACCCTGAACCTGGCCTTAAATTCCTTAGAAACATACCTTTTGGTAAATAGTTTTTGGTTTTTTGTTAACAATCAATTCACCATTTAATTAGCCCTATAGAAATCGACCTGTCGACTTTTTTCGCGTGCTTTTGTGCCGCTGCTGCTGCTGCGTTTTCTATTTGCTGCTGTTGATTTGCCACACGTCCATAATAATGCTAAGAAATGGAAATCATAAAAGTCAACAATCATCCACGTTGGCCATGACCAGATTACTGCAGTCGACGACGGGTGGTTCCAGGGGAGGGAAAGCGAACAGTTAGTTGCAGTTGAATTTGCGCGGCATCATTAGGAAAATTTTTGCGCTTTCGTCAAAAGAAATCAGGCAGCAAAGCCGGCGCAGCAATAACAGCAGCACCATAATGATTTTGACGCTGCGTTTTGTGGCATTGTCGTTATGCAGGTGAAAAGATGCATGGATCTGGGGTCGCGGCAGGTGCATCCACCCAAAGGTGGTCACCTTTGGTGTGCCACACACCATCGAATTGCTCGACATTGATCATTGGGTTGATGCCAATCCGGGGGCCCGGAACAGCATTTGTTGCATTTGTCTGGCCTGACAATTTGCATTCGGCAGTGAAAGTAAAAACTGCAAACATAAAACTAGGCAGGCAAAAAAATGCAGCGCAAAAAACCACGCCCTTTACAGCCCATTTACATGGCTGCAACGGCAGCGACAGCAAAAATCAAAGCCAGATTAAATGCAAAAAGAGGGTAACATTCGGAATAAGTGTAGACAAAAAATGGGTCCACAAAAGCCAAACAAAATATTTATTATTACACAGATATGCGAGATGGTTTATGTGCGAGCAGAGATAGGAATACCCTACACCAAATCTGTTTTTAACGGGCACACAGCTGTGCTTTGTTTGTCATAAATGCCATGGGAACATGGTTATTAATTCTAGCTCTATTATCTAACTATTAAGCCATAAATTCTGATTATCATATGGATCCAGACAATGTGAATGGAGGGATCGAGGTCAGTGGAAATATTTGGGGATTTCTAAACGAAGTCTTCACAAATTTGTCTTCATTTGGAAGACAGGCTCTTCTATAGTTCTGGATTTGAGAACCAGGAAGTTGCCATTTCATGGGAACATTGAATTCTACGTGAGCAGACTATAGTTTTAATTTAATTAGAGATCATCGCAAATTTGTATCTGTCATAAAAAGTTTTATTGTTGCCAGTTTTGTCGTTTTTTCGCAGAGCAACCCAAGCCCCCAGCGCTGTGGTCCACTTTCGTAGCATACATTTTTCTCCCTTCCAATATGCAACGATCTGTTGGCTTTTCAATTTGTTTTAAAATACAATAAAAGCGCATTTTGCATTGTATCTGCCATGCATTGATTGAACGCGTCGCAGTCCGACTTTTTAAGCCCCTCCGCGCCGAACACGCTTTTGCGTATTGACATGAACAATTTTAATTATATTTTACGTCAATTGTAAAAGGCACATTGCACTGCAGAAGCAACAAGAATATTTTTGGTTTAATTAATTGAAAAATGTGTGGAAATTTTTCGGAAGGGAAGTGGAAATCGCTGTGGAAATGGCTGTGGAAATGACTGGTCACCGGACGAGGCTGATTTCGTGCATCGTTTAATGCTAAATCGAATGTGAAAGGGATAAGCAAAGGCAATCACAGGTTTTCCCATTTCATCCGGCCCTTTTCCTCCAGCCCTTTTTTTTTTCTTTGTTGTTCGATTTTGCAAAAGTTCATTAAGCCCATCGCGGCACATTAATTGTTTTGCGCTTTCAACAACGCCCATTTCTTCACACAGGACGGGGGGATACGTTTGCCAAAGTCATTTAGCTGAGATTTCGCAAAGATTGAGGCATGCAAATGAGGCTGAGGCAACCCCGCCGATTGCCAGCAGCTGCTGCCATTGTCTGGTATTGTCTGGTATGGTTTGGCATTGTTGCAATGGAAAATTTATTGAACTTACATCATAACCGGCACTCGGAATGCCCGGCTCGGCGTTACTCCACTGACACTTTGGCCACTCTAGCGTGACATTCTTGAGTGCCTGCATCTCCTTCAGCTAGAACCATCTACAAGTTAATAAAAGATACTCGGACATGGCACATGGTCAAAAATCAGTGGATAAGGCGGGTTAACGGGGGATAAAGGGGGCATGTAGAGTCTTCATAAATTTGTACTTGAGCGGCCAAGTGTGACGAACGAGATTACTGAAATCTTCTGGAGCAGATCCATTTTTCATAGCCGCCAACTTTTGCAGGGCAGCGCGGGCTGAGCTTTGAGTTGTCTCTCACAGATACTACAATTCTATCTGGTATCTGAGTGAGTGCAACAAATTGCTTTTGCTTCAGCTACTCGCTGTCATAATAGTTGTTGCTGCTTTATGCTGCTGCCGCCGCGGACGCCACGGACGCCGCTGCCTTTTGTACCTTTTGTCTATTGTTGCTGCTCTAGTTAGCGTTGTCTGTAATCGGACATCAAATGCGAAAATGATACTGGCCCGCCCCGGAAAAGCGCCTTTAAGCCGCCAGTCATTGTTGGCCAATAATGAGAGCAAACGATCGGAGCAGAAAGGCAAGATGAGTTTTAGCGGAGCCCCGGGGCTGGTGGATACCAAAGAAATTAAAATAAAATCAAGCACAGGGCATGATCATTACAAAGGGTACCCCCCTATATATTTGTACAATTTATTTCACTCCTGCATCCACTGTTTTTCTGAGTGCATAATTAATTAACTCGAGCGAGAACTTGAAAGACTTCCCTTCATTAAAAAAGGAGCGTGAATCAGTGAAGGTGCAAGCGCTTGCTCAATTCTTGCACAATCAAAAAACATAAATTACAACTCGGAGGAAAAAATTATAACAAAACGGGCATATAAAATGAATAAACATGCATGGGACGTGTGTGCAAAAACTGAACTGAAACCGAGAAACAAAAAGCAATTGTCACATAAACAAAGTCTCACGTAACTGCTATAAATATGCGAGCAAGAAAGAGCGAGGTTAACATTGCGTATGAGTTATATTTGCGCTTCTGCAAAGTTGCCCGCCGACTTCACACCCTCCCTCCCCGACACACAAAAGCTACCCGCTACCATTTTCTTTATAATGCAATGCGCGAATAACAACAAACACAACCGCAACAATAAATAAAGTGTAACATATGCAAATGATGATGAGAAGCACTTCGATATTTCGATATCGCGGCGTGTCAGAGGGAAAAATAATTGCAAGCTTTGGAAACTTTCAATTCGAGAATCAATTAACTAAAACAATACTGTATTAATATAATATTGTATATCGTATTTTGTTACTCCTAGAAATATTTGTCTCATGCCCCCAGTTATATTTTTTGGTGTATTTGCTTCTGCAGCTGCCTCTCGCCGATGATAACTCTCGAAGTAAATGTCCTTGGGCTCTCCATGAATATGCATCAGCGAACAGGTTAAGATGCCTCGGTTCTGAACTCCGGCACAAAGGATTCAGCTTTTCGGTTACTGAAAACAGTTTCTGTTGCTGTCGCCGGGGCTGTGGCTGTGGCTGTTGCTGTTGCTGTTGCTGCTGCTGTAGCTGTTGCTGCCCTGACAGGCGATAACCCACAAAAGCGGGGGCGCAACAAGCCGCAACTGCGAAACGTATATACGTAATTGTAGCAGTTTGAATCTCGTTGGAGCAAAACGGAAAACTTCATCGAACTTCGCTGAGAGACACCCGCGCGGCAGCCGTAAAACAAAAGGCGCACGGCGGCAACATGCACGTCAACAACATGCGGCGACAACGGCAACACCAGCGCCACTGCAACACCAACTTGCGCCTCTTGTCATTTGTACAATTCCCAACCCAACCGCCCACCCACACCGCGGCGGGCGAGAGCAAAAGTTTTTTCTTTAATAAAATTAAATTTAATGTTACCAAACGCCCGACGCCCGTTGGTTCAATTTGGTTTTCCTTTTTTTTCTGCTTTTTTTGTTGCAAGCAAATTGCATTGCAGACACCCAGCACAAGGATGACGACGCCAGCAACCGCAAATGCAAATGAGCTACAAATGCAATGCACATGCATAAAAGATAAAAACGATTAAATTGCAAAGGGAAAGATGCAGATGCAGAGGCAGGGAGCAGAGGCAGGGGCAGAGAGCAGCAAGTCAAACGGCCCACAAAGTATCCATAAGTTATGCCCGAACGACATATCTGTCGGTCGGTCCTCACGAAATATGATTAAATATTGTAAATACCAAAAGTTACGAGTACGAAAGGCGCACCACACAGCGCCCCAAGAAGTCATGCCAGCCATTTCAATTCGAATTCCAGTTTTGGGGAGGGCGGGAGCCTGCCACAGAGAATGGTGGTGGGTGGGTGGAAAAGTGCAATGGCCACACCTTGGTGCCACTAAAGCGAGTCACAGGGGCATCAGGTTGCCGCTTTTGGCCACAGCTGCCGAAATCTCAAGAGTTTCTGCCAAGGAAGTTTGCTGTCTAAATGAATTAAGCCCAGAACCAATTTGTAATCCCGAAGACAGTCCCGATCGATCATTAGATGGCCTGCCATATAAGCCTAAGCTGACGGCAATTTATTAGCCAGAAACGTGATCTACTTTCTAAAAATAGCTTTGGGACTCCCTGATCAGCTGTTTCTCCGCTTTTTGTTTGCATTTTAATGGGAGTACCTTGAAAAAAAGTGTATGCATATTTTAGATACAACAAGTTTCTCCATGGAAATGCAAAAAAGGGGCAGATATGTAAGCGACAACAAGTCGGGCCAAATATAAGCAACCAAAGTCGGCGAAAAAAGTAATTGTAGCTAAATGTCAAATGCGACAATTGCGGCTTTAGCTGATCTTGTAGTTGTTGGCGTTGGCGACTGAAATGCTGGCAAAGTGAACGGTACAAGCTGAGCGGTCATGAGGTGGGATATTGCAGAGAGAGGGGGGAAAGGGGTGAGGGGCTGGCCAACTTAGTGGGTTGGTCAAATGCTTCGTGGCAATGGTAACAGACTGCGGCACTAAATGAGCCACAACTTGAAGTGACCACACTAAAAGTTTAAACCTCGCTGGAATGCAAATTTCAATACTTTAGGAAAATATGAATAACCAAACCGGGATATCTTTTTTTTTCAGTGTATCCCAGGCCAAATTAAGGCTGGGTTTCGATATAATTACTTCAGGGGATGCAAGTTTGCGGGCCGCACTAAATATGCTAATTATGCGTTAATAAGCGCTCTGGCTAACGGGGCGGATTGGTGTTATTTGTAGAGCCGAGTGTGTGAGATAATTTCTCGGTTGCGGGTCGACTGCTCCAACAGTTCGATTCCTTCTCTGTCACCTCGAGACGCCGGCGCTGGTGACGCGAAGAATTATTGCGAAATTTTTCTGCCAACAGCCTCGGGCTGGGGGACTTTAATTATGAACAATCAGGCGGCGGCAACAGCACTCTATAGCACTCTGCAGTTGCTGTTAATGTTTGTTCTTGTCTCGGGTTTTTGCTCCTTTTTGTGCATGTCAATCAAAAGAGCTTGGAGTCGTGATTTGATGATTTTCCTATGCCACACAGCGATTGTGTTGCCGCCGCCGTGGGTCAGGCCACAGAAATCCATTTGTCAAGTAGAACAGCAACCTCAAGCTGCCCGGCTGCCCGTCTGTCCGTCTGTCCGGCTGTCTGCGGATCTAAGCTCGCCTGTCCTTCAATAATCGTTGCCAAAAGCAGTGACGGGGGCAAAAACAATGAATTATTGAAGCCAACAAATTGTGATTGGAGGAGAAAAGAGAATTCTAATCAGGCGAGAGAAGCATGAAAACTTTGATTTGCCTAAGCATAATGATAAATTATTTCACGGGGATTTTCCTTAATTAGAAAATGTCATATTTCAGATATAACCGCCTACACATTGGTTTTATTCCATCCAGAAGATTGATAAATAAAAAATGTTTGCAAATTAAACAATCATAAATGAAATCATAACATAACACAATAAAACGAGGTGGAGTTTTCTGAAATTGCATTAATAAAAACTGAAATTAAACTTATATTGCATATGATTTATGGGATTGAGTCAAGAACGATCGCAGCGATTATTTCGATAACTGGCGCCACAAACTTTTCAACAATAACGACAGCTGGTGCGATCTAAAAGCCGGGGATTGTTTTATTACAACATCTGAGAGCTGGGTCGGAGCTAGGTCGGAGCTGGGCATATACCCACATAAATTGAACAATGTCACGAAATAAATTTGTCTACAGCTCGGACAAGGAGAAGAGGAAGCCGAAACAAAGCGAAACTGTTTCAGCTAACGTCTGTTAACGTTGGCTGATTTTTATTTATTTCGCTGACTTTTAGCAACTTGCTAACTTTTTTCTCGTGTTTTACTGCTGCCGCTGTTGCTGCTCCCACACGCCCCCTCACCCCCCCTTCGTCGTAACCCTTCAGCCGCCAACGTTTCCTTTTGCCTTTGCTTCTTGGCTCTTTGACTTTGTTGCTGCTGCTGCTGCTTGGCTTTTTGGCTAATTTATGCAACGAACCAGTTTTGTTTGGTTTCCATGGCGCTCGCTCAGTGTCAGCGGGAAGGTACACCGAAAGAAACCCAACAAGATGGATATTTAATTAATTTATTTCAAGCATTTGCCATCAAAACCAAATCAAAACATTTTAGCCCAAAATCGAATCGGGAAGAGGAAGTCATTGTGGTAAAGGAAAACCAAATAAATAATAAAGATCATGACTCAATTACCATTTTTTCTTGCCGTGCAGCCAACAATCTTAATATCTTCATACTGCCATACACATATGCATACATCGAATTAAAATTTTATTAAAACATTGGCATTTTGGCGTTTGGCTTTTTAATTGCATTTGCAATTTCTAATTAAGTCGGTTGCCAAAAACAACAAAAAACCGACAAGATATACTATACAATACAAAGGCAGCGCCACAACAGCGATAATAATAAAGTTTGCAACTGGTTTGGGTCAGTTGCCTGTCAGAGGTCTCATTTCAAGCGGATCTCTGGTGACTTGGCTTGGCTTTGCCGTTAATTTCCAGCCGCTGGTCAATGCAAACGAGAATCTCTAAGCCAGGCACCACCAGTGCCAGTTTTTTCTCCTTTTCCATCCCCGGATCAATAAAGCAGACAAGTTTCCAAAGCGATTTCAATGCAAAAGTCTTATCAAACGTATTTTATTTACAGGTAGTGAGTGCTATTTACAATAAATCAATGCGGTCTGATTGATTCTTCGTCTACTATAAGTTAGTCTAGTTTCGAGGCATTTGGCAGCATCTGCTGATCGACGGCTTGGCTCTGGAGCTTGGCCTCCTTTTTCAGCTTGGAGACGTTGTTCCGCAGTTTCCGCTTGAACAGCAGCTCCCGGTTGACCGCCTTCAGGTCGTCCATGCTGCACGTCTTCAGGTTGCGAACGGTCTTGGATATGAGCTCATCCGTGATCTCGATCTTTGTCCGGGAAAGCCGCAGCAGTCGGGCATTGCGGCGCGCCAACTCGACGCGGTACATGAACAGGTGATAGGAGACTGTGGGCCGCAGCAGTCTATCGTGCTCCATTGCAGCGGCTTCCTTGTTGAGTCTCCCAGTCAGATTCGAATGATGCAGGAGAAAGTGCTTGGAGTTCCTTTCGCCTGGGCGTCACTTAGCGGAATGGTATCCCACTCGATTTGATTGCTCTACTTATATGTTACGCTTGCCTGAATGCGGTGTCATTTTGGTACCTGTTCGGAGGAGATTGCGACTACCTGTGTCCTTGGCCAACACACAACAGGTCAAGTGCTGCGGCCAGTAAATATTTGTGCAAAAATATTTCAAGACCTAATCCAGGCTAATCCCCACTTGGATCCTAAGCCTTTCCTCGGTTGACCAGCCATTATTATACATAATGTCCCTCCAAAGGGGTAACTACTTATTTTCGGAACACATCAAGAACGAGCTTGTCGGCGACAGAACGTTCTCGAACGAGAGTGTTCCTGTTTGGGATGGTGGCTCTAGGACCAGGTGATGAATTTACTAATCCCGGATTCATTAATAAAATTTAGGAGAGGGTTCTGAGGCAACTAATATGTGTCCACCGTTCGGGAAAAGTTAAATAAATACAATTTGGGACAGTTTAAAGTGTTTCAACATTGTCAGAAAAATAATAATGCAATATAGAGATAGTTTTGAGTCAACATGCAACTTTAACTATGTTGTAACTGCATTCCGTTTGAGTTATGATGGGGACCATCAAAACAATTTAGAAAACAAACAGAAAATAGCTTTGTCGCACCGCTGCAGCTTCCCAGGCATTCATTCTCTTCTCCCCTGGGATTCCAAAGAACTTCTGTTTGTTCGTCGCATTTGACCCAAAAGAAACAACTTGCTAACAACCCTCTCACCCATTCCCGAGAATTCTGGGATATTCTCGACGAACCTTCAGCCCAGAACCTCGAAAAGAACGCTTTTTCCGTGTAAGTACTCGTCGCCGGCTAGAGTTTTTCTGACTCAGCACCTGAGTGACATCCAACGTAAAGTCCGTTAATTTACACATGTGTCTAGTCTTGTGCATTTGCATACTCGCACTGCGGTGTACAGTAGACACTCGGATGCAACAGAACATCATTAGCATAGCCGCTGCAGTTCCCGAAAGCCACAAAAGGAGAGGGAAGACCTTTTGCACTTAACTACTTCCAGGTAATTCATTAAAAATGTGTCATAATGAAAGTGGACGCAAGATTTCTCGAGGGTTCCCGGTTCCTCGGTACCCGCTACCCTGTACCCGGTTCCTCTTTGTCACCAGGTCAGAAATGGCATAATCCTTTTATAATTGCACTTAGTAGCTGAAATGTAGCGAAAACAAAAGGATTTCGAAACCGGATTAAGAACATTGGGAAAGACCACGCGCCGGATTAAGCAAATGCGCAGCATCAGCGTTTTATGACCCTCCTCCTCATCCGCCTCAGAGTTTCGTTTTCGGCCACAATTTCCAGCTAACAGGTAGGCAGGTAGATGGCTAGTTAAAGGTCAAAACGGTGGCCCAGGGGCTATGGCTGAGGAGTAGGCCATGCGGGCCACTTTCGGGCATCTTTTGAGCAACTGCTTTTGACAGCTCGCCGACAGCTTCCAATTCAACGCGCTCAATGAACCGGGCCTTGCAAATGGAAATGGATTTGGATTCGGATTCGGATTTGGAGTCGTAATCGGGGAGCTGTGCGTGCTGTGGCATATATTCCGCCGCAAAGTAACCAGACAATCATAATGATTGCTGTATCACCATCATCATCATCAGCAGATCATGGCAGCGCATCTCTTGGCTTGTTAGGCCCGTAGGCCCTTGCATTTAGCACCCAAATGGGCATTGAATCATAATTTATTTGGCCTCCCAAAGAATTACCATAAAATAAAACTCCAAGCTCGTACAACTTTCACTGGTCATTGTTATTGTTATTACCATTGTCGCTCGTTATTATTATTATTATTCTGTCTGGGGCGCTGGCGCGGCTTAATGCAGCTCAATAAATTTTCCGTTAAAGAATTCGTTGATAAGTCGCAGACAATGCAAAAGGGAATTTTCACTTTCCTTTGCCACTCAAATATATACGGCTATAATTAAGTTGAAATTAACTTGATTCGAGGCGTTTTTAGAGCGGGAAGCGCTCTGGCTGCGTGTCAATTACGTTAAGTGAAATTACAATTACATGAAAAGCATTTTAAAATCACCTAACCAGCCCACATTAAAAGGGCCTATGGTAGTGGGCGGTGCTGGGGGGTCAAGACAAGGTCACACGGGCCTGTGTACTCTGCGACCAGACGTTCGTTCATAAATAAATATTTAACACGCAGAGAGTCCTTTGGTCGAGTTTTTGGACCAAAAAAGTATGGGGACGGACGAGTGCCACTCTGGGATTATATTTATCACTTCATGGGAACTCATTAAATAAAAATGTTTTCACTCGCCAAGAACTGAGAGAGAATTTATGTACTTGCAATGGGAAAAACTTTTGCCTTGCAAGTGTTTCCGAAAGTCTCTGACCAGGCCGAGTAATAAACAAGAAATATGTTTGTTGTTAAACAATGCAAAATAAATGGAAAACACATTTGTTTAGAACATTGGGCTACTCACATTGTTGTGAATTGTTAAATACTTTGAATGCACTTGAGCCCTGCGACTGGCAGACAATTTTCCTTTGCCGGAAACTTAGTTTTTCCCCAGTTTTTCATTCACAAACTGTAGAGCAGCAAGTCTTGGTGCCCACTAGTTAATCTTGGCCCAAAACCATTGAGCAGAAATCCGCAGACACTTAGTCAGCGTTTAATCTTCTGTTTATCTCCGAATTTATTCGGTAGCCAGCAGCTACCAAGGAGGACAGCGCCGCCGCGCCGCTCCGCCGAAGAAGCGTATTTATGCAAAAGGTCAGGTCATAAACATTTTCCGCTCGGCCAAATGCCGAACATGCCAAAGCCAAAGTGCACCCACGCTTGTAACAGGGGTACAATGCGCGGCCACTTTACGATGGATTAAATCCGAGGAAAGGCAATGCGCTAGATTTGGTTTTGCCCAAAGCACTCCAGGTAATTACGCGACCCACACAAGTCAGCAGGTCAATCGGCTCGCCCGCCCAACCCCGACAGGTAGCTAAAGGCCCAGATATAAATAATCCTGGTAAAGTACGGCAGGACATCATTCACAGCTCAAACTGCCAAGCAGTCACAGCTCGTTCCGACTCCGATCTAGCAGCCAGCGCAAAAATCCCCGGAAAACTTAAAACTATTTCCGAAATATGGAGAGCCAACGCAACAACCACCGACGCGGAGCCCGTCCCAGCGTGGGCTACTTGCTGTTCCAGTACCAGAACGAGCTGACCCGCCGCCATGCGGAACCCACGCGTCTCTCGAAGACCAAGATCCACATCATCGACGGATTGGTGTCCCGCACCATCCGCCACATAAAGCACTGCAGCGTGGAGGAGCTGCAGGCCTGCAAGCGCGGCCTGGTCTACAAGGAGGAGCTGCGCGATCAGCTAAAGGTTGTACGGCGGCGCAGGGCCACGTCTGCTGCGGTTGCCCCCAAAACCATCACCTCGCCAGCTGGCCCGAGTGTCAAGGCCCCAAGCACGCCCCCAAAGCCGCGGATCTCCTCCTCTGGCGGAGCCCCCAAGGTGTCCATCTTTGGACCAGAGATCTTTGTCTGACGCCCCTTCGAGGATATTTTTTTAACATTCACACATATTTTCCTTAATTGTTGACGATTAAAAATCATAGAATATAGAACATACACCACAAAAACCAACAAAAAAACAGAAATAAATACGATTTTAAAGAAAGCAAACAACTCTTGTTATATGTTTTTTTCAGAAGAACCATTTAATTTTAACTTGCCTGAACTAGTTTGTTTCCGGTTTGAAAACGGCCGTTTTGGCCACCAACTTAGCAGCTCCGAACTTTATATTTATCTTTAAATATTCACAAAATTTAACTCGCAAACACGAAGCGAAACAAAAACTCTTGCAATTACACAAAAATGTCAATTGTCGGCGCTTTGTTGTAGGAGTGGAAATTCCTGTTCTGTAAGCCTGTTTTTGGCTCTGTTTTTGCGGCTAGCCAGGGCTAAAATGTGTGCCGCAAATCGAAAATCGCAAAATGCCAGTCCCAGTCGCTGTCCCCGTCCCCAGACCTCAGACCCCAAACCAATCCGAACCCGAGAGCCAAGAGTTCCCACGAAGCCGCCGATCCAATGAAAATTGGCCACTCACCGATCGCTGATAGATGCGTCCGAGCCAGAGAGCCAGCAGGCCAGCGAGCTTGCCGCAGACAGGAGGAGGCCAAGAATGCGGTTTAAAGTTCAATCGTGCAGCAAGTGTTATTTGCGAGGGACTACCGGAGGCAGGGATCTGGCTGGGGGGATAGAATCGTGTGACGCGATGATCTAACCCGAGAGCTTTCTTTCAACAATGGCTATGAACCTGCGACTACTGATATGCAAATCGTCACCGGGAGAAATGTATACTAATGAATATATTAACCAAATCAAGCTGAGGCCCGTTCTGACGTTTTCACAATTCGCCTCATTAGCAGGGTCTAAATTATATGATTCTTCTTCGGCGTATATCTCTGTTTATGACTACTCGTATTTCTGTTTTCTTTCGTTCGGTTTTGGTTAGAATGCATTCGCTTTACCTTGCTGGTTTGGGACCAATTAAACGTTGAAATATTCCACTTGGCGTACTGATTTGTTGCTTTCTATTTGCATATCGCTGGTACAATAAATTATGAGCACAATGTTAACTGGCGAACAAATAGAAGAAGAACGCACACCGAGTGACGTTTTCTTGGCTTTTATTTATTTTCTTTTATTTGTTGAACGGTACACACTCTTTTTTTGAATTTTCTTGGCTTTTTCCACCTCGCTTTATTCGGCAAACACTTTAATTTGTGAGTGAAATGCAGCTGGCGGTGCTCTCGTTGTAACAAACACGTTTTCCTGCGGCCGGCCCAGCAATTATGGCTAAGACCCCCGTCCGAAAAAAACAGTAACGAAAGCGAGGAGTACGTAACGCAAACCGATCCGCTCCGATCCGATCCGATCTGATCCGACACCGAGAAGTGCAACGCGGCGAAATGGAACGAAAAGCGAGCAGTTGCAGACCGAAAAGCCAAATTGGTAACACGCACACGCGAAGACACGGCTTGGGAAAACGTTCGTTCTTCGGCGAAGAAGAATCGTGTTTTGTGTGGACTTGCGGCAGTCTCGAATCAACAATCAAGTTCCCTAGATCGCGAGCTCCACGGCGCTCCGAGCTCCACGACGGTTCACTGGCGAATGGGCGAATGATGTTGGCCGAAAAGTTTTGGCCCAGCTGCCGGACGACGGTTCCGACGGTTCCGACGGCTCCGATCGCTCCGGCAGCTTGCAGTTCGAAAAGCCCGCTTCGAGTTCGAAAATCGAGCAGAGAGCGACAGAGAAAGAGCAGCGCTGGGAGAGACTTGGCCGGGAATGGAGATCTGGCCAAGTTTGCTGCCTGAGTTTTTCGTTTTTTGTTTTTCTTGTATGTACGGTTTTTGCCTTTTTGTGGGGCTTAGAATTTGTTGCTGCTGCTGATTTATTGTCCAACAATAACTGTATTTTGCATTGTTGTGGAGCGACAGAGATGGCCAACGAGAATCAATGCGTTCAACTCGGATGACACACTTCTGCCAAAGATCGTTCGCCAGATTTTCGGGTGCTACCTATTCCTCGGCTCGGCTTATCGGCCCCTCTCCGATCTAAACGCTTTAACTTTCGCTTCTCCAGAGTTGGCTTAAAGACTTTTACTCTCTAGCTCTGCGCTCTCACTGCCGGGTCTTTTGTCTCTAGTTTTCCAGTCTCTGGTCTGAATTCGCTGAATTTGCTCTGTTTACTCCAGAAATTAACACGCAGCGCTGCCCCGCCGCTCGCTCCCAAGTACGGGGCTTAGTGCTGGTTCAGGTTTTCGTGGGTTTTTTGTCTTACCAACTTCGAATGACTTCTTAACGGTCTGCCACTTAATGCCTCGCTTTTCGTGCACCACGGAAAACATGGGCAATTCTTTGCCAACAACTTAGGGCTAGAGTACAGCAGATTTAAGCATGTGTCATTCACTTATATTACATACTTTATAATTTTATGCTATTTTTTTAGGTTCACATATATCAGCGGTGGGCAGCCCATAGCTCTTTCGGCTAACAGTGCTCCTATAAACAAAAATCTGTGAAAAGAAAGGTATTACTTGGAAAATCAGTGGAGTTTCTTGGTATAAGGGTATAATTACAATGCCTAAAATTAGTTTTAAATGAATTTGCAAATTTTTTAATAGATTTTTAGTTTAAACAACAAAAACTTATGACCGTTTCTTGAGACAAACTTTTTTGGCGTAAACTTTTTATTGAAACTTCTTTAGACCTTTCCACTGATCACTTAAAAATCCAAGAAATTATAGTCATAGTCCCTTTAAATAGTGTTTCTTTCAGTGGAATAGTTAGTGACTGCGGCTCCCAAACAGGGCCATCGCCCCCGCAGCTCCTCCTCGCCCTGGAACTTGCCACAATCCTGGAATTGCAGCTGTTATTGTCATTTTGCTTTTGGAAGCAGCTTCACCTCAACTTGGGCGAACTCTGCCCGGTTGAGTTCGGTTCAGCTCGGTTCGCTTGAGCGTGAATTTCTGCGGTTTCCATGCGATTCTTTTGGCCACCGCCCGCTCCTCCACGTCTCCAAGCCCCTGCTGCCCGGCTCCTTTTTGCTATTATCAGCATTGTCATCGTCGTTGTGGTCTTTCGCCTTATTGTTATTGTTTTTTTACATTTTTTGCATTTCGCTTTTTTGCGATTTTCTTTTAGCTAGTTTTCCCCGCCATGATTTCCAGAGGCGTCTCTGGAACATCTCAAGATACAGTTCACAGACTGTAAATAATATCTTAGGGCAGGGTAAAACTCTTATTTTATGGTTTTACCTATGTAACCCCCAAACTTCGATAAGATCCCCTTTCAGGGTCCGCCACTGTCGTCTTGCACGCTTGTAGGGCTGCCCTGCTTGGGCTATATCGGCTATATAGCTATATTTGTTGCGCTGTGGCTGCCACAGAAAGCATCAACATTCAGCCACAACTGAAACCGCAGCAGTCGGCCGCCGATATGATCTGATTTATTGTAGTTTCCCGACTTCTTGTTGTTGCCGTCGTCTGTTAAAATATTTATTTACAATTTTCACAATTGGCATTTCAGTTCAGCGAGCTTGTCTCTGATTGTTTGATTGCATTGTTGCTATTGTCATGCCGGCTGCTGCTGCCGCCGCTGCTGCTGCTGCTGCTGCTGCTGATGCTGATGCCGATGCAGACTGTTGCCCCACTTTTACTTATGCACATAAATAATTAGACTATTTATGTTGTAAACTGTATGATAACATTTGCATCGTTAGCCAACTTAACACGAGTATGCTTCAAATTTGATGGGGGTGTAAGTATTTGCATTCGAACGGGAATGGTCGTACCCCGAAATTATTACCAATTTCTCAATGTTTTTCTTGGCCTTCTGATACAGAAATGTTGTTTGCCAAAGCAATGCAAGCTGCTGTGGAAGTATCCGCAACAATCCGCAAACTTTGTTGGCTTAAATTAAATAAAACCGACAGTGAGAAGAATTCTTCTATTAAATAAAATTCTTTTAAATAATATATCGAATTTCCTGGTTCCAATGAAAATCTTTTAGATTCGTTCCAATATTCATTAACGTTAATTCACTGTACTTCCAATTAGTCACCTATTTAAAGCGCCACTGCAAGCAATGCGGTCGTCGATGGAACCAGTATGTAAACATTTCACAGCATACTTTTCAGAGAACCAACACCAAGTAATTGCAATATCGCATGCTACTTTTTTATCCACAACTTGAAAAAGCGGGAAAAACAACGCCAGTAGGTTTTCCGTTTTCCTTGCAATACTTTACTGTTGATGTTTGCCACCGCATGAGTTCCTAATTAGCCCGCAATGAGTTGTCGATACGCCATTTGCGAGTACATGAATTTTTGGCGTGGGCCTGCCACCCTTTTTTCCGCCCTGACATAACAATTTCGGTTTGTCTAATTACGGCCTTGTGCCCGGGCGGCCTCCTCCGAAGCCTGTGTGCTCCTCGCCCATCTAATTGCATTTCGAGCGATGCCACAACAGTTTTGTGAACTCATCTAATGACGAGGAGCACAAGAAAGGGCAAAGGGTGGCTGCAGATAATAAGCCGCTTGCCAGGGTGTCGCTAATTTGTGGGTGGCCCGAAACTTGTGCAATTATCTGGCATGTGAGGAAAATTATAGGCATCCGTTAATTGGCGTAGGAGGTGTCGGTGGTGGCCTGTTAACTGCCACAATTAAAATCAATGCCACGGCGACCCAAATCAACATATAACCCGGAGCTTCAATAGAGATTTGATAGATTAACAAAATCAAAACACTGGGGCTAACAAACTTTCTGATTTTCTGGGTTTCATTGCACACAGTAGCCTGGTTTTTGCTTTCAGTGTAGCTTACATATTCGAGAGGTCTCACTTCAACATTGACACTGTCGAAATAGGGACTTGTATTTCCTAGAACCATCCAAAACACACTATTTTCTACTACAATTTTTAATTTTAAAACCGCTCTTATCCAGTTTCATTGCTCGAAGCCATGGCGCTCATTTATGGTACGGAGAAGCAGACGTTGCCGAACTACATGAAGTACGTGCTGGGCGGCGCCTCCGGAATGCTGGCCACCAGTCTTGTGCAGCCCCTGGATTTGGTGAAGACCCGGATGCAGTTGTCGGGCACCCTGGGCGTGCGCGAGTACCGTAGCTCCTTCGACATACTGGGCCGAGTTTTGAGGCGCGAGGGCACGGTGGCCCTGTACAATGGATTGAGCGCTGGACTAATGAAACAAGCCACCTACACCACGGCCAGGATGGGCTTCTATCAGATGGAGATGGACTTATATTGTAGACAGTTTGACGCAAATCCATCCCTTGTGGGTGCAATGGTTATGGGAGTGATGGCCGGAGCCGTGGGAGCCGCAATCGGCAATCCATCCGAACTGGTTCTCACGCGGATGATGGCCGACAATCGCTTGCCCTTGGGCGAGAGGCGCAACTACAAGAACGTCGGCCAGGCTTTTGGGCGCATTGTGAGGGAGGAGGGCGTGGCCACCCTCTGGCGTGGATGCTTCCCATCCGTGGCCCGTGCCATGGTCGTAAATATGGTACAATTATCGTCGTATATGCAGCTGAAGAAGCAGTTGAAGCCTTACCTCGACGATGGTCTGCGCTTGCACGCAAGCGCAGCATTAGGGTCCGGTCTGCTGACCGCCATGGCTTCCATGCCCATCGATATGGCCAAGACTCGCATCCAGCAAATGGGCGAAATCAACGGCAAGCCGGAGTACACCGGCACCATAGACGTGTTCGCCAAAGTAATGCGCAACGAGGGGTTCCTGTCGCTCTGGAAGGGATTCACCCCGTATCTGTGCCGCGTGGGACCGCACACCGTGCTCTCGTTCATTTTCCTTGAGCAGATGCATAAGGCCTACCACAAGCTATTCCTCTCTTCGAATCCTGAGTCTCCGGACTCTGGATCCTAGGCGAAAGTTCTTGTTCATCAAACCAATCTAAATTATTGTCTCGGCATGCATCAATCTAAAATCTTTTCTTTGTCAATACGTATAATGCGTATGCTCGTTAAAAAATAATAACGCTCTCTGTTCTAGTTCTTTATGTTAAGTGTGTTTCATTTAAGGTTCCAACCATTTGTGCTATATGCAGACTTTTTTGCAATTCATTTATTAAGTGTGTTTCATTTAAGGTTCCAACCATTTGTGGTATATGCAGACTTTTTTGCAATTCATTTATTATGAAATCTCTCCTGGAATGCTACATTTACTGACTCAGAAAAACATGTCAAAAATGTTTCAGTAGTTAGCATTTAGTTCACCTCTCAGCTTTTCTTTTGTCACTTCTCGGCCTTTCCGTTTCGATCTTGTTTTTAAAATTATTGAAAATTTGTTGTTAAATTTCTTTGCCTAGTTGCTGTTTTCGGCGAGTGCAACCATGTCAGAAAAGAAGAAGGAGATCCCTAACGCCATGAAGTACGTTAACGGCGGCCTGGCCGGAATGTTGGGCACCTGCTTTGTGCAGCCTCTAGATCTGGTCAAGACCCGGATGCAGATCGGTGCGGGAGAGTACAAGTCTAGCATGGACTGCATATCAAAGGTGCTCAAAAACGAGGGCTTAATGGCCTTTTACAATGGCCTCAGTGCCGGACTTATGCGCCAGGCCACCTACACGACGGCGCGCATGGGCTTCTACCAGATGGAGGTGGATGCGTATCGCCAACACTTTCAGAAAGCACCCACTGTTCTCGCCAGCATGGGCATGGGCATCGGGGCTGGTGCCGTGGGTGCAATGGTAGGAAATCCGGCGGAGGTTGCACTCATTCGGATGATGGCCGACAATCGGCTGCCGGAGGCGGAGCGTCGAAACTATAAGAATGTAGCGGACGCCTTCATACGTATTGTGAAGGACGAGGGCGTGACGACGCTCTGGCGCGGATGCATGCCCACCGTTGCTCGGGCCATGGTGGTCAACATGGTGCAGCTGGCGTCCTACTCGCAGCTAAAGGCCTACTTTGCGCAGTATTTTAGCGGCTTTGCTCTCCAGCTGTCCGCAGCCATGATGTCCGGCTTGCTGACCACCATAGCCTCCATGCCGTTGGATATGGCCAAAACCCGGATCCAAAATCAAAAGTCGGGCGAATACAAGGGCACGTTAGACGTTCTCGTGAAAGTGGCCAAAAAGGAGGGTGTCTTTTCCCTCTGGAAGGGCTTTACGCCATATTTGTGTCGTCTGGGTTCGCATACAGTATTTGCGTTTGTTTTCCTGGAGCAGCTCACTAAGGGCTACAAAAAGTATGTGCTTGGCGATGATTCGGACTCAAATCTTTAGGGTTTTTAGGTTCTAATATGTTCCCAAATTGCCATTTGTCATTACTTTTGGTTCAAATTTAATTATATTTTATAGAACAAATTAAAACTTATTTTAGATTCAAAATAATTTCGCATTTATATGTTAGTTACGCATACGATCTTGCATTACGTATACGCATCGTGGTCTTCCTCATGAAGAGCACCCAATTTCTAAATGCTCGGTCACTGCAGATCATTTACACATATTCAAGGGAAAATAAATACATCATCGTCTTGGCCAACTGAGATCGGCATTTGGATTATCTATGCGTTGGCGGCGAGCAAAGAGAGGAGATTTTTTATCGCATGCCACAAACGATCCGGCCGTCCCGCTGCAACGATCAGCTGAGCTTTGTTTTCCGTGAAGCTTATCACTCGGCGATCAGCCGGTCTGGGAGCCGGTAAAATTTCCGAGTCAGTTGCGTTTTTACGTCGCGATCGAGCGGTTCGCCAGCGTCTTCGGTTGCGGTTGCGGTTGCTCGAGTGGACTCGAGATCTCGAGTGGACGGAAGCCGGGTCTCCTGGGCAGGGAACTGAGCAAAGCCGAAGCCGGCAGAGGCGGCATCTCTCAATTGAGACCACTTAAGTTGGCCGCCGAAGATCTGTGAACGAAATCTCCCGCTCAGTCGGGATGAATCAACTCCAAGTCAACGCTTGACTTTGTGCCGCGGAAGTGTTAATTTAGCGACCAAATAATCCGACTTGTAGATAGTATTCTCGACCCAAGTGCCGTCTTCTCATTTCCATCAAAAAAGGCGCTTGCTTGTGCATCGCATAAATCGTGCCTGTCTGTTGCCCAAATAAAAATAAATATGTAAATGCTTCTGCCTAACCAAATAGACACGCATCTACATAAATCCGTAATTAAGTGATAATTGTTTATGGTGTGAATTGGGCCGGACTTTGACAAATCTGTGGCCGTCGCTGTAAATTGCCGGAATAGCTGGAATACAAAACCCACTTGACACAGGTGAGCTGGCCCCGATAAGAATCAATCTATCTGGGCCTCGAAATCGAATTTTATGACAGCTCCCAGTGGGCACTCCTTCAGATTGTGTTTGCCAGATAGGCAGTTCGTTGACGCCGGCGATCGATCAAGTGTTTGATTGATCGCCACAGACTTGAGGAAATTTACAGGCTCCTCCATTGATTGGCGGCCGA
Source organism: Drosophila ironensis (assembly GCA_021223825.1). Classification (NCBI taxonomy): domain Eukaryota; kingdom Metazoa; phylum Arthropoda; class Insecta; order Diptera; family Drosophilidae; genus Drosophila; species Drosophila ironensis. Next base: position 60,711 of record JAJJHQ010004461.1, on the reverse strand, counting down.
ATTTGTCGTAAAATATTTGAGGCCCTAAAGATGGCTGGAAAGCCCCCGGGAACTTTAACTTTATTTCATTATTAGAATTATGACCTCATAAATCCGTATATATGCAGATGAAATGCGCTTATCTGGCACTCTATCTCCATGCAAGTGGGGAAAACATTCGCAGTAAACTGCAATTTCTCCGAGCAAGTGACTTGACACCTCGATTACCGTTTGGGGGAAAATGTTCGACTGTCAGTTTGTCGGAAAATTGTTTGTGGATCGCTTGTAAATTATTCGGCATTTGGCAATGCTCCTCTGATAATCCGCGAACCACTCGTGGATATTTACCTTAGATAACAAAAATGATAATGACGCGCAAGGCTTTGCTCTAGTTTTATTTAATTACTTCTTGTTGACTTCTCTCGGGGCGATTACAAGTTGACTCTTGTTTGCCTCAAATGCTAATTACCACAAGTTACGCAAAAAATGTTTCTGTCTCCTATCTGCCGGCTTTTAACAAAGCACAATAAGTGCCTAAGGTAAATAGTGAACTATTTGATATTTTCCAATAGCTTCTGGTTAAACAAATTCATAAGTATTCTAGTGCAAAACGTTCTGCTTGCCAATTTAAATTAAATTATATTTCTGAATCATATTTAATTGGTCTGTATAGCGTTTGAAGTTATATTTATGTACCTTTTTTGTCATTCATCGTTAATGGCAACGATTTGTCGGGTTATTTGAACTAGAAATTCTAATTAGCTCAATGTTGTCTAAATATTAATTTTCCAACAATTGGCTAAGAATAAACACGCTCCGATTGGTTTTATATTTTTGCGATTTGTTATTTGTTGAAATTTTAATTGGAAATCAAGCGGCAGAAATCAAATTAAAATTCAGTTCTCACTTCGGCAAATAGTGTAGTTAATGTTTGGTTAGAGCGATTAATGAGCAGACAATTGAAAGGGCAAACCGAAGTGTGTCAACAAAAACTCATCGCGGTCGCGGTTGTTCCAACACAATATTCTACCAATAATTAGAAACGCTGTAGTCTCGACAACGACATACCGTGTAAAGGCAAAGACTGTATCATTATGCAGGAAAAAATATAGTTTTTAGAAAATTTCAGAGGCGAAAGGTTGCGTATATACTAAACGCACCTAATTCAAAAAGAATTACGTCTCTAGCTTTTACCACCTCGGAGAACGACGTGTTTATACATACAGACGGACAGACAGACAGGAGGACAGACATATGGAGAGACAGACAGACAAACATGGCTAGATTAACTCGGCTAACTCGGCTTTTCCCACCTTTGCAAAAACTTAATATACCTCGGCTTAATATAACTTAATATAACTCGGCTTTTCCCACCTTTGCAAAAACTTAATATACCATTTCTACATTAAGGTACATGGTATAAATATCAAATTATTTGTAAATTAAATTTGACTGGCAAGGCAAATACTCTTTAAAGTTTTGGTTTTAAATTTCATTTTTATTACAATACCCTTAAAGGTAAAGGGCTTTGCAAAGTTTTTAGGCTTTATTTTATTCAAATTTCCTACTTAAATCCGAACTAGTTTACAAATTAGGCCAGAACCAGTTATCAAGATACAATTCATTAAGTTCTACAACAATAACTTGTGACACTACATCGCCCTTCTGGTGTTTATTGTACAATAGACACAAAACAACTGCTCAATTTCAAAGTCAAATTAATTGGAACTAATTCATCAGGTAATCATTGTTCACTGCAATTGCGACTGTTTTGCCCAAGTGATTGGGTTCCGTTTTACACTTCTCGGTTAACGTTTAGCAAATTGAAATGATTGTCTGCGAGTCTGTGTCATGTCATTCATTACCATCGCCTCTGGCCGCGTCAGACACTACCGCACGTGATCTAAGCCCAACTCTTATTGTTGTTATATGTTTTTATAGTTGTTTTTATGGCCAAACACCCGCACACACACTGCATCCATAACTGGTTTAATAAGCTCGCTCGTTTTTGCGATCACATGACAACAGATCGGTGATGACTGCACGCGGCGGCTTTTGTTTGGGTTTCGGTTTTTTCGAGCATTAAATGCAATTAACTAAGAACGAATTAACAAGCGCCTCGAGTGAATTGAGAGCAATAAAAAGAGTGACCATTTAAGAGGAAGCACGCGCAGGTCGGGGTCAAAGGTCAAGCGCCAATTTTTCTGTTGACCGAACCGCAATTTCACATGTCATCGCTTATGACAAAAGCAGACACAATTCGCCTGGGAAAAAACAGGAATGCACGGCCACATCTTGAGAATTTATTTACAAATAAAATGATTAAATGATATATGATACTTGGAATAATTATCTTAAATTTATGACTTAAGTTAGGGATACTACCTTTTGTAAAGCTATTTTTTTGTAAATTTAAAGTTATACAATTTGAATCAGCTGTTACTGCTGCTAATCTTATTATAGGAATATTTCAATTATATATCTGAACTATAATATTGTTCGCCAGTGCTGCAATACTCTTAGACACCCCTTGATAAGCCGCAACCGCAGCAACAAGCAGCAGATAATCTTAGGATTATCATTGCCCCGATGCGTACAAACTCGTGCATGGCCACAATTTGTCTACGGCAGCCGCGAGAGTTGCAATTTTCGAATTAAGACAATTGCCACACGAATTACGGAGCCACAGATGCCCCGGCAAGATTTGCTACGCAGTTTCGCTTTTATTTGTGCACAAAATCAATGCCAAAAGTAATGCAAATTTTTTTCGTGTTTGTGTCGCCACCCGGCGCTGCGACTGCCAAAAATAAATTGAATTTTAAATGAGCGTCGCAAACCTCGGTAGAAGTCATCAAATATTTAGATACCACTGGGGACAGAAAGCCCAAGGCTAGACATAAGATATGGGAGGACATCACACGGCAAGATGCCCTAGAAAAAGGTATGATTTTCTACGAAATACATTCTTTTTTGCGGGGTATTGCATTACAATGACAGCAATAAGACATCCCAATTAAATCGCAAAATTTAGCAGGGATCGATATTTAAATTTCGGTTGGGGAAAATATCTTGGCAGGTGAATCTGCAACACTTTTGTCAAAAAAAAAACGTTAATTCTTGTTTTCAAACCCTAGTTCAAAGAGATAGATCTCTATTCTGTAGAGTAGCAAACACAAACTGTAAGAAATCTTAGTCCCTGGCCTTTTGTCTTTCATCTAGACACCCACTCGCGTAAATCAGATATATTGCCGCATCAGATACTCGTATGTCGTCTGAGATACATTGCCTTAGATGTGCGGCAGATCAGCGGTAATTTTCCAATTGACGCCTATTACGCTTAATCGTAGCAGTGACCCAAGTCCGAACCAAACTTAAACTAATAATGTGCCCAGTTTAATGGCTAAGCCGCAACAAATCGCCCGGTCAATCCAAAGCGCCCGCACCACCTCCCTCTTGAGCCGGCACCCACTACAAAACCGCCACAAGACCACACGACATCGTTCGTTGTCTCGTATCACATCCCCACCAGGCAACCCATTCAGCGCACCGCGCTACGTGTTGTTACACAGAAAAAACACCTATCCTAGCATGTTTTTTTCCAAACAAATATTAAATAATATCCCATAATAAATATGGATTTAATTAGTTCAATAAATACTCTGAATCAAAGGGAATTGCTTTGCCACAATTGCATTCAAGTATGGTAAATATTCTGGAGTACTGTCATCTTTTTTTTTGCCTGAGTGCATGGGTGTGCCATTGTTGTTCCCACTACTTAGCACGCTAACTAACTAGAAGTCGCAGTCGCAGTCGCTGGCGGCGTTGCTTTAGCATTTCGTCGCCTGAGTTAGTCGCAGCGCGTAGGTCGAGGCAAGTGGATTAAATGGCTACAGCGGATTACGGTCGGACCGCACCACCGGACTCACTCCGTCGATGAAGTATTCATTATCCTGGCGGAGCAATTAGCACGCAAGCAAAGAGGTAGAGGTGGAGGTGGTGGCGTTGTCGGTGCCTCAAAGGGTTCGCATCGAGTTTCCAGGCCTCGCACCTCCGGCGACGTGTTGCGTATACGACGCGTGGTCCGGGCCGCTTTCTCGTTTAATCAAGCCGGCTTTTGTGGGACCCAGCCACGGTTGCGGATGTCCTTAACCGGATCTCGGTGTCTGTGTCCTGTTTACGGGGTGTCGGTCGTGTTCGATTGTCTCTGATTTTCACGCAAATGTAATCCTCGGCCGCTTGATTTCGTTTTCGGTTCGGCCCGATTCGAATCCATTCGATTCGTTCCGTTTGCGTTTCGTGACTTGAGTGAAAGGCAAAAGTTGATTCATCAGCCGCAGGATACAAGCAGGCAAACAAGCAAACAAAGCTGGATGAGTTCACACGAGTTTGGAGAGCGCCGGGCTGCTTTCGTATGCGTCAGCACAAAATAAAATAGTGAAAATATATAGCACAATACCCATCGAGCGACGACATACTCGTACTCGTACTCGTACTGTATCCTTGGAGCGCGCTCGCTCACATATGTGCCAGCACTAGCCAACGAGTGTGCTCAGTCACGCAAATCGCCAGCGCACTTTGACCTCATTTTGGGCAACGTTTTACGCTCGAGTGTGTGACCCTGCCACGCCCCCGCCGATGCCACCGGCCCCTCGAATCCCCCCTTGTAATCGTTCGACGTGTGTTTGCGCTTTCGCCCATAATGATTTCAGCGTGCTAGTGCGTTTGGCACGCACAGGAAGCGGATTAAATCAATAAGTTGGCATATCATCGCTTAAACAGGATGAACTGCAGATTGCATTTTCTGTGCCGGCTTTTTTTCCCCCCATGTTTGCCCGCCCAGCGAGCGAGCACCTATTGAAATTATTTCGAGTGTCCGTTATCCACTTCAATGCCGGTATAAATGGCAAGTAATTAAGCCATTTTTGGCCAGTTAATGAAATTCGAATATTAAATTAAATAAATTCGTGGGCACATACGGATGTGCGGTGCAACAAAATAAAATGGTACGATGCAATAATAAATTATTAAAAGGCTTATTTCTATTGGAATTTCAAATAAAATAATATAATGTGCCTTGCTTGACCTATTATCATGCTAATTGCAAGCTAATAAGAATAATAAGCTCGGCCGCGGCGGCGGAAACGCGTTTATTTAATAAATATTATGGGTGCAATAAAAGCAAACGAGGTCAATTATAGAATAATATGGGCAAGTCAAATAAAAATGATGTCGCTTAATATGTGTCAATTACATTGATTTAACGATGTATATCAATAAAAAAGTTGTATATTTATAGATGAAATAAAATGTGCATTAAAATTACCTGTTAAATCCTCCAATTTAGAAATCTGTGGAAAATATATCTTTAAAATCCTGGCACGTTTCCGGTAACACAATAAGCCAACTATGTAAATATGAAATATGGGAATCATAATTAAAAGTATCTAATAAATACATAAAACCGCACAAAAACAAGTGATACCAAGACGTTAGCCCACAACCAAGTTGCAATGGGCTATTTATGACATGGCAGCCGGGTAAGCGGTCAATTATTTAAGTAAACTCATAAGTTACAACAATATACGAGTAGTTACGCCACACGAGACTCTCTTAATTGAAACACTGGTCACGCCTCCAGGCCCATTAAAAAGCGCTCAGAAATCAGGAATTTCCATAATTCTTTGACCGGACATTGGGCCCATGCCTGCTGTTCGCTGTCAAAACAAAGAAGCAAACAACATGATTGCCCAAGCAAGTGCAAGCAAATTAAACAATAATTATTTATACAATGGCCAAATAACAGGCAATTATAATGCATATGCAGCTGTCCTGGCGGCGGGATAGAGTTACAGTTCTGAAACAAGCCCCGAAACTCTCGACTTTACGTGTTCAGCCGGCCGAATAAATTTCATTTTGCATTCTAAGCCGGCCCAAACGGCGAGCAGTTTTAGTTTGTTTGCCAGTGCGAGTGGGGCGACATAAACTATTGCTAAATACAAACATTTATAGTTTCGTTTAATGGCTTAGTGTCTCGGCTCGACGACGAACAACGGGCGAGAAGCATTAAATCATTTTTAAAGTGCTGGCAAATAATTGAATTTGTTAGAGGCAAAATGCTGGCACAAATCTAGGCAGCTTTTGTCTTCTTTTCCACAGTGAATACTAGGGGCAAAAAGCTGGCAGAAAAATTGGAAAAATGTTGGGATACAGTTTTAATCGAATCTTATCATTTGCGTCTAATTTTTAAAAGATTTTGAGACCCAAAACCATTAATTAATCACTTGAAATTAAGTTTGTGAAATGTTTTAACGATCCTTTTGCCAAAAATCCACTATAACCAATTACCACTGTAGTGCTAGGACGCATAAAAAAGTTTAGTGGAGCAGAACGCAACGGTTAAATGCCTGCAGCATTTTCCTTGCTCCACGTAGTCCTTCTCCTTTATTTGCCATCCCGGCTCCTTTGTCCTTTGTCTTCCTGGATACACAGTCGCTGCTAAAAGTGTTGTGATGCCGGCGCAGTTAGCAGCGCTCCATTGTGGAGGCACACACACACACAAACACGCACACACGTACACTATAGATAGCAAATGGCGAATGCAACCGTCGACCGTGACGCCATCATTGCTAACAGCATCAAAGTGTAAGACAAGCAAGGCTAAGGCTATTGTTGCCGTCTTTGCGATTGTCGTCGTCACTTAATATACAAATTTCAGTAAATATTTTTGCCCATGCATGCATACTATAGTCGTACAAGAAGTGCAATTGCCGCGCGCTCTGCTCGCATCATGGCACGATTTCCCTCCATTCCTCCCAAGCTCCCACCCATTTCCATTTTCCGTCCTGACTTCCCTGGGCAACAATTCGTTCAATTTCATGCAATCAAGTTATTTTAATTCATTACCCTTACGCGACCAACACTTGGGAGACGTGCACCCAACGACGGCGACAAACACTCACTCCCCGGGCCGTGCTGCCTGTGCCATTGCCATTGCATGCAATAGCCCCCTGGGCGGGGGGAGGGCCCCCTCTGAACCGCGCCAATGTCTCGGAAAGTGCATGTGCATTTCGCCTTGCGACACTTGACATTTACATACGTTTAAACACTACAAAAAATCAAACAAAAGACAGAAAACAGGCAACAGAATTGGGGCAACCAAAAGGATACCTTGCGTTCTGTTTTATAAGCTATTTTATTTGGAATTGTAGGAGTATACTTCATTAATGTTTAAAGAAATTATTGGAAGAAATCGTTATATATTATGATCCATACAAATAAATGCAATAATTTGATTTGCGAATTTAGCTGAAATGGCTGATAGTAAGTGTAATTATGAGTTCTATAAGTTTTCGTAAATAATTTGCAAATAGGAAACGGTGTTGTATACGAAACTTATGTGAGCTTTTAATATTGTTATTAGCATTTATTCCTAAGAAATCATGTATTTTTAAATGATTTTTCCCAGTGCCGCTGACTATTTGCATGTGTTTATATTGTGCACAAGCAATATAGAGAGACTCACGCACGACTATCAAAATGTCAGACATCTGTCATTTAATTTAATTTGACTTCACTTTGCTTTCATTTGCTCCCTTTCCCTTTTCCGCCTTTTCTTGACTTGTTCCCTGTCTTCTCCTTTTTTTAACGCCATATACGAGAAAATATATGGATATATAGATACATACACACACATATATATGGGGCGAGGGAGGCGTTGACGCTGAGCACAAAACGTGTAATTTAGCGGGTGGCTTTGGCGGAGGAAAATGCTGGGTGTCCCTCAGGCTGCTGTTATTACTAAGTTTGTTGTTGTTCTTGCTTATATTTTCCTCCTTTTCCGCTGTTGTTGCACCGTACGCGAGCTCAATTTAAATCGCTTTGCGTTTGCAGCGAAAACGTTAAAAAGCGAGAAAATAAAAGCAGAACGGGAAAGCGCGGAGAAAGTTCGCGAAAATGCATCGATCAATGAATACCCTTAATGGGGATAGTACGAAAAAAAATGGAAAGCATTTAAATAAATTGATAAATTGATTGGCGGGGTATTTGACCGCAGAAGGGCGGGAATCGGAATTGATTGCATTCACGAAATGGAACTTTGAATTTATCAACAATGGGTGAACTGATAAACCTCTAATAGTTTCATTTCATTTATGAATTCATGCATTAATAACTAATAAAATTATTATGTGGATAAGTAAAAGGGGACTATGTTCAAACTCCTTCCTCGTGCCACCCCTTTTTCTAGTAGAGTATTTTTAAAAACAACTTGACTGACTGCGTTTGCATAGGAAATTTTATTTCTTTGAGCTGAGCTAAACTAAGCTGAGCCATGGAAAAAACACACATCATTTACATTAAGCTAAAACTAATTAATCTAGTAAGCCCTTGCGGGAATTGGATTCTCCACGCGCTCAGAATAGCATTTCCTTTTGCCTTGCAATGGCTTTTAGCTGCTTATTTCGGTGTTTTAGTTTCTGCTGAAGCTGTCGCTTGAACTGAGTTTCCCGACTGAGGATTTCGAGGTCCTCGGAACTACAGGAGGACATGCGTTGCCTCTGCTCGGCAATCAGTTCTTTGGTCAACTGAATCTTTGTCCTGGATACCTGAACATACAGCATCTGGCGGCGCTGCAGCTCCTGGCGATGCAAAAATAGTGCATAGGCGACTGTAGCTTCCATGTTGCTGGCCAAACGGTGAATGAATGCCCGTTTGGAATTAAGTCGACTCTTTAAAGGACCAACCAGGTCAAATGTGCTATGCATGCACATTCGTGTTAATCTGTTTTTTGTCCTTCCTGCGGGCAGCGATTTTTCGCGACAATCCTTTGGCAGCATCCTTCCTACCTAAGCGAGCGGCTTAGGTGGCCACAGGTAACGCCTTTTCTTTCACTTTTCTCTTCGAGCTGCTACTTTAATGCACTTTTGGGCCAAAATCCAGAGCATATGGTCGATCGTGGCTGCTCCCTTGCGGTCCTCCATGAAAAGTTAGGTAAACTTTGGCGCTTGCCCGACCCCATAAACGGGGCAGAAGCAGAGAGACTGCCGGGGTGGCACCGAAACTTTTCGGTCATGCAGCTCCGCAGCCAAAATCCAATGCAATTTTTAGCCCATCCATCTAGAGAAGCCATCCGCCCGCCCCCCCGACACACTCGGCGACCGGATGGCACGCACGTCCTGGCCAGTCCGGCATATGCATCAATAATTTTTGCCAGCATGCGGCATCACTGGGGGAAAAGTGTCACGCCAAATTTTGGTTTGAATTGTGGACACAATTCGTTGTTTTTCTATAAGGACGCCACTTGGAATATACTAGTACAATTTAGCAGGAAACCACACAATATTTGCATTATTTAAAAGAGATTTTTCATAGCTACACTTTATACGGACCAAGTTTCGGGGAAGTTTATCCAATATTTTCTAATTTTACAATACCTAAGCATTTAACGACTGTTAAAATGAAGTATCCAAAGTATCCAAATTGATTGATGGGACTTAAATTGTTGTCACATTTTCTGTCTTTGTCAGAAACAACAAATTAAATATTTCCTCGCGTGCCAGCTTCTCTTAAATACTGTAGCAACTTGTTTAGACTTTTTCCAAGACCTTGCCGGTGGGGTTTAGGTTCTTAGAGACACATTTCCAAGTGTATTCCCTGGCCAAAAAACAGATCCCAGCGTAGCCCGAAGCCGGAGCCAGAGTCAAGTCTAATGCCGTACCAACACTTTGAGGTTTATTAATTCGCATGAACTCTGTCCGGCAGCTCGACCCGGGGCTCATTTTTCATGCTGCCTGGCCAACGAAAGCCACAATTAAAAATTGCTTATGAACGGAAATGGCAGACAAAAAAGAAATGCCTCCCGAAGCGAGGCTGATGGAAACGAGCCAACTTCAAGTCCTGGCCATAAGCTGAGCCATGTGAAAAGCAGTTTTCAAAGTTTTTCTTTTTTTTTTAACGGGACGCTGGGTGCTGAGAGGGCTGGAAAACTTAATTTCCTATTTCCTTTCAGTTTCCTGCTGCCTGTCACACCCCCTCCCGGCGCTCGCTGTCCCACCCATTTAGTGTAAACTGTTCGCATCATTATTTTGAAATTTTTGACACTTTTTTCGCTTGACGGTGCTAAGCTACTTGTAAATCAACCCCAGCTCGTGCGTCTTCCTCTAGCCAGTGTCTTTTCCCCGAGTATATACATGAATACCCGTATACGTGAGTGTCACATTTCCGGCGGAAGTGTAAGCAGAAAAGTTCGTTCGTTTTCCTTTTCGCTAAATGGCATCAAGAAATGCAGCAACCTCCCTCGCTCCATCCTCGGCCGCCGTATCATCCTCAGTCTCAGCCAGCAAAGAACCAGAGACATTGACTGATGATGATGAGCATGATGATGTAAATGGGATTTTAGTGCCGCACATGACAATAGTAAACTTCTCCAGTAGCCGGGAATCATAAGCTGTGATGGCTCTGTTCAGCCCGACTCTCGGCTCTTGGTTCTCGGCTCTTTGCTCCTCTGACATGCACGTAAATTGCCCTGGTAAATTTATTGTGCAATTACAAGAAAATCTAATGAACGCAGAGAGTGGAGGAGCGGCAAAAAATGGAGCCAGGGCAGGATTGAGGCACTCGATTTAAGCTGGCACAGAAGGGGATCAATCTTGAGGAAGCAACTGCCATAAAAACGACAATTGGCGAGTCTCTCGACCTAGGATATCATGCTACTTTACAAAAAACCTCCTCGCTACTACTTAAAGAATATAAAGATTACTATTCTATAAAGAAATAATTAGCGTTATTATTTAGTTGTTATTGCTTGTAAATGGATGTAAATATGTGTTTCTTAGTCCCATAACTCACAGCCGTACATTCTCATTTGCAGACATCAGAAAAGGTCAGGCCATTGCCTGCTCTCCGTCCACGACATGACCTGGCCCCATCTTCTGATGGCGCTGCTGGCGCTGCTAAGCTCCGCCTCAGCCCTGAGCCTGCCCAACATGACCTCGGCAGACACCGTGGCAGCCGGCGGCTCCAATCTGCCAGCGCTCCTGGTGGGCAATCCCAGCGGCCTCGCCGGCACCAATAGCAGTCTGGGCGGCGGCGCTGGCATTGGCTTGCCCGGTGGCAGTCCCGGCGGACAATCTGCGCCCGGGGATCTGGGGGGCGTCAACTCCCCGGGAAGCTCGCCCTTGGGTGGTGGCAGCAGCGGAGCAGCTGGCGGCGGAGGAAGTGGCGGTGGCGCCGGCGGCGGAGGAGGAGGAAGCAGCGGCGGCAGCATGAGTGGCAACAACTCGGCGATGATCCAGCCCCCGAAGGACAAGCAGTACGAGAAGTGCACTGGTCCCGGAGACCCGGGGCCCTGCAAGCAGTACATCTACAAATGGCGCTACGAGCCGACCACCAACGAGTGCACAAACTTCATCTGGGGCGGGTGCGAGGGCAACCCGCAGAATCGCTTCAGCACCGAGGCCGAGTGCCTGTTCCACTGCATCGGCGGACCACGTGAGAAGTTTTTAATTTTTCCAAAAAGCTTTTAAAACGAAACTTAGAAAACTAGCAACTTTTTCTCGAGCATCCACCACCAGCAAACTAATTTGCATTCCTTGGGTCACTTCGTGGCCATTTTAATTGACGTCACAACTCTCTTGCAGACACTTTGCCACCGTTCCTGCAGTCCACGACCCGCGAGCCGAGCACCACGGAAAGTTCGATGCTCGTCGGATCGCCGTACACTCAGAGTCCGGCGCAGGCGGCGGACGGAATGGGCGGGCCGGAGGGCGGCGATGGCACCACACCCGTGCCCATCGAACAGCGAGGCCCCGAGCTGACTTTCGCGGAAAGCGGGCAAGGCAAAACTTTCGTTTTCGCCAAGAACAACACGTTCATCCAAATGGACGGCGACATCATACAGACATTTCAATTAAGGTGAGTGGATGGATGGGGAGCTCGGGGCCGGAGTGTGACAGCCACCTGGCAGGTGGCAGCCTGCGGGTGCATAGCATCAAGTCACCGCGTTGCATTTAGCGGATTGTTGGCCTTTTGGCTCAAGGCCCTTGATTTCATTTACCCCAGAAAGACCAAGGGGATATATTTGGAAAGCCAAAGGGTTGTATGCCTTTTAAAACTATGGAAAAAACTTTTGAAACCAGTTGGTAGATGCAGGTTCTCAGTTACAGTTGAAACATACGAGTATGTATGTCTAGGTTCTAGGAAATATTAGAAAAACCTAGTCTTAGACCAGTATTTTATTTTAATTTAGAATTGACAACAGAGAAGTATCTGATAACTCTTTTAATTGGCTTTGGACTTGTAAAACCACCACCTTTGTGGGGTTAAACAGGAGAACTGTGCTCAAGAGCAATTAGCTAAACTGACATTGCCGTCACAGTTTGGAAATTGATTTTCTCTCAACAATTTTCTTTGGGGGCCTGCTGCCATCTTCTCGGCACGAACTCTAAAAAAGGCAAAACTGAAAAGAGAGTGGAAATACAGGGCACCCGAGAAAACAGGTCAAAAGTTAATTTTCTGCTCAATTGCAAAACCTTTCCGCAACCTCCGCCCCTGTTTTGTGACATCCGAATGGTCAAAACGACTTTGGGCCCCCCAAATCTTTTGGGCTGGTGAAATTTAAAATTCAATTTGAGCAGCAACATTTGACATTTGCATATTAAATTAAGATAAAAAATATTATTTAAATACGGAATCGCACTCGAACAGACACTAACAACATGGACCAACCAACAACATGCAGACAGTCTGGCAAATAAAATTAAACATAACTTTGCCAAAACTGGCTCTCCGGCCGGCGTTGTTGCTGCCTTTATTGCGGCTGGTCAGTGGCAAGTTGGCAAGTTGGCAATTTGTGCTCTAGTTTTAATTGTAACTCATGTGGCTGCCGACAGCAGGAGCAACAAAAACAGGAGCAGCCAAGAGCAAGGAGCAAATAAATTTAAAACTCTGTCAGGCAAACACATTGCACTACCTCATTGTTCCTCTTCTTGGCCATGTCTTGGGAAATGCAGAAGGACTTTAAGATCTTTTATTTGTTTGAATAACTTGATATAATTGGGAAAAACTATTCCCAAGAGTTTTTAGTTTAATTTACTAGCGTTTATTTATTTATTTAGCTACACAAAATTGCCATTCACTCATTATAAAATATTTTAGTTTATGTTAAAAAGAGGGGTTGCCCAAAAATTGGGTGACATTTTCAGCGAAATGGAAGTAAGGGTGTGAATGCAGGTTTACCTCAATGCTGGAGCACTTTTGCTAATGCACCCCCCTTTGCGCCTTTGCAGACTTTGCCGTGAGATTTCATTTCAATTCCGCACCCGACTGCCGCACGGCCTGCTCGTCTATCACAACGTTAAGAATCCGGATCGCATTAATTTGGACCCCTATGCACTCTATGTGATTGTGGAGAAGGGCCAGCTGAAGGTGGTACATGTCTTTGGCAAGCATTCGACGAGTGTCACTGTGGGCGAGAGCCTGAACCGAGATGAATGGCACAGTGTGATGGTGAGTAGTGCCTAAAACGGGGTCAAGTCTCAAAAGAATCCCAAGCGAATGCATTTCCCTTTGGGGTGATTGGACATTTGGGTTAGCTGCACACTCCAATGGCATTCCAGGGTAATCGAAATTCGGTTAACGTTCAACATTAGCATGGCCATGCGTTGAGCAAGCAATTAGCAAGGTTGCAATGCGGAATATGCTGCAGCTGCCCCTGCTGTCCCACTGCTGCTGCTGCTGCCATGCTGCTGCTGCTGGTGCTGGTGCTTGTGTGCAAAACGCTTTATCAAACTTTTATAACAAAGCGAGCAAGTTGATTTATGTGCGTTCAACTTTGTTAACTCACCTCGGACATGGTTCTGGTGGTTTGCTGGTGTAATTCCTGGTGCTTTTGCTGCTGCTGCTGCTGCTGCAGTTGCTGCTAATGCCACCGCTCCACGCATGTACACACATGTGTATGCAACTAACCGCAATCCCTCAAGCATCGTCAGCACCATCATCATCAATAACTGTTGCCGGAGAGACTGGCAGAATTGCAGCGGAAACTAGTGCATGTTTTCATATTTAAAACAAGCAGATCCCCTTCTAATCACACCCTCATACAGACTCTAGCAAACATGCACAGACAAAAACACCACGAAATATGCAAATTTCGTGGCTAAACTAATGAAATATTATCGGGCTACCTAGATTTTTAAATTATCTCCGATTTTAAAATTCGTTGGTTAGTTTCTACAGCAAATTTGTCCATTAGTTTGGCGGTTTCCATCAAAATTATTCTCCTGCAGCCCCTTAACAAGAGTCGAAAGCACTCAATTATGGACTTTTATTGTTTTGCATATTTTTTCGCATGTGCACCCAACTCACATGGCAGGCGCACTCATAAATAACACGCAAATTCCTAATGAATTTCAGCTGATCCCCAGCTATGTGCGCACAGCAGTTGCAATTCATTTTCGTAGATTTTTAACCATGCCATTGCAGCAGCAGCAGCAACAGCAGCAGCAACAGCGGCGGCAGCACTAACAATTTATCGCTTGCCGCTTTGCAAAAACTTGCAACTTCAACTCGGGGCCAAAACGCATAAATTCATAAATTTTTATCATTTGTCTGTGTGTGAATGGCACGCCTCCAAACGACACCCGCCACCCAATTCCGCACCCTAAACCCACGAACCTAAACCCTCCAGCCTCTGTAGCAACCAGCAACTAGCTGGCTGGTTTATTGGTTTTGCGCTCACCCATCCCTCGCTGTCTGTTGCACAGGTGCGCATCGATGTCCATGGCGCAAGATTAATTGCACGCGTCGACAATAGTCAGGAGGAGGTCTATCTGAAAGGACTGAATCACGAGTACAACTACGGCGTCTCCACGAATCTGCCGTCAGTGGTCCTGGTCGGAGGTGAGTGTCCAAATCAATTGTGAGTACTAACAATCGCGTATGAAATAATAGAACTAGGACAAATAAAATACATATGTGTATGTCTTTTATCCCCGAGATGCTGAACTATTTTGTATGAAATTATAGTATCATAATACTTATATTATAAATTTTAATTGTTTTCTATTCAAACCATCTATTTGTGACCGCAAATGTAGCTGCCATTCTATACCATCCAATTTTTGCACAAATCAATCATATTAAAGGTAGCGCCCGAATATGTATGCTACGATTTTCGTTCGCGAAATTCACACATAAACCATGCCATCGAAATCGTGCACAGAAAGTTTAGCACGCAAGCATATACCATGCATAACATACCTATATTTTGGGTAGCATAAACATACATATGGCTGGATGAAAAATCGGAAAATATGCAACTGAAAATTGAAAATCGAATTTGACGACGCACCCGCACAGTTGAAAGTGTGGACCGAACTTGCTCATTTCCCATTGAATCCCAGTTTTTGTAAGCGTTGGGGTGTGTGTATGACTTTGAAAGCTGCTTTTGTGCGTTATTTGAAAATTTAATTATTTCACATTGCTAACACCCAGAGCACATGGCAAAAGGGTTTTGAGTGCAGGCCATCCCAGAATGGGCCATTGATTGCACTGTGCACCGGCGTTGGTCTAGTTTTTCCAAGCCTGCTCCCGCTGAGTTGAGCTTGAATTGAATGAAGCGATGGATGTGGAGTGCGGCTGCATTTTCGCCTTTGGAAAATGAATAAGTTGCGGTTGGCTTTCAAAGGAAAACCCAGGGGACTGACCCACAATTGATGGTAAAAGTGAAATGGAAAGCATGCAATCAATACACTTTAAAGGCAGTCAAAGAAGTGATTGAAAAATGTTGTGCGTTTCATGTTAATGGGAGAGCATTTATCTTCATATTTATTATACGAAATGAGTTGGAAAATTATATGTTTAACTTGTATTCGTTATGGCAACGTATGGTTGGAAAATCCTTTATAGTTTGTTGTAAAAGTTTAAATTTATAGACACAATTTTCATAAATTCTGTAGTCGCTTGCTGTGGATTTATTTGGCCTGTGCTGCGTTGATCCCAAAACTAAATGGAGACAACTTTTTTAATTAAGCAATATTTAAATCTCTAGCAACAGCAGTGTCCGAAAATTTCATCAAAACTTTCAACAGTAAACAACGAAATTATGTTATGGTCATCCGACATGCCCCCCCGTCACCGCACACCCAGATATAGTCGAAATCCATTGCCAAATATTCAGCATGTTAATTAATCTGTGGTATACTGGCCACTGACCCGCACCCCCTTTTGCAATTTCCCAGGCCTTTCCTCCGAGGAGAAGCTGCACGGCGTGAAATACATAACGGAGTCCTTCGTGGGCTGCATCCGGAACGTGGTGTTGAGCTCCGGCAAGGCCGCCTCCGACCTCCTGCCCATCGCCCCGCTGGTGGCCACCAAGCACGAGAACGTCAACGAGGGATGCTCCGACATGTGCGAGTCCCGGCACAATCTCTGCTTTGTGGGCTCCCGTTGCATCAACCACTACGGCGGCATATCCTGCGACTGTTTTGGCACCCACTACGAGGGCGAGCACTGCGACATTTACAGTGAGTACAAAACAGAAGCAAACTACGAGCATGATAAGGTTTAAAAATAAATGGTAAGATTAGGGATATCTTAGTTATAATCATCAAAACAAATCTAAAGTCTCTCCTATAACCAGGGGATAACAAATGGGTTTCAACTGGCCAAAATATTTTACCATTATTTAATATATACATTTCTCGAGTGCCTAATGTGGGCCATCCAACACCGAACAAACCAATCTATCTCTGCACCTCGATGCGGCCCTTGGGGCGCCATTTTGTTTTAATTATAAACTATGTTTGTTTGCCAGCGGTTAGCCACTGCCACTGGCCGCCACCTCTGCTCGGCGTCAATCCCCAAAAACCTGCCCCGGGCCGCCGCTGCTCTTGTAGTTTTAAACACGCTAATGACCTGACCATAAATTATGCAAAATAGTGTTTGACTTTTTGACTGGCGACCAGCTCAGACCGCCAACACCAGAGCACCACCAGGCAGAATGTGCGCAAAATTAGTTTGTTAAGCTCAATATATGTATAGCCAGCGCTCCCCCCAATTTCGCTTCCCCGCTTTGAAGCGAACATCCGACATTTAGTTAATGACATAAAGCCAATTCCAGGCCGCCATAATCTCAATTAAGTCACGCGAGGCCATTACATCGGCAGGCCTATTAAAAATTGAGCAGCTCGTTTATGTTTTTGGACATTGCACCGTTTTGGCCAGCGAGGGCTGTGCGAGGGGTTTTCCTGACAGCATAATAGGCAGTTACTTAACATTTCAACGCCGAAATTGGAGTTGCCTTGCAAACAGCCATAGCAAAGTTTACTCTACACTAACTCTGGGGTTTATCCTGTAGATCAAATTCATACATCCTTCAGTAGATGATTGAAAAAACAACATTCTCGGGAAATCCACCTTTTTCCTTTACGAAATCCGTGCGAAATAATGAATACATAAGCTCTCGCACAACCCCAACAGCAGTTAGGGCATCTCGACATGCATTCTTCAGATTTAGCCCGTTTGCATTCTCAATGTTTGCCAAAAATTTGCATGCAAATGATGACCAGCAGACACACACATGCAATGAACAAAAAAATTGGGGAAAATCCAAAATAAAATCTCGACTCCGCGGGTGGCAGGGAAATTAAGTGGAGTGCGGGGAGGTGGTGGCAGGGGTTGTGCCACGTATTGATGCAATGGACAGCTGCAAATTGCAAAATGAACAAAACGCAAAAAAAAAAAACGCTAACGGGCTGCCAGGAACCGTGACAGCGATGGCCATTTTGGAAAATGGCGCGTGTGTAGCCCTGCAGGACAGGGAGTCCGTCTAAATGGCGACTGTCAAGGACAAAGAGCGGTCGCCGTGACGTGCGAGTTTGTCAAGCATTTACAGCGCCTGCCGCCTGCTGCCTGCTGCCTGCACTGCCTGCAACTGCATCTGCAACTGATCACAATTACGTAACGAGCGCCGGCAAGTGCAAGCAAATTACACAGATGTACTATAGCTCGCCCCACCACGCTCCAACCCCTCTACCGCCAACCGCCCATCGCCCGCTGGTTTGCCGGTTGCATGTTGAGCTGCTCCTGGAACGGAAACAGTGTCAGGCCATTAAAAGCTCGCACATTGTGAACAGCAGAAAAGAGCTGCACTAAGCAAAACTGTACAGCAAAAAAATATGGTAATTCAAGCGACATGTAAAGAAAAACTTGTAGTGCCCACAACAAAAAAGTAAAGTAACAAGAATAGAAATTTATAGGGAATCTCGTGAAGAAAATTAAGCATATAAAATGCATTACAAATTGGACATTTTTTGTTACTATCTATTTAGATGTCTTGAGTTTTTGTTAGTGTAAGAAAAATTCGTACAGGGTATACGTAGGACATGCGACATAATCAAACGCAGACGCTTTTGTAATGCAATAACTAAAATGACAACTGCCAGTACAAGGGCGAGAGCCTGTTCATCCTGGTTGCCCCCTGCTCTCTGCCCCCTGCCCTCTACCCTCCGCCCAGCATGCCCTGCAGCATGCTTTTCACTCATTCTGATTTTACAATTTTCCGTGCTGAAAGTGTCACCGAAATGCACTCAGTTGGGGAAATCATTAGCCCCCGAAAAACCAGGCATCAACATTTCTGAAAGAGACTACAAGATTTTTCGGCTTCTTCCGGCCTGAACAACGAATTGAATTGAAATGCCAACCATGAAATGGGCAGCAAACAGACAGTCAGGCCGATATGATGACTCCCAGGGCTTAGTCCATCTCCGGATTTTGGCCGACAGTTGTCAGTTCCCTGATGATGCATCGGCCGGAGATGCACTGCCGGCTGAAATGCAGCTACAAAGCCGTAGCTTGCATGCTGCGCAACAAATGATGATTGACTAATCGGATAAATCTTGATCATAAAGTGATGGCATTGCGTTTTCCATGCAACACAGATGAGCTAAATTGTGCGAATTAACTTATTCTATTTCGTTAGAGGGGACATAATAACCAAATAAATTAGTGGTTAGCATCAATTGTAGTTAGCTACGTTTCAAGGTATTAAAATATTTAATAAACTGTGTCACAAAGAAAGGCAGCTTGACTGCGAAAATAAATAACACATACGGGTATTCCGCTTTGCTGTGCCCAAAATAAATAAATTAACACCACTAATTAGTGTTGAGGCTTTGATAAATATTTTATTTATGGATAACAAATAACCGCCATTGGATGCAGGGAAAAAAATAAATTCAATTATAAGGTAACCTTAGTTTTAATTGAACTGAATCGCACAGAACCTCTTTTTTAAACTTTTATTAACTGCCAAAAGAGTGAGCAGAAATTGTTTGCCAATAGCTGATTTGTTTATATCATCCAAGCTGGCCTTCCCTTAATAAATCTTCTATACGTCGTGTTTGTGTTCGATTTGAATTGCTTCAAAACAAATACACACACACACCCACAAATTGCTAGAGTCCACAAATTCGCAAGTTCAACTTAAGGACGCGGCTCTTCTTAGTAAAAATGGCAGGCCGACCCACTTCCTATTCGGATTTTTCCGCCCATACCCCAGCCAGTCGTACCATGCAATTGCGAGCCAAACAGGTGGCACACGATCTGCTCACTAACAACAAAAAAGTACGGTCTAGGTTGCCCAAGGACCGGGTGCCCACATACTTTGAGTTCCGAAACATGATGCGGTCCCTGAAGAGTGTAAAAG
This sequence comes from Drosophila ironensis, assembly GCA_021223825.1. Taxonomy (NCBI): domain Eukaryota; kingdom Metazoa; phylum Arthropoda; class Insecta; order Diptera; family Drosophilidae; genus Drosophila; species Drosophila ironensis. Next base: position 41,030 of record JAJJHQ010004461.1, on the reverse strand, counting down.
AGTCGGACAATAATCTGGTGACCTTCAAGAGCATGGTGGAGATACGGCGGGCGCAATTAGATCGCAACCGCCTCAAGTCCATCAAATCGACTGGATCTTCGTTGCCGTGGACGGCGACGCAACAGGCCCGCTTCGTCAATCACAGCAAATTAAACATGGATCTGAGGCAGAAACAGAACATCTTCCGCACCAACCTATCGCTGCTCGGGCGGCTGAACAAAATACAGCGGCTGAATGGCAACATCGATTGCTTCAATCGCAAATTTCCAGCTCTGCACAAAAATCCCAGCAAAATTCGGGAATTGTCGGATCGGTTGAGTCAGGAAAACTGGCTGCTGGGTTGTCGCCTTTCGCAGACTAAGGCCAAGGTTGGTGAATGCCTAAATTTCGTCACTATTGCATTGTATAAGCCCATTTTCCACCTCCGCCCTGAAGGTTGTCTCCCACAATCCCTGGGTGGCACCCGTGAAGCCCCTGGAAGCGAAGGCCTCCGACGAAACAGTCGCCCAGTTCATACCCTACATGCCATCGCCCCGGCTGGGAAAACGTTCTGCCCAGATCCTGTTGCGACCGATTGTGTATTTCGATCTGCTGGTGCGGGAGGATAACATGGTCTTGGGCCGCATCTGCCTTCAACTGTATACGGAGATTAGCCCGGAGGTGGTGCTGGAGTTCGTGCGAATGGCCACCAACAACGATGTGCAGAGCCATCGGGTATTGCGAATTTTCCCCGATCTCTGGTTGGAGGGAGAGATTGCGCCGGAATCGCCCGATACCCTGAAGGATCACCACAGCGTGAAACGCTCGTTTCTGGACGCCAGCAAACTGACGGGAATACTCTCATATCCGTGGGACTATCGCCGCCAATTTCCGCAGGGACTGCTCAGCTACACCATTAGCTTCAAGCCGCTGGTGGTGGAGCCGCTGCAGCGCGTGGTCTTTGGCCGGGTGAGCCGCGGCATGAGGATCCTGCAGAACTGCCGGGCATTCGGCACCAAGAACGGCAAAATAAAAAAATCCCTGGTTGTTATACGCTGCGGTCTCCTCTAATGGGAATTTCCCCCATGCCGCTCCTCCGACTCATTATGCTTTTGCATTAACATAAGTCCCTGAAAGAGTCTCAAAAAAACGAAATTATGGTCCGATGCAGCAGAAAGTTGGTAACTGACTAAATGTAAATACAAATTGTGGAGTAAGCTTCAAACCAATGTGGGTTTTAGGCACTATGCAAAAAGCTCTATATAGTTTTATTTCAAATGTAAATAGATCAATGTACTCGTATGTATTTGTTACTTGTTATGATATATGTTTTAATGCCTCTCTAAGATTCTTTTTCATTTGGAATTGCGGGAAAAAAACTTCATACCTCAAAATATCCTCTTTGGGCCCTTGTCGCCGGGAGGCTTTTAGCAAGTTATTGTTTTTCTCAGTGTGTTTACGTGCTGGCAAGTTTGGGCACTGTGATGCGTTATCGGCTCGGAAGGGCCCACGTGTGCAGTGTCAGATAAGCAACCTACACGCGGCGGCTGTCGTCCCAGCATTTTCCCCTGCTCCTCCTGCACCACCTGCACCACCCGCGCAGCCCCAAGCCGGTGCACCACTTACAGCAACATCAGAAGGGCAGTGGCAAAAAAATTGCATGAAAATTGCGCGTTACACGATTTGCACATTTGGTCCATGGCCCTTGGACAAGGGACTTGGATACGAAAAGAACCGGGACGAACAGCCGGCGAATGCCTAAAGGCCGCCATAGAACAAACAATATAATCTATTTTTTGTGGGTCACTAGCGTTTTTTCTCCTTTCAGGCCCTATTTTTTGCCCGTTTTGCGGTAGGCGAATGAGTGTGTGCGGCAGGAAGATAATGCACAAGTGGCAAGGGAACAAAAACACGAGAAAATCCTCCAACGGGGGTCGAAGTTTCAAGTACCCCTAAATAGGGTAAAATTAGTAAAATATGTCAAGTTGAGGACATCATAGTGGGGTCAACCTTCTTAGTAACTAACCTTAATCTTTATTTATTTTATTCTAAGTATGAAAACTCGACTCATCTGATTATTTTAAGGCTACAACATAAACTCACATCTAAGACAAATTTTCTAGGGTACACTCGTACAATACGGGGCAACAAGAGACCATTTTTCGTTAAAACTTTCTGGGGTATTTATGATAAGCTTAACGCAAATATGCTAAAGGTGGCTTTAACCTGACGTCCTTAGCGGAAGGGCAAATTTGTTAAAGATATTAATGAGCTCGCTTTGCCTCCTTGCAGCGGCCACAATAATTACTCTGCGCGGAGCCAGCTATGTGTCCTACAGAATCTACGACTGGAAGGATCGTGTGCACTCCTCCACCATGCGCATCAGCCTCATGTTCCGCACGAATTTCGATGACTCGGCGCTGTTCTACGCCAGCGGGGAGTCCCTGAAGCATCAGTACATAGCGGCGGCCATCAAGAACCAATCGATTCACGTGGAAATGGACTTTGGCGACAATGTGATGAGCACCATCCTCACCGACGACCTGACGCGCGGCTACTGGCACAACCTGACGATACTGCACGAACAGCGAACGGTGAGCATTATCCTGGATCAGCAGCAAAAGGTCCTGGAGCTTCCGGCCACGGCCAGCGGAAACCTGCTCTTCGATCCGGAGATATATTTCGGCGGCGGGCCCGAGCTGCACAAGAAGAAGGGCCTGGCATCGCACAACAACTTCGTGGGCAGCCTGAAGTATGTCTACTACAACGACATATCCATTCTGTACGAGCTGCAGCGGGGCAACCCCAAGATGCACTATCACGGTGAGTGCGGCGGATGTAGTGGCAATTTAATATCGAGTGCTACGATTTGCTGGCAAAATATTTGGCATCATACTCTCCGATGCGCATTCTTATTCTTATTCTGTATCTGTTTCTGTTTCCATTCTCGATTCGGTTCCTGTTCCGGTTTTCTGGGTCAGGCGTGCTCGAGGCGGAGTTCGTTGAGAACGAAGTGAATGTCATACCCATCACCTATCCCTTTGCGACATCACACATTTGGTGGCCCATAAATCACGCCGAAGAATTTAATATTAAATTCGATTTCCGCAGCAGTCGGCCGGGCGCGGTGCTGGCCTACAGTGACGTAACGACCAGTGCCGGAAATGGCTTCTGGGAGGTAAGTGCGAGCATTGAAGCATTTATCCATATGTGCACTGTACAGAAAGTCACAAAGATATCAAAATTTAGAGTTTTATCGAGGTTGCTCGACTGACAAAGTGGAAATAAAATATCCCATTCACAATAAAGCTCATTTTTGCAAGTGAAATGGCATTGCATGGGCTAACGTGGCGTATGAACAATTTGTAGCGTCGTCTAGCTTTTGAAAAATATTAAGGGAATGAAATAATGAATATACATCAATTGCTACTGCTTTAATATATTAATATTCCTTTTTTTGCAACTCAAAATTAAGCTGACATTTGAAAATATGAAGTGCAAGGGCATTGTTGGGCTTACGTGGCGTATGAACAATTTGTAGCGTCGTCTAGCTGTTTATTTTAATATATTAATATACACTATTTTAATATATTAATATTCCTTTTTTTGCAACTCACAATGAAGCTAATTTTGGCAAATTTAAAGTGCAATGGCATTTTTGGGCTCACGTGGCGTATGAACAATTTGTCGAGTCGTTTAGCTTTGAAGATTTTATTTGTAAAACCTTTTACAAACGCATTCAACAAAAAAATCATTACCTACCATGAATAAATGATATTTTAATTATTTCTAAGTTTTATATAAATTTATCATAATTATTTTCATTGCTTTAACTGGCTGTCACGACGTAATCGTTGCGTTATACTATTTCATTTCAAGATGTGACTCATAAAATATTGAAAGCATTGCAACTATTATTTTGTGTGCACTTTGTCCCCATACATACACATCTGCTGCCTGCTTGAGTTTTGAGCTGTTAAGCGGCAGCTGGACGAAGGAGGAAGGACCCACATACGTTTGCTCTGACGACGTGCTGCTTAAGACGAGTTAGCTGCGGCAGCGGCGTCGGCAGAGCCACCGACAGAGTCAGAGGCAAATGCCAAATGAAATGCAAATCAAATGGTTAGATGGGTGTGCTTGGGTGTACCGGCGTGTGCTTCTGTTTCTGTGCATGCCTGTGTCAGAAACTTGCATTGCTATTGCCGGCACACAACCCACAATCCGGGACATGGGGGGATAGGTGCCTCATGTGCACACCCGCCCATTCTGGGGCAAACGAAAATGCAGCCGAAAATACTGGTTGCCATTGGGAATGCGGAAAATGCAATTAAATTTAAGCGCTGCCAAGTGGAGCTCGACGCCGGCTACCGGCTAGTGCAATGAAAAGTCAAATGAGCTTAGTGCTTTGTAATTGTTTCGCATTATTCATATCTCCAGTTGCTGAATGGGCATAGTTGAATAAAAACAACAAGGGATTTCCTTAAGACTCCTTTTTTTCGGCATACTTTTATTGTAATATCGGAATCAAATAAAGTTGAAGGGGAGTCTAGGTAATCTCTCTGAAATCAATCTATTAGATGCTACCTCAAACATAAAAAAAATCGTTTTCCGAAAAACATTTTGTGCAGAAACAATAAAAAAAGCCAAAGAGAATCAATGTCTATAGAGACGTTAACTGGAATGGCCTAAAAATTGTTTCTTTCCTCCTTTCAGTAACCGTTTCGCTTCAGTTCTGTGGCCCGCAATATATTTGAAATAACAATTTTTATAGATTTATGTCATGGCCGTCGAATAACAATTGAAAGCAATCCAAATGTTTCCATGGAATACCCATTTATAACCAGACAAGCAGAGGAGAACAGATTGAGGTCCAGCATAAAAGTGCGTTGTAATCGATCACAAAAACAATTCAGCACTTTAATGCCAATTTCAGTGGAAGGACGACAGCCGTCCTGGCACCCACACTTTCGACTTCTATACTGGGGCTGTTTATATGAATGTTGCTAACGTTTATCTGTATTTAAGCAAGCAAACCTTGGTCGTCCTGGAACGTTTATTTGGTTACTTGACATTTGGGCAGCGCCTGTACGATTCTGTTTTTGTGTGTGGGCAATATTTATTTGCATTTTACTGTTGATTTTGTGTTCCCTTTGATTGCAAGAAGCCAAATTCAACTCGCCTACCACCTTCCTCTTGGAAAATCAACCGAAAATGTCACTGCAAAGGCCCCCTGACTTATTGGCATTGCAATAAAATGTTGTTGCTGCTGTAAGCCATTGAATATTTATGCCGGAGGGCATTTAATTTTGCATCGACTGCCTCTCCGGCTTATTTGCCATACGCCATACGCCATATGGCATATGCCATTTGCCGTTTGACGATTTATGCGCACCCAAATTAATACTAAATTGATTGTGTCGGCTTTATAATATGGCTTATTTATATAATTTTTTTTGCGCTTTATGCATTTTGCCGAATAATTCACAGGCAGCCTGTCAATTCGGGATATACTATCGGGCATTGCAAGGGCTTCCAAACGCATCAGTTACGAGAGCTTTTATTTATTCACTATTTGCCGTCGCGCGGCCACAAAATTGCCACCTGCGTGTTGCGTACCGAGCTCTGCAAACTAATAAATTGCCAGCAGTATTTTCCCACACTCCCGAATGAAAAACTAAACCGAAAGCCAAAAAAAAAGCACCAAAACAGCCCCAGACAAGAATATGCAACACGAAATGTCATGTCACATGGCCATACCGAGGGTGTTTTTATTTTTTTTTTCCGCTTCCAGAGGGTGTGACATAAAAACTATGCGCCCGCATAAATCGCGAATCACAAATCGAAAATCGAATTTATTGACAGCGCGCAAATGGGCGAAATAGGCAAACAAAACAGCGACGGTGGCTGAATAAAAATCATTTGAAATATTGTCACAGAATGCGACAAATGTGTATGCGCGAATTTTGGTTGGCAATAGGAAGGGGAATGGCAAGGGGGTTCTGTTTGCCTTTAAACATAACGCTCTGACAAAAATCTAATGAAATATGCAATAAAATTTGAGTGTTTGCCATTTCACACAAGCGACGCAAAAGCGCAATTCGCAATGAGCATAGATAAATATGCCGCGCACACAGGCTCTACTGCTCGAACAAATTGCAAGCCGTGTATTTTCGGGTACACTACTATGCTGTGCCGCAACCCAACAGGTTCATGAAATATCAATAAACATTTTTTCGTTTTTCGTTCTCCAAAAATAATAGACTGCAGTAAACAAACGTAGGGGGGGAAATATATGAGCATGGATATCGAATTAGTTGGATTATTTCGCACAAGTTTGTTGTGCACGGCACCCCCATAGATAAATAGTTTATGGCAAGGTTATCTCTGTTAGATTTGTTTGGCTAACACATAAATTTGCACATTTTTGTGAGCTTCCATTAGAGTTTAATTTATCAGCCATGGTACAGCGGATAAATCAAAATGTATGCAGATATAAAAGGGCTAGGAAAGGAGTTTATTAAACGATTTATAGGGAATATTTTCTTTAGACTTAGTTCAAGAATTATGGACTAATGTGTTACAACTGAAAATCCAATATCACATTTTTTCCTGCTGAGGTTGCAGCTCTCCAACATAAAATTAAAATACGAGCTCTCCCGGCTGAACAATGTTGTCCCACTTATTTAACTTTTTGCCAATAATAATTTGAGCCGCATATGTTGCCATAGAACAGACACCCGAAACGAGGGCAACAATTTGGGCAAAAACCGGGCCGGGCTGGTAAACTACAAAGCCGAAAGTAGTTTCTTTAAACCACCCGAAATTGCTGCAAATTAATGGGCAGCTATTTCGGACAACAGCCGATCTACTGCCCGTCCGATTGATGCGCCGAATGCCAAACACAGCGGGGCCACGTGGCGTATGCGTAATATTATTTAAGCGAGGCTAATGCACAAAGGCATTTAAATTGAAATGTGTGTCCGGCGGCGGGGGAAAGGGGTAGCAGTGCTGGGGCTGGGGTATAGTAAGCAGCAAATGGCTGCGTGCGGTTGAACAGAGCTGCATTTCGGGCATTTTCACAATTTTGATTTATTTCCATACACGCACAATCACACACAAAAACCAATCCCCACCAATCTTCTAATGCTAACAGAATATTGTATTTTCCTCACTTTTTCCCCATGCGAACGTGTGTGTGCGCGATGACAAAAACTAATATTTGGCAACACGCTAATGCGCCGCTTCGGAACTTGTTCGATGGCTACGTGCAACATCCGTCGGCGGCGACATCAATGGCGCCGATAAAAACTCCACGCAACTTTGCCGGAAATGTGCAACTAACGGAAATTACAAAATGGCCGCCATTAGATACGTCTCACGTCGGACAAGCTAAGCTTCGACCTGGTGCCCGATGTGAACAACAATGTCACCCACTCGACCACGATCAAAATCAACCGGGCCACCTCCTGGCACAGCGTGGAGCTCGACTACAAGCTGGGCGAAATCCGATTTACCGTCGATTATCGCCACACCCTCAGCCAGATGTACGGCCTGACCTTTAACATTGGCGACAAGCTGATCATTGGCAGCAGCCTCAAGTCGGCAGCCATGGGCCTGGTGGGCTGCATCCGGGACATCGAGATCAATGGCCACCTCATTGAGCCGCGGCATGTGGTCAAAACGGAGCGGGTAGTCGGAGAGGTAAGGTCAACGACTTTTTGTAACCCTCAGCCGTAAGAATAGAGTGTTATTTCAGGTGGCTCTGGACAATTGCAACTACATTGACCCGTGCAAAAGGCCAAACACCTGCGAGCACGGCGGAAAGTGCTTTGTTAAGGACGATCGTGTCACCTGCGACTGCAAGCACACCGGCTACATTGGCAAAAACTGTCACTTTACCAAATATCGAAAGACCTGCGAGGAGCTGGCGCTGCTCGGTTTCACCAAATCGGATGTCTATCTCATTGACATTGATGGAAACGGAGTGTTTCCGCCGGCACATGTAAAGTGCGATTTTCAGAGCCTTGAGAACGCCACCAAAACGATTGTGGAGCACAACCTGCCCAGCCAGGTGGATGTCCGATCGGCCAGGGAAACCGATTTCAGCTTTAATATCCGCTACCGGGAATTTTCACCGCACATGCTGCAGGAACTCATCTCGCACTCTCTCTACTGCACGCAGTACATTAAGTATGACTGCTACCGCGCCCAACTGGAGCTGCACTCGGCCACATGGTTCACGTCCTCGGCCAAGAACCTCACCGTCGACTTCCTCGGCAATGTCAAGAGGTAAGCAATGCAATCCGGGGAGTTGCCTGAGCTCGGAATCAGGGTGCCCCTGCGGACTATTTGTGATTTACGTGCCGGAGCCTAAGCCACGTCACCGCAAACAACACAATATTGGATGACAGGAGCAGGGCTTTCGGGACAGTGGGTTCAATTCACCAAAATGACCCATAATGTACCCATACTTTCCAATAATTGAATATCGTTTATCTGCTCGCTTAAGATATCAATTGGACCTTTTAGAGAGCTTTGTATTATTATAAAATACCCCTTTTAATCTCTCCTTGGGATCATATTATTATTATTTTATTTATTCGCCACCTGCAGTTGTTTTGTTGAAGATATCTTGGCTCTGACCCCACCATGCCTGGTTGGCTAAGTCCATGCATACGCTGGCAGATGATTTTGGTCCACCACCAGCCACACAATTAATGTTGCAGTCTATTTGCATAACTTGTTGTTGCAACCGGGATTATCACCACCAGCAAGCATCCTGCCACCCCCGTGTGTAGTCTTGCATTGTTGGTGTTCTGCTTCAGTGGACTGACTACATACGTGCGGTAATCCAACAATATAAATCCGAAATTTGGCAGAGGGCATCTCTGGGCCTGGCTGCCGCTGCCGCTTCAATTGTAAACGAAACTTAAATTAATTGCTCGCACATGCATGGAATGAATGCCAGGCAGGAATCTCTCCGCTTAACGCTAACTGACATATTTACCCACATCACACACAGATGTGTAATGCAATTTTCTGGGCGAATGCAACTTGCCTTCACTTCACTTTCATACGGCATCGATATTATCCCGCTTGAAGCCTTTGGCCACGTCCACACAATTGTCGGGCTGTGTGCGGTTCAGCCTGGTAGCCGTAGCCATCTGCACAATTTGTCATGGACTTCGGCCTACTGAGTCAACCAACATTTAGTGTTGGCTTAGCTCTTCGCATTTGCCGCTTTTTTCCTGGCCACGCATCTGTGCAAAGTTATATCTGCGGCATTTGTTGCCAGCCAGAGAGGAGGCATCGGAGCATAAAATTTTATGGTGCCGAAAGCTCGGGCACTAACCGGCTGCCAAATGCCTTCTCATCCAAGGTAAACTAATGACAAACCCTTTAAAAAAGCCAAACCAACCGAAAGCCGTTGGGGCCGAGGGTGCACAAAACATATGAGCCCAAATGCGAGAAAATTGCAAAAGTGCAAAACAAAGGGACGGGTTTTTGGTATTTATGTCAGGCAAATATGTTTCCGCCTCAGCGCTAATAAGGTTTATGAGTGAACCCATCCATATATGTATCTCTTGCGCCTTCATTGTTTTTTTCCCAGCCAACTGCTGACGTTTAGCCACCAGATTGTCGAACAACTCCTTCGGTATTTCACCCATTTTTGCATTCATGATGGAAGGGTAT
>JAJJHQ010004461.1:0-31206 GCA_021223825.1 Drosophila ironensis | reverse complement strand
CTCGTTTTTTCCATGGCCGTCTGGGTAATTTTTCTTGCTATGGCAGCCCTTTTTAAAATGAATGGCTTTGTGCACACAAATTTAGTCTTTACGCCTAATTTCTCTGGCGCTCACAAGAGCAAAAAAAAAAGGCGGGAGGTTCGCCATAGGTTGCTCCGGGTTGTATAAACGGATAAACTCCTTTGACAATACATCATGCGCTGCAAAGCAGGCAACATCTGCTGGCAGCAATTTCAAGTCGCTTGTAGCTTGTTGCTTTGTTTTTGTTTTTGTTTGGACCGTTTTTGTTCGGCCTGCGTCACTAATTTCCGCTTTCAGTAAATCAATTCGAAACCCTTAACAGCGCTGACTTTGGTTTCGCTTTCAATTCTTTTTTCTTTGTTTTTTGTTTGCAGTTGTTTTTTCCCCCGTGCCTCCATGAATGAATGGCGTTCTGGTTGGCCACGGCCGGAAAATGCACGAAACGAAATGGCAGGCTCAAGGAACGTTACCAAAAAAAAACGGGTTAACTTCCAGCCGGAGATTCCGGGTGCTTGTGCGGCACCCCGACCATTTGGCCCCATCCATCATTGCCTTCTAGTTTCGGTCTTTACTCATTCAAAATTTGACAGCATCGTTTGTTTGTTTGTTTGCGTTATGCTGCACTGAGCCAAAAACCACGAGGTTTTTGGCAAAGAAATATGTCGAAAATTTCAAGTTAAATCCAATTCATTACAAATTGAATATTTCCTTTTGGCTATTGGAAGCCAAACTTTCACATATCGTTCATATTAAGGGAATTTTTCTGCATGCAACCAATGGCTGTGGCTTCGTTGCGGATCTTGCAACACGGAGGCGGAAACGGATGCGGCACATGCAGGGCATAAACCGCAGCCAACACAAACATAAGCCGGAAAACCGTGCCACTGGTCTACAAGGGAGAGTATTTGATCCACTGGATACTCTTTCAACGAATGCTCGAGTGTCGGCTTCATTTAAATTCCAACTTATGCAATGTTTGGCCAGCAAAGAATAAATTCCCAGCGTCATCTCTGCCAGTAATTGAACTTGATTGTCCCTTAATTGCCCGGCCAACGATATGTCCGCAAATTCTTGTGATACCTTTTGCCAACCGCTTGCCGAATATTTCTGCATAAATGGCGCACAAAAAAGGGGTCGCCCGTTGCCGGTTGCCGGTTGTCGGTCACTCAACGGGCTCGTCAAACTGCCGCCGGCTTCTGGCCGAATTTTATGCAAATGTATGCGAACTTTTTCTAAAAGCCTTCACCTTTCCCTGTGTTCTCGCTGCCATTTGTGACCCGAAAAATCTGAATCCGAATCTGAACTCTTCCGCAGAGGCGCCTGCCCGTGCTCCGTTAACAAGACGTGCGTGGACCCGAATCAATCATGCAACTGCGATGTAAAGGAGAACAAATGGAATTCGGATGAGGGCTACTACCAGGATCCGCACAGTTTGGGCATCACCAACATGTACTTCCTGCAGCAGAAGGACCTCGACGATGAGGCCCAGGGCCGCATCACACTCGGCCCCTTGGAATGCGTCGAAACAAGTGAGTTTCCCCAAAACTTTAAATTGTGCTTTCATAGTGCAAATTTAGTGTGATATTTTGCACAGCATCTTCGCCCTAAGACACTCAAATTTTATGGCCCTTTTTGGGGCATTAGTTTACTGTCTAGTTAAGCTATTTACTGCTGTTGCTATTAGCTACCAATTAATGGCTCGCCCGCCCATTGCCCGTCCCATTCCGTTCGCAGACACCCAGAAGTACGTGGTCACCTTCACAACATCGCAGTCCTACATCGAGGTGCCCGGTTGGCGCAAGGGCGACATCGCCTTCTCCTTCCGCACCACCGGCGAGAAGGCCATCCTGCTGTTCCAGCCCCCGATCCGGGCACATTATCCCTCGTTCATGGTGGCCCTGACCGGCGACGACCAGCTCACGTTCACCTTCACACTGAGCACGGGCACCACCCGCGAGCTGGTCATTAACTCGCACCGCCGGCTCAATGGCGGCGAGTGGCATAAAATATGGATTGACTACAACCAGTATCATGTGCGCTTCATGATAAACACCGATTACCAGATGCTCGATTTGTTGCCCGAGGAGGAGTTTGGACCGTTTGAGGGCAGCATGTACATCGGCGGCGCCACATTGTGAGTATTGGATAGCAGACACTGCTCGACAATATCGAATTTTCTCTGCCCCAAAAATGTTCCCTAGAGGTGCACAAAAGATTCTTTTGCCAAGGGTTTTCCCTCAATACTCCTTTAGCCGCATTTCCAATTTTTACATAATTACATGCTTTTTATTTCAAGTTTTTAATTTGCGAATTCTGTTTAAACTTTAAAGTCATTTTCGGTTGCTAGCCAGTGTAATCAGCCATTGCTTTTTATGGCTGCCTGCATCGGTGGCAGCTGTAATGGCAATCGACGGGGAAAAACTCTATTCGTGCCCCAGCTTGTTGCTGTTTTGCTGCTTTTTTTGCCGCTCCCTCTCTGCTGGGGTATTGCTTTCCACTGGCAGTTGCGGTTTGTGCAATTTATTGCGGCAATTACGTTTTAATTATAAACGCGCGACTAGCTGCCAAGCAGGACTAACCATGACAATCGCGTCTGGCCAAAGGAATCCGTCGGGAAGACGGCGGGGCGCAAGCAGGCAGGCGTTTCAGGCATCGATTGACAATGGGGACACCCCACTTATGAGTTAATTACAAGTTGATGAAAGTCGTTTGTAACGATAATGAGATAATGTGATAGGTTGCGGTGAATATCTTAAATTGCTTGTATTTATCACGAATAGGATGTGCCGGTATTGCAAGGGTTTCATTTGTTGCATCCAGAACAAAGTATCAAGTATCAATCAACGCAAACTTTGGGAAGTTCTTTAACTTTAACTTTTTGAACGCATAATTTGTATGTGCAAACAGCTTTAGTCATATCCCGGGGAAACCCAATACTGCGGGGGCACAAAAAGAATTGCCATAATTAAATTAACTTTTCGCTGAAAATTCATTTCAAAGTCATTATCAATAATCAAGCCAGCGAGCGAAAGGGGCGAGCAGCGCTGCCTTTCCAGTTCATCCCCTTAGGAAGTTAGCGCACTTAAAACGCGCTTACTCTTGATTGGCATAATTTATAAAGTTTTTTCCCCACACAAAGCCCGGATGCTCACGCCCACACACACATTCATAGATGCCGGAGTGTTGGCGAAAAACCATTTCGAGGGTTTCCAAGAGCCTCCACACACACGTGCGGGGGATGTCTTTCTTTTAGGTTTTTTTTTTAATTATTGAAAATGTATAAAAATCAAATTGAAATACACGACGCTGTGCTGTGCACATTGGCACTTAACCCCGAAAATTCTGTGCCAACGTCGGTAACCGGTAACCACTCATAAAATTTCGATGAGCGGTAAACACGCAGAGTAATTATCGTTAAAGTGCTGTTCTTTACAAAGCCCACATCCAGCCAATATCCCCCTGTCCCGTGTCCCGCGCCCTTAGGCTACAATCCGCTTCCACTGAGCCAATTTATTCAATTTATTTATCGGCGAAGGGAAAGCTCGGTAAAACACACAAGTAATATGGAAAATGCAATATTGATGCAGCCTCCCAGAAAAGGGAAATTCAAAAGGGGGCTTACGAGTATGGCCCCGGAGTGGAGTGTAGGGGGTGCTGTGAAGTGGATCGGTGATGTATAAGGTTGCACGTAAGCCAATAAGCGGAATCAGCGGCTGAGGCTCATAAATAAAAGAGTTAATCAACATGTTGATAGAGACATGGCGAGACTCTCGACGAGGCGAGACGAGCGGGAAATCAGGAGGAAACAGGAGCCAAGTGTTAACCCATTAAGAACTTGCGGCGGGAAAGCTGAAAAGAAGGCTGTCAACCTTTGTAAGTCGAGCAGGCAAGGAGCACTAGGCTGTTAAAGCTGAGCTACAGATGAGCTACAGATGATTAATTAAAGGAAATTTACTGAGGTGACTGAAGTTAAAACTTTAAACTCCAATTTCCCTCTGGAGCCAAGAAGAGCGGCTCCAGGAAATTGAAAATGTGTCCACTTTTTCAGGGCAAACTTTTTCCACAATCAATGGAAAAGTTTCCGAAATATGCTGTGAACACTTGAAAACTAGAACAGCGCTCAGTTAATGGGTTAAGCGGCGCTTTTCACACAGCTTAAACGTTGGCTGGGATGCATGGAAATTTATGCAAAGTAGGGGGCAAAAATTACAATGGCCGATGCTGCTAATGATTGTTGTAATCGGTTTTTGCATGCGGTCCGACCGCGTTCCGTTCCGTTCCGTTCGTTGTCATGTTGTTTAGGAAGCGACAGCAGCAGATGCCGGTCCTGTTGGTCCTGTTGGTCCTGCTGGTCGTGCTGCTCCTGCAGCTCCTGCTGCTTTGCGATCTGTCCTGCGCGGAAGTCCGTCTCATCATTTGCATGGCCATCGATTACCGCACGGCACCGCCACATGCCAATGAGAAAAACACAGGCAACTGGCGCGCCAAATATGCGATATATTTTCCTGCGCTGCAGGAAACCGGACAACGACAGTGCAGTGGGAAAATCGCAAGGCAAAAGTGCAGTTTTATCAATGTTGATAATGGTTTGATTGAATTTGGAAGGCAGAGGAATTTACAACTAACTAAATCATTTGAATTGCTCCCTTTGACATGGTCCACCTAATGGTTTTGGCCACAGAAAAATTCTTTAAATTTAAATCGTTTTCGTGATATTCTCAATTGGAAAATGACCTGTCAAAAGAATTTAATGGCGGACTGGTTTTTGAGACTATAGACACATTATCAGTGCCATAAATACTGGCCGATTGACCTGGATTTATGGGCATAACTTTTATTCTCCGTGCACAGTAGATGCCAATGGTAAACGGTTGACAATCCTTGGGGCTTGGGAAGCAGATAGCGGAGGAGTGGCCCCGGAATAGTGGCAGTGGCAGTGGCAGTGGCAGCGGCGGCTGGTGGACGCCATTTGGGGTAAAATGTGAGTGTGTTGCAGTCGCTTGTAGCAGCGGCCATGAATGAATGAAAAGTGCTTAATTGCTTGTGACGGCGTTAAATAAATTCTTAATTGCTTCGCACTTTGCGCGTTTGCAACGTTAATAGGATTTCCGTCGCCTGCATGTCGCCAGGATATGCACATCGACTGCTCTCCATGCTATCGTTCGTCCTGTTGCCTCTGGGCCGAAAAACTTCTTTCCTTTGCGTTTTATTGCCGTTAATTTCCGAGGAATTTCGGTTTTTTTACACCACCTCTCCCCCGTCTCCCCCGTCGCATTGCCCAGGCCATTGCTGTGTTTTTTTCTTTTTGTGCATTTTGGCCAGCCGCCGCACAAATCCTTTTAGCCAAGTGTCATCCAGGCCAGAGCAACCAGCCGCCAGGCCAGGCGGTACATCATTTGCAAGGCAAAGCGCTAAATTTCATTTTGCATACGCGTGTGCCACGCGTGTGTCCTCCCACGCGTCCTCGTTACAACGTCCCGTATCTGCACTCAACAAAATGCTAGCAAAATGCTACATTTTCCAGTCCAAAATAGAATATTTCATCCTAAAACGTTGGCCAAGTGTTATTTTATTTGATATTCTTTCCGCTCAGTGCACCTGTCGGCGGATGTTGATGTAAAAAAAAATTAAAAATGCATTTGTGACATGCTCGCAAAAAGAAATGCAGCTCACGTTGCAAAAACTAATGACTTAATAGCTCGCTGGCTGGCGGCAAGGACATCGCGTTTCGAAGGGACTCGACTCAGTGGTTGCACTAAATGCGAAAGTGGGTGAAGTGCCCTCGGTTAATGCAANACATTTTCCAGTCTAAAATAGAATATTTCATCCTAAAACGTTGGCCAAGTGTTATTTTATTTGATATTCATTCCGCTCAGTGCACCTGTCGGCGGATGTTGATGTAAAAAAAAATTAAAAATGCATTTGTGACATGCTCGCAAAAAGAAATGCAGCTCACGTTGCAAAAACTAATGACTTAATAGCTCGCTGGCTGGCGGCAAGGACATCGCGTTTCGAAGGGACTCGACTCAGTGGTTGCACTAAATGCGAAAGTGGGTGAAGTGCCCTCGGTTAATGCAAATCACACAGAGTGGAGCTGTTCACTGCCCGATTATGGCCAATTCGTTTGGCGACCTTCGATAACTTTATCGCTTAACCAGCGATTACGCAACGCTTGCCAAACAATTACAGCGGCAAAAAGAAAATGTAACGAATTCAAAGTTGAAAAAAAGGGAGCGGGAAACCCCAAAAACCAAGTTGAGAGACCTTAAAACAAGAATTTTAATTTCAATTCAGACTTTCGCTCTTCTGCCAGACAAGACACTGAAGGAGCTCCGGGACTTGTGGTGAAAATGCGTACGAGGGAGCGGGTGGTGGGTGGAATGTCTTGTAATGAAATTTACATAATTTAGAACGACATTTGAGCAACTTTCTTTTGCCGCTGTACGCGTATAAACAAGACATTTCCGCCACTTTAATTTTCAAAAGCTTACACTTGAGATTTTATTGGCCAATTCATTGTTGGCCATGGTCGGAGGCGGACAAGTGCGGAGGCAAAAAACTTGCGAAAATGTTCAAAGAAAAAAGGGGAGTGCAAAAGGATAAAGGTTAAGCTGGGCTCTTAAGAAGCTGGAATGCTCTTCATAAACTTTGCCCGAACAACACGTTTTAAAGGTTGTTTAATAATCTCTAAATACAATTTTATTTTAACTCTGTTTTAAAAGAACAAACAAAAGTTGAAGTCATTAGTTGGGCTTCCCATTTTAGTTTTCTTCGACCTGCAGCAAATAAAAACCCCAGTGATATACCCTTTTTACGGACAGAAAGAAACGGAAGCCAACTCCGGGAAATGGCTTCAAAACTCGGAAAAACTTTTTCCCAGCTGACCGGCGAGGGTGTCGCTTCGATTTTCAGCTTCGCAAGCTTAAAACTGAAACGCGTCGCATACGTTTGAGCGGGTCACAATTTATTTGCATAAAGTCAGTGAGGAACTGGGCAAATACATACAAGCAGAACCCGAAACGTGAACTTCAATGACGTTTTATGTTTGTTCAAGGGTGGATGGGTGGATGGGTGGGTCGGAATACATATTGATACGATGGGAATAGGAAAAGGGAACGACTGGTGCAGCTGGTGCAGCTTAAGCGAAAGTGGGCAAGTTATTGAATAGTTATGACAAGTCATAAAATAAAGTAAAGTAATCCCCCAGCTGACTCTGCGGCGCATCATTTTTTTTTCTTGTATTTTCAGCGACCTCCTGAAGAAGCTGTCCGTTAAGGCCGGCCTTATTGGCTGCTTCCGTGGCCTGGTGGTCAATGGGGAGATCCTGGACATCTACAGCTACATGTCGGTGCACCTGTCAGAGATTATCAAGGACTGCAAGCCCTCGTGCGTCCCATCGCCCTGTCGCAATGGAGCGCAGTGCAAGGAACTCTGGAGCAGCTTCGAGTGCGTCTGCAACAATCCTTGGGCCCACATTGGCGAATTCTGTGAAACAAGTGAGCATCACTTAACAATTAATTATTAATTTATAGTAAACCTTTCAATGTTTAAATGCCACTAATTTCCGCTTTGTCAGACATCAACGAAAAAGCCCTGACCTTCATCAATCGCGAGTCCTTCCTGATGCGAAATTACCTGAGTGTGGCCGCCACACCTGCCATCCTTATGCATGGTATCGAGGGCGAACGCGAAATGCTGAAGGGCATCCTTAACCAGGACATACTCATCAATCTGCGAACCTACGACTCAAATACTCTGGTGCTCTATGCCAACGACCACTACAATAACTTTGTACACTTGTACATAAGCCAGAACCGGGAGATTGTTTTCCTTTACAATTACGGCGATGAAATTGTGAATCTCACTCTGTTGGACGATACGCTGGTGGCCTCCTTGAAGAGCATTCAGGTGGCCATTGTCCGCGGCGAGCAGGAGACCCGAATGCACGTGAATCAGAGGAGCGTGAGCATAGATCGGGGCACGCTGCTCCTGGACGAGTATGCCAACAAACCGTGGAGTAACCCCGAAAAGGGTAAGAATACTTAAATTATAAATCCTGCAACACACTGGTAATCATTTGGATAAATAAGCTAACCCGAACGTCCATTCTTATTTTATTTTATTTTTTAGCAACACACAAAATATCAAGACACATTGCTTTTTTGATAACTCCACTGGGGCCTATGTACTCTTACACATAAAATATTTACTCTGGAGCTCCAGAATATTGTGCTCCTTCGGGGTCTTACTTTCGTCACTTCCAGCGGCTGCCCATTTTGGAGGCTTTGCTGTGGTTATTGCTGCTGTTCTGGTGCTGCTCCTCCTGGGCGGCCAGCTCCTCGTCGATGAGCAGTTCAAAGTTTCCCAAGGCATCGGCACTGGGCACTTTGTTCCATCGCACGTCCGGCACTCCATCCGGCGGCAAGACCACCGACAAAATGTTGTCGATCAGCTTGTACTTGAGTATGCGATCGTTGACCGTTGTGGAGGTCAGCGAGGGCGAGGCATTGACCTCGACCAGCCAGGGCTTGAGGCCGTTGTCGATGATGATGTCGTAGCCATAGCACTCAAAGCAGTGCCTGTCACTGGCCATCACAGGGGCCACGGCACGCAGCGAATGGACAATTAGCCAGGAAATGGCACCAAACAGGCGGTCGGTGACCTCCTTGCCACGCGTGCCCTCCAAATACAAGGCCAGATTCTGCACCGACCACTTGCCACCGTGCAGGGTATTGTATTCCCCGCCATGCTTCTGCACACTCACGTTGGTCAGATGGACGTACATGTTGTCCAGCTCCGTGACACTTGTATCGTATTTAACCGTACAAAACCGACAGAATCCCTGCTTGAAGAGGTAAGCCTTTAAGGGCCTGAAGGAGGCCACCAGGACATAAAGCCGCAAATCGAACTTCTTGCCACCAATCAGCAGGGGGTTGTCTATGTAGCGTGATATCACATACGACTCCTTGGCTATTTGCGGATGGAACGGGCCCTTGGCCTCTCGGGACCACTTCTTCAGCTTAGAGAGCTTGTTGATGAGGAAAATGCCCGCACCCTGCGACTTGCCGCACGGCTTCATTATCCAAGTGCTGAGCGGGAACTTGCGGTACTCCTCCACGAACATATTGTAATCGGCTGGCAGGACAAAAGTGGTGGGCACAAAGTCTAGATAGAGGTACCGAGTGCCACTCGAGTTGTTCGTTTCCGTTTTCTCCGCCAACGGATTGCCGTCGCGTTCGAGGTCCTTGCGGTAGCGCTTGATGTTCTTCACCAGCAGGTCCTTGCGCGACAGTTCGTAGTGGTTGGGAAAGTGGTTGATCATCTGGTTGTCGTGCATCCGATAGCCACTGTCCACGCTGAAGATGTTCCGGCACGTCTGCACTCCCGCCCAGTAGAAGTGCCAGTCATCGTCGCCGTTCACCTGGTGCCAGCCGCGCTTCTCGAAATTGTTGACCAGCACCGACTTGTCCAGGTCCGTGCAGAAGCCGATTTTCATCTTGTCATGCCCTTGGCCGCCGCCACCGCCGCTGTTGCCACCGCCTCCGCCACCGATACCGCTGAGCGTGTTGCCGGCTACGGAAGAATTGGCGCCGCCAACTTGTCGACCGTACATCCCGGAGGTGTTGCCGCTCCAACGGCTGCTCGGCAGCAGACTGTCACTCCGCCACGCTTGCGTTCTGCTGAAATCCCATGTGATGGACATGTTGTTGCCAGGTTGCTGTCGCGGATTATTGAACCAACAAGCCCCGAAATTATTCTCAGCACTTCTGTCAACGGTTGCCAGGCAGCTGGAGCTAGTTAGCTGTTTGTTACTCCTATATTTTTTTACTGTTCGGCCTGTTTTTTTTTGTTTGGTTTTTGGTTTGTTTCTATGCTTTTCGCAGACCGGCTTGTGTTTTTTGTACCCGGCCCAAAATTTTCAAATAGTTTTAGCAAGTTAAACTGCAAAAATGCCAAAAATTTTACCCTCTCACATGCACAAATAGAAAGGAAAGAAAGGAGAAAGAACGTGGCCGGGACTCAACAAAAAAATCCGTGCACTGTGTGATGGCCAAATTATGTGCACTTGAAATTTTTTGTAGTTTTAGCCAACAAGTCCGCTTCTGCGTTTAGCATGCATGTGTGTCTGCCAGTGTGTGTGGCCGTTAAACTCTGCAGAAAACTGTTGGAAAATAAACGCCAAACGAATGGATGAACTTTTTCTCTATGACATGAAAACATGGGGCTGCTGTTTCGAGCTTGTAGATAGATATTTGAAAATGTTTAAAGCTCTTTTTCTGTTTTATTTATACTTTTTTTCTTCCGCTTTGTTCACTCAATATGTAAATTAAACGGCATTTCAATGGGCGAATAGTATGCGGAAATTCTTGTTAAACGAGGAAATGCATATCCGGTTGATTATGATCTCCACATATTTGTTGCATGTGCAATTTTTATGGAAATTCCAATTGCAAACGAATCAAGTGCTTTATTTTAATGGCTGCATAGAAAGAAACAACAAGAGTATTGTTTGCTTTTTGGGATTATACTTGGGATTGTCTACGATAAACTTAAATTCAGAAGCTATACGATTAAAAGGCATTATTAAAATAATTGTATTCAACTTTTCATTAGACTTTGCCGCATATGCGTGGCTTACAATTACAGTTATGGCCAAGTTGTGCTAACTTTGCTGAAGTAGCCCTGCCCATGGTTCTAAAGAGCTTAAGGGATTTTCAGAGGATTTCCAAACATGTGTACTAAGACTTTCATACTGATTGCTTGTAAATGTTTCGGCCGGAGCCTAGAGCAGCAAATTCAAATTTATCTTACCAGCAATCATTAGTATTTGTAATAGTTTTCAAACGCAATTCACTCAGCCACACTTCAATCAGTCGTCACATACATACATTTTGGCAACGCTCACCTTAAAATCGCATTTAATTGAAATGCTCGGACAGGGCAACATTTGAGAAGCATTATTGGGGGGGGCAACAGGCCGAAATCAATCAAATTGCGCGTAACTCAATGCCAAAGCTATTTCATGACGAAATCAATCATAATTACTCTACGTTGCCCCGAAAATATCGAGTAACGTTGGGCATATGCATTACCTCGCTTCAGCATCCATTTGGAGCAAAATCGTCAATACTTTCCGCAGAATAACACATAAGCACTTTTGTAATTAAATACGTTAACCAGATGGACTGCCGGACTGCAGTGGGCCCCAGATTGTGGCATGCAGTGCCGTCGGCCGATGCAGTTTACTGTGCTGGCTCCAGCGCACTCTGCCGGCTTGCAAACATTTCAATTAGACAAACTTAAACTCGAAATTGATGGGCCTAAACCTCAAACGGCCGGGCTGGTAACCGGGCCTGGCTGTGAGTCCTGGACCGGGTCGGGGTCCTGGTCCTGGTCCTGGTCCGGCAACCAACCAGCCGTCCTGGCTAAACCCCAAAATGCCACGGCAATGAAGGCTCATTTCCGCACACAGCCATACAGAGGGATGGATACACAGGCACGTTCACATAAAGCAACTTGGGCAAACTTTACACTACCAAAAAGGTTTGCAATTGTACAATTTTATAGGAATTTCAACAGTATTTAAAAGCAACATTTGACATTAAAAACTTCTCATGTTAGCTTACTGGAATCCATACAACAAGCTCTTCAAATTATATGATCAAATAGGGACTTTACTTATTTAAAATTGATAGGGAACGTTAATACCTATGGCATAAAATGTTTCACCTACTAGTTACATCTTTAAACATTTCCCAAAACGTTTTGCTTATGAAAACTTTAACCATTGGTTGGAGTGTATCCCCGATTTCGCCCCCGCCAAAGACTCATTCGATTTTGTTTATTTGCAGAGGTTCTGTCGCCGCATCGACCGCCCGCCCCGCCCACCGAGTACTTCCAGTTCCACGTTGGCGGCTATGATCCGGCGAATTTGCTGCGGCCCAATGTGGATGCACCCGCTCTCGACGGCTACATCGGATGTGTGCGCGGCCTGAAAATCGGGACGCATTTGATCGACTTGGCGGAAATCAATGAAAGGAATATAGCGCCCAGTAAGTAGCCGGTATAAATCAATTTTCACAAAGTGCAATTTTCGTCCGGCTCTAATGCCATTTTGTGTGTGGAATGACTTTGGTTCCTGCTCCAGCTGCTACTCCTTCTCCAGCTCCTGCTCCTGCTCAATGACCATGCCCTTGCCCCGGCTTCTAATTCATATCCCCTCCGTTGTGCTCCACCCAGCAGCAGCGACTGTGGTTGCATCTGTGGCTATGGCCTGACTAACCTAATATGCATGCAATTTCCGCTAAGTGCTGCGAACTCCAGCCGAAATGGAGATATGGCCAATGCCGATGAAGAGGCCACTTTCGGGGGGCGCGCCAAGATTAATGCCAATGCGATAAGCTGCCGGCCCACACGGCGTATGATTTATGCGGCCACGCATCGCGGAAATTGCAACCTGACTTTGAGGCGATTAACTCCGGCCACAGAGTTTTGTACACACAAGTTGGCAGACCGCTGGGTGCTCGGGAAAGGAATCGCCTTGCATCAAGATAGCGTTTGCGAATTGAAAAAGACACGCCTTGTTGGCTAACATTCAGCTTTTTTATAAGCAGAAAACAGCTTGTCCTTTGAAGCTATAAAAAACCTATACAAAATTGTTAAGCCTCTAAAATCTTTTGAAGATATTAGAAATTTTTTGGGGATTTAGAATGCTACTATCATTTGATTTGGAATTTTTTATAGACGTATCTGTAAGACCTACAAACCTGTATACATCTTTATATCAGGTTGATGCAATTAAGACACTCTAATTAATTTTCCCTTTACAGCCCAGGACGGCGTTCTGCCCAACTGCCAGATCAAGTGCGATGCCGAGCCCTGCAAGAACGGAGGCACCTGCCAGGAGCACTTCGCCGAGCAGCTCTCGACCTGCGACTGCGAGCACACCAGCTTCCTGGGCGAGTTCTGCTCGGAGGAGAAGGGTGCGGACTTCAGCGGCGAGTCGACGCTGCAGCGAAAGTTCGAGCTGGGCACCGGCTCGGGTCGCGTGGACTATGTGCGCCTGCAGCTGGCCTTCTCGTCGTTCGACCTGCGCCGGGCCAACCGCATCATGCTGCTGATGCAGACGGCGGCCGAGCGGAGCTACTACCTCCTGCTGGCCATCACCTCGGACGGGTACCTGCAGCTGGAGGAGGACCGCGACAACGGGCAGACGATGGGCGCCCGGATCGATCGGAATTTCCTGAACAGCGCCAGGCACTCGATCTACTACGTGCGCAACGGCACCCAGGCCCAGCTCTTCATCGATCGCGAGCAGGTGCCCCTGGCGGACTTTGCCGCCCGGGTGCTCACCACCGGCGGGGAGGCGGGCTCGAACCGGGTCCAGATCGGAGGCATCAACAGCACGGACTCGCGGTTCGCCGTCTTCAAGAGCTACAGCGGCTGCCTGTCGAGTGAGTGTCGTAAATTTCATCCTGCCCCGCCATTAATTTCATTTCGGTCTCATCAACCGACATTGCTTCGCCCCTTGCCCTTCTTTGTCGCCCGAAAAATCACTTTAAATCAAGAATTGCCACGACAACGGCACATAGAGAAAATTTAGATGCATTTGAAAGATACTTCCAAATTTTTAACCTCCAACGAATGCGATTAAAAATGCAGATATTGATTCAGCAAACATTGTTTGGAATAATCTAAAACTCTTATGAAATGCAAGCTGGCTTTTAAAATTGCTACTACGATGAAATACTTTTATTTTTTGAAATTATGTTTTAAATCCAAACAATTTTAAAGTACAAGTGCCATTATTTATGTGTCAAAGCGACAACAAAACACTTTATTTGCGTAGTGTTGCCTCTTTAACTGCTGCAACTTTATGAACTGACTCTGAGCTCTCAGGATAGTGCTGTAGAGGAGGGGTGCAGGGATAAACTGCATCACATTGTTGACCAAAAAATTAAATTTATTCGCTGCCATAAAAAGTCATTTCCGTGGCCGTGGCGTCGTTGCCATAAATTCTGTCAGTTTTTGCTCTCAAGATTTACAGTGGCTCATATTTAAATTGCTGCTTTGCTGCCACTCCAAAACCGCAGCGCAGTGGCCAACACTTTGATTAAAAATTCACCCATGTGCCGTGCCACCGCCCACTTAACTTGCCACCACCCACCCCTTGACAAAGTTGTTGGAGGGCATCTGGTGGCAGCGCCACGCCCATGCACCAGTCACATATGGGCTGAGCGAGTTGTAAAACGTCCTCGTGCTTGATCATACCATTAAAGAGCCATCGAAGTGCGATAGTTTTGGGCCATAAACAGGGAATACTCTCGTAATAAGCTCGTTGGCACAGTGGGACAGGGCACAACATTCAAATCTTCGGATAGACAAGTTTTGAAACGAATATTTAAAACAAAAATGGAAGACTTAACTTACTTATGGATGTGCCTAGTCTTGAGTATTATTTCCAAAGTCCATTATCGTAAATACCTAATCAGAGTGACCATTGAGTGACCTTTAAATTAGCCAGCATGCTCTTGGAAAATTTTCATTAATTTGCACAAACACAACGCTCGCCTGGCAAGGCACCCCTTGACCCTCCGCAGAGCTGTGGGAGTTTTCCGATAGGCATTAAAATTTTTATTGCTAATTTCGGGACGAGCGTAAAACACGCACGAACGACCTGCCGCGACGGGTCCTGGGCCGTGGGTCCTGGGTCCTGGCCGTGTTTTCCTGACTCCCGAACCGAAGCAAAGTTACTCAAGCCAAAAGCCAGCGGCTAGCGGGCCAAGGCAGGCGCAATTCCAATTTCCACTCACCGTGCACACACATTTGCATTTCAATTTGAATTAATGACCAATCCTAATGAACATTTCCTCCCCCACCGCCCCGCGGAAACCGCAATCGGGTAAACCAACGATACCGAACCACCGGCCCACCGGCAGACATCTATATTCAGGTGAACGGGCATGTTATGAAGCCACTCGAGGAGTACATGCTGTTCACCAAGAACGGCGCCGACAACATAACCGTCATCAATCCGCAAGGCGTGCGAAGCGCCCAGTGCAACGCCAAATTCGATGTCAGTGAGCAGCCCACCCAGGAGCCGATGGTTAATGTCAGCATGGTGAGTGTGCGGTCACTCGGAGAAAACTCGAGAAAATCGAGTGAAATCGGTTCAGTTTGTAGATAAACCTGCGCACTAATAGATATTTATCTATAGTGTATTTAAAAGATTGTTTGAAACGCATATATTTTGGCCTATATAAGCCTTATCCTTAGATATAACTTTAGGGATAGCTGGTTTTTAACATCTTACATGTTTATCGAATTCTATATAAATTATTTGAAGATTTAAGAGTTTGCCACTGAGGTATAAACGGTTTCAGAATGTTTATTTACAAAGAAGGGTTAGCCAAGTCAAATGCAACTTTAAATCAATTTAGAATTGAATTTTAAAACTAAATTACCCACCAAAATTGTATGTATTCTCCCGCTTCCTATAGCAAAAGCAATAACTATAATAAAACCAATGAAAGGTACTATTAATTAACTAAATATCATTGGTTTTACCCGCAATATCTAAAAGAAGCTATATGAAGCGTGATCTACCTTCAGTTCAAATATTAGCTAGGTATCTAAAATCGCGATTTTGGGTTGTCAAATATTTCTGGCCGTGTTGTAGGACCTGCCAACGGGTATGTGGCAATCGGATTATTCGAAGCAACCACGCGGCAAATTGTGCTAATGAATGCGCTGTACCTGTTCTACTCCACAGATACCGGAGCCTTGGGTGGAAGAGCCTCCGGCACGCGTCCCCTACGTCTCCAGATTTGTGTATGACGAGAACAAGAAGGAGGACTCCACGCAGGTCGTCTTCCTCACACTGACCAGTGTCTTTGTCATCATTGTGATCTGCTGCCTGCTGGAGGTGTACCGCAGCCACCTGGCCTACAAAAAGCGCATCGAGCGGGAAACGGACGAGGACATTATCTGGTCGAAGGAGCAGGCCACCAAGATGCACGAATCGCCGGGTGTTAAGGCGGGTCTTTTGGGCGGTGTGACGGCAGGCTCGGGAAATGGCCTGCCACCCTACACATACAAGGCGGTAAGTACGAGTGTATGCTCCCAAGATTTACTTGATTTTCATTCCCAGAACGTTTCAAGAGCGCCCGAGGCAATGGGGAAACAAACTTAATGAATTTCCCTTCCCAAAACAATTAATTCTTGAAAATAAAATTTGAATCTCTTTTATTTTAGTTACCACAAGAAGACAAAAAACCAGGCAACGGTGCACCTTTGGTTGGAATTTTGAAGAACGGCAGTGCCACGCCCTCGCAACCGGGCACGCCCACAGCGTTGTCCAAAAACGGCGACATTGCCAATCGCATCGAGGAGGAAGAGGAGGAGGAGGACGAAGCTGCCGTGGATCCTGCAATCCGGTTGGACAGTGAGAAGGAGGATCCTCCGAAGGAGGCGCCCCAAAGCTTGGAAAAGGAGGCACAGCCTTCTGCACAAATTTCAGCAGACATCACAGATGCCTCTTCTGCTGCAGAAAATGGTGAGTGGAGTTTAATGAATAATGAATAGGAATCTCAGTCAATAGCCCGATATGCTTTCATCCTTTGCAGCTCCCAAGGAGCCCGAAGTGGGGCCAGAGACATCCACCTCGCCGAACGGGCAGCTGTCCCCGGATAAGGATGCCAAGGAGGGAGGAGGAGGAGGAGGAGTGAGCGGTGAAGGAGATGAGGTGCCAAGTCGACCGGTAAGCAGAGGACCCAAGTTCCACGAACCCAATGAAAACCCTATCCGAATGGCGCCGCTGGTCACAATCAGCGAGACCGATTTGCATGAGTTGAGCTGAGCCGGGGGACGCGGCCTTGGCATTGGCATGTAAATAACACCACCCACACACCGACACACCCCACCCCCACACACATCCACACAACACACGTGCACACACACACACACACATATCAGCAGAGGAGCATGCAATTACATAATGTAACCAAAGTAAATGGCCTGCAAATACATAACACAACAGCTGTAAGGCATGCAACTGCATCATTTGCTGGCGAAATTTGCTTGCAAGGACATCCCCGAAGACAAATATGCACTAATATTTGGACAGTCATGGCGGGTGGGTGGAGAGGGGCAGGGGTGCAGGACATTAGTGTAGTCAGGTTGCACAAACAAAACGTTATAATGTCAATTACAATCAGGGTAACACACTAGCAGCGGGACAAACCAGTGTCCTGGTAATTGCAACTCCTGGGGATTAATACAGAGAGAAAATGTGGCATAAATATTTAACGCGCCAGGCGGCTGGCTGTGTTTGCACTTTTTCGCTAATTAGCATCCATTCAGCCTCTGCATTTTTAATTTTGTGATTATGATTGGATATTTTTACTGGCAAATAAATAAACAATTGAAAATTAAATCAAATAATTTTTTGGTT
Source organism: Drosophila ironensis (assembly GCA_021223825.1). Taxonomy (NCBI): domain Eukaryota; kingdom Metazoa; phylum Arthropoda; class Insecta; order Diptera; family Drosophilidae; genus Drosophila; species Drosophila ironensis. The sequence continues at coordinate 13,733 of JAJJHQ010004461.1, read as the reverse complement.
TATTTGTACCTTTTTTTTATATGAGTGGATTTCAAAGTCCGCACCATAAAATCCATACAGTTTTGAATGGAATTCAATTAATTTATAAAATTTTCCACACCTGGCAGAACCCTAACATTTCAAACATAAATATTTTCTGTGAAGTGATTAAATTTGTTTGTACTGTTTGCGTGTAAATATGTGAAAATACGCTTGCCGGGTCTGCCTGGCGGCCATCATCAACTTTCGAGAATGTTCCGTTTAATTAAACTGCATTTAATTGAATTTAACTAAATAAACAAAACACGGGAAAATATTTTCTTCACTTTCAGCCTGCATATTTGCACTGCGACAGCATTTCGCAATGCGTTTTTAAAATATATATACGTATAATCGTCATATAATGGGCCATGCCTCAGTGTGCGCGTCGCTTTATTTTGTGCGTGTCGTTTTAATTGTTGATATTGAATGCGCTTATAGTGTGACTGTTTAATTAAATTCAACGCAAACCAACCAAGGACAGGGACAAAAAACACGTTGCATTGAATGGGAAACGAGGAAACCTATTGACAATTGGCTTAACGCCACACAAAACCAGACGAAATTGGCCAGGCCAATAGACTTTGGCCGGAACAATGATTGCGCCGAACGAGACAATTCAATTATTTCTCAATTATTGTATAAGCCGATTAACAGTGCTATCAACTTGAATGAGTTAATGGCAGCAGTCACGGTGATTGAATGTGCTCTAAAAATATGCTTTTCATTTATTGCGGATATATTGGCTTAAAGAAATAAGCCTCATCGACTGGGAGCATCGAGTAACATAATTAATCTTAGAAACTNCTCATCGACTGTGGGCCCCGAGTAATTAATCTTAGAAACTCTAGAAAAACCCCTAAAATCCTGTTCTTTTGCTTAAATTTGTTCGATATTGTGTGCGGTTTTCGTAGTTTTCCTCTTGGGTTCGCTTTCCTTTGTGTACTGGCCAATTCTTTTTCCTTTGTTAGCCAACAAAATGAATCCTTTGCTCGGCTGCTGTTGTGGCCAGGACAATTTCTTAAGCGGCATCGATGCAATTCCTTGCCAGCGGGCACAGGCCCCATCCCGCTTTCGTTTGTGTGCAGCCAAGCCAATTGTCTAAAATGTTATTTAATAGAAAAAAGAGACCCCATGCTCAAAAGCACAAAAGTTAACACACAAAAATAAATTGAACTGCATTTTGGGGGGGCAGGGAGTGAGCTTATTGCAATCGTTTCACTGTTCGAAGCGGGGGGGGACGGGAATTTGCCAAATGAGTATGCGTTAAGGAAATCCCCGCAGGGTAAACTTCTTTCTCTGTGATGAACTTTCCGACCAACAATAACAATTGTTGCAGGCCACAATTTATGGGACGGGGGGAGCTCCCCCGCCTGAGCTCGGTCTTGCTGCATGTCCATGATTTATACAGAGATTGTATACTATATGCATGACGGTGACCAGAAACTCTTTGGCCAAGCCGGCGCAAACTTAAGACAAAACCCTCAACTAAGCAACGAGCATCAACTTTCAACTTTTGCCTTCGACTTCGACTTTTCGGCACGCCCGAAAACAGAACTTCGGCAGGGAAGTTCACTTCAGTTCCGCCGCCAAGCGCCTTTGCCGTCACTTTTTGGGAAATTGGAAAAGCAAAATATTGAACTTATTGGCTTTTATGTAGCTTTAGCTGCGAAAGTGTCTATCGGGGGGGGTCGTCGCATGTTACTTTTGAGCTTACTTAGCATGTACTTTGTCTGAGCTTAAGCCTGCAACCAAATTGAATATTCCCGCATCACATCGCATCGCATCGCATCGCCCAGCATCGCTGCTGCACATTCAAATCTTTGCGATGAATTTTCCCTGCTTTCCCAGCGACACCCGAAAAATGGCGAAACTTTGCAAAGTGAGAGGAGAGCCAAGTGCGTGCGCCATTGTCTAGGCACATTCCCGTCCCTCTCCCCGCTCAGCCATCGCCGGCTTGCGATTTTCTTGCCCGCTTTTCCCATTTCCACTTGACTTGCGGCGTCTACCCCAAAAAGCCTGATTGCAAAGCAACCGAAATTGAAGCGCACTCAAAACTTTTTTCCTGCCTCAAAATCAAAAAGTTTCGTTCACCCAACGGGCGGGGGGTTAGTCTTTTCCTTCAAAGGGGTCCGTACAGTGCTCCTTCGGTAGGGGAAACCCCTCTGAGACGAGGAAGTATCACAATTAGGGACGACCGTCGGCGGATAAGTTTGATAAATGACGCAATTTACTCTCGAATTGGCCTAGAAATGTTTTCACTTTTTTCGCAATTAAATTTTTAATAAAGCCAATTAGTTGCTGTTGCCAAAAAACAATCTGTTTCACTCTTCCCTAGGGGCGGAAATTGAATTGAATTTTGTTAAACCAGGAGATCACTGTAGTGAAAGTTGAAGCTGGTGCTGCAGCCTTTGTTTGAGTTGAAGCAAAAAGTGCAAGTGCCTCATCTGGCGCTTGTTTCTGTTGCTGTTTTTGCCAGCGCGTCGGCTCCTGTCATGCATGCCAAGTTTCTTTTTAGCCAAAAATGTTTGCGGGGGCGTCTTTGCACTTTTCTTTCATCAGCTGCTCCGGCTTCCACTGCCACTGCTGTTCATTTTGGGCTGCCGCAAACGCAGCACGCACTTAACTTTGCCAGCTACCACAATGCTGCGGTGAAACTCATTACGAGCTTAGAATGCAAAAACGAAACCCCAAGCCCACACAGCTGCAGCACCATCAGCACCACCACAGCACCGCCGGCAAAACCAGCAACAAATTCGGGCTAAAAAACGCACCACCCACCCACATGCAGGGGCCATCTCATAGAATCCGTGCTGTTTGTTTAAGTTTTCGATAAATCTTAATGAAGGAAAAGAAGCCGATCCAAGCTAATGATGTGTAAATTGATCGCAAGCCGCAATTTAATAAACCCAAAAAGAAGGGAGAGGGCCTCGGATTAACAGATTAAAGCCGCAGAAACGCTTTTGGGTTCTCACAAAATCAATAAGTTATATTTCCATACACAATCACTAAGAAAAATTAGGGAAAAAATATATGGAAAACATATTTTCCATTCCAATTTTATATTAATTCTGATGCAATGGAGTACCAGCGACCTTTTAAATTAATCTGCTCTTTAATACATGTTGATGTTAATCGTAATTAGTTAACAGGTGATAAAAATGCCCGCCATTATATCCTTTCTTTGGTAATCTATGTGCCTGCAAAAACTGTGGGCTTATGTGGACAAAAAATCCTGTTTAATTATGCATTGGCAATAATTATTGAAGTTTTTTACAAAGAAATTTACCTTTATTATTACAAGGCGATTAACATGCTTTTATACTTTGCCATATTACGCGTTTAAACAGATTCCCTAATTTCTTAGTCTTGCAATGTTTGGCAAGACTTTAAGCTTTTCGCTTTAAAGATTTTTGGGTCTTGGGATTTTCTTTGAACTGTGGCAGAGAATTAAAAAAGTCTTCCCCAAAGGCGTCGTCGTGGTTACTTGCGCAACTGCCTCTGATTTAAGTTGCAGCAATTTTTAATCCCGCCATGTCAACGAATTCTATGTTTTAATCTTCCTTTTATGGTTTTAGCAGAGTTTTGAATGAGGGATTAATGCTTAATACTGTATATACTTGGGAAAATAGGGTGGCATCTTGACATTGACATATTTTCATGTTAAATTTTACTTCGTTAATGAAGAAATTTTGAGTCCACGACCCGTGCTCAAAGTTTCAATACATACACCTTTTGTTTTCTCTAGAAAAAGAATGGCAAATGTACCTTTCATTACGCGTAGAGTAATGTTTATTTTTCCTGCTTAGCTTTATTTTGATTAAAAGCCATTTTAATTAGGTAACGTGTGCCCGACTTGCAACTTTTATTTTGCTTGTTGTCAAATCGCAAAACAAACAATTCCATTCAGAAACGCACAAGGAAAATGCCATTGTGCGGGTTCCAGTCTTCAGGGCGTCGACTAATATTTTGCCTCCCTATTTCCGACATAATGGTATGTTGAATCCTCTTGGAACAAGCCGTCTTATGAAAAATATATCCAATTAACCACTAACAATGCATGTGTATAAACTGGATGACTGCGAGTGTGCAAAAACACTAATCAAAGAAAAATCTCTTAAAATGGAATGCCTTTTTTGTGCGACGAAACTTGCACAAAATATTTAATGCCATAAAAAAGTATGGGATGAAAAAGTTTTTAATAAAAAACAATACGAAACATTTATGCACTTTGACAGCAGCAGCAGCAACAGCATGAAATTCAAAAGCAGCAGCCGCTGCCGCAGCAACGTCAACTGCCACAAAGAGGGGCAACACTCCAGCAACCGAGCGGCAAACGGCGAAAGCCTGGATCCGGGGGCTCCGGAGGCGGGACTGCAAGTCCTGGGCCTGGTCCTGGAACTGGGAATGCGGCTGCCCCGGCTGCTGGACCGGCAACAGTGCGGCGACAAGTTTCTTGGGGACCGCCAATCGTGGCCGAAACGGATGTGGATTTGGCCAACTCCAACTCCTCTGCAAATGCGAATGGGAATGGCAATGGGAACGGGAACGGGAGTCGCAAGCCTGGTGGCAAGCAGAACGGATACCACGGCGTCAATAGACGGGCCACGAGCACCAGAAACTGACGGAAATGCAAAAAGTCGCCCGCCCGACAGAAATATGTATAAAAGCATAAATATTTAGGCAAATTGATGGCAAGACAACACAACTGGGTAAAAATAAACAAAGCGCATGGAACGAGCCCAAAAAACAAAAGCAATTTGTATAAATAAAAACCCGGCACCGAGACAAAGTCAAAGTGCGACGGAGACAAAGGCAAAACAAATAATATAAATTGAAAGGAGGAAAGTCCCTGGGTTGTTGCATAAAGAAAACTGTCTGCCCATCGACATGAATATTCCTGGAAAGCAAAAAATAAAAGATACAAATGCGGAAAACAAGTTTCTGCCAAAGCAACTGAAAATTGAACTGAACATAGCTCGCACATAACATAAATGTGGCGGGATACTCCCATAAATACGTCAAAATCAAATTTGAATTTAAAGACTTTGGGTTGAATAGATTCTCACCAATAACAAACGGAAATAAATTGTATACATATTTTTAGAAATAGTTAGGTGAACCACGACCAGCTCTCGAATATGAATTCAAAACATTTAGAGTGGAAAAGTGTAAGCTCTTTAAAAGGAAATCTCTTTGATTTCCAATCGTTGCAGAGGATTATTTAAAAGGAGTATTTTCAAGCAACCAATCAACCTAAAATAGCTTTAGTATTATCAAACACAGTTGTATTTTAAAGCCCTAATATTAATCGATACATTTAAGGATTAGCTCACAGGCACTCTATTAATTGTAATTGTAAAAAGTGAGAGCGAAAAGTTGCACCACTTTCATTATTTTCCTCGTGCCATATTTCCTTTTCCGCTTTTTTTGTAATTTTCATTCCTGCTGTGTGATATACGAAGGTAATAAAAGTTCTTTTAGGCTATGGAGCAACTTTAACTTGTTAACTTGTTTCATATTAAATGATGAGAAATTGCGCAGAATAACTCGACCATATATCAATTCATTTAAATGCGTTTATTAAAAAACTTTGCAAAAACAACAAACACGCTGACGACACAACAATCGAGATTGACACAACAACAAGGAGCGTCGAGGAAGTCGGAAAAGATGGAAAAAGTAAAGCGCACATAATGGCACTTCAATGGCTGAGGCGAAAATGTGGGAGGGCGGTTGCTCCTGCTCCTGCATGGTGAGTGCTATTTTCTCCGAAGGATATGGACATGGCGATGGGGATGGGGATGGGGATGGGAATGGTGGGGGATAGGGGATGGATGGCTGGTAACCAACAGCTTGTTAGTGGCTTTGTTGGTCAGTACTTTTAACTAATGTGTTTTGTGCGACCATAGAAAATCTCAAGTACTCATACACATGCTCCGGCTCTTTCACATATTTGATGTACTTAACGGAGGCACTGCCAAAAATAAATTTGTAGTGAAAGCTATAACATTGATATTCTCTTCCCTCGTAGAAATTCTAATGAAAATCTTCCTATATTTTGCTATCGAAAACCTACCCCCATCTCTACTTCTGATCCCTCGGGTATTTTCATAAAGACCTGGGAATTTTTATCAATATATCCCAGAAGGTATCCCTCGAATTTGTAATTTTGCGAGTGCATCTCCACGCTTAAAGCTCCACTCGATTTGAAGGGTGCCAGCGGAACCGCAAAATGTGTGCAAGGGTGCTCTTTTGGGGAAAAGGCAGCAGCAGCACTTGCACGTCCGTTCATTGCTTGTCTGGCGCTTGGCTCCGCTCCTTCAGTTTCGGCTGGCGCCTGCATAAAATAACCGCATAAAATGTCGTTAAGCATAACGAAATTGAGTCCGCACATAAATTCAGATTATGAGATTAAAATGTTGTGATTTTCGCACATAGAAGGCGAGGCGAGCCCTGGGCTCAGACCGGAAAACCCTTTTCATAATGAAACCCAAAAGCGAACGCCAAAATATTACCCATTCGGGGGGGTTCACCCATTGAAAAATGCGCTGGAATAAGCAGTAGCTCCTGCTCCTGCCCATCAAAAGTGGCAACAACATCAGCAGTCAAGGCAATGTAATGAGTTTATATCGCCTTTCTGCCCTTAAGCATGGAATTTATGGAAAAACAACACAGGCGGGGCGGCACAGTGGAAAGCCACTTATGAGATTATACAAATCGCATGGCAAAAACTGAAAGGTGATAGTATTTTGAGATCTAAAATAGATAGATTGGGTTTCTATAATCAATAAATCTTACTATTGTAACTCTAATCTATGGCTTATAAATTGATAACTCTTTAAATTTAATCAATTTCGATGCCACTGTGCCTGCGACCAATAATAAAGAAGTTGCGGTTGTGGCCGGCGATCAAAGTCAAATATTTTGCTTGGATGTTTACAAATTGGGTCAGCTGGCCATTTTTGTTGGCCGTCAGCGATGCTAGCTCCCTTTCCTGACCCCTTTACATTTGTGAATTTCCCAAAATTGAGAGCATCGGGAAGGGCCATCAGCTGTCGCTTCATTATAACGCTAATTGCGGGCACGGCTGCTGCTGCTGGTTGAAGGGATAGCCAGGGCAGTGGCAAGGGGATTAGCATCCTTTAGCATCCTGTAAAGTGAACTAGACGCCACACACAAGCAGCAGTGGCGGTGACTTGACCCATAAACAGTTTAGTTTGACTTAATCCGGTTNGAATTTCCCAAAATTGAGAGCATCGGGAAGGGCCATCAGCTGTCGCTTCATTATAACGCTAATTGCGGGCACGGCTGCTGCTGGTTGAAGGGATAGCCAGGGCAGTGGCAAGGGGATTAGCATCCTTTAGCATCCTGTAAAGTGAACTAGACGCCACACACAAGCAGCAGTGGCGGTGACTTGACCCATAAACAGTTTAGTTTGACTTAATCCGGTTGTATATCCGGATTAGCGACCGAACGTGCTTTTTTTCAAAGATTTTACGACACTTTTTAGGTAATGAATGAGACTACACTTTTTTTAATCCACTCCAAGCAGTCAACGCATCTGGCTGTAAAAAATCTAATGGCCAGTGAAAAAAGCAACCGCATTCAGGTCAATTTTAGGGCGCCGATTGACCTGCGAGATGACAGGCCGCATGAATGGGCGCGCAGGTCAGCGAGAAGTTAGGGTATAAAATAGCGAAGCCTCACTGACGTAACCAGCAAACGCAACCGAGCAATCCACCAGCCAAGATGTGCCTTGTCCAGCAGAAAAGTGTGCCCAAGGAAAGCGCCGCCGAGCAGGGCCAGAACTCCGCGACATCGTCGCCGCGCTCACCCACCGCCGCCTACGCCATGTTCCTGCACCGCGAGGAGCTGCGGCGCCGCAAGGTGCACTCCTCCCGAGCCTCCGTCACGAAGATCCACCTCACCAGCGAGCTGATAGCCCAGACCAAGCAGAACATACGGCAGTGCAGCTTCGAGGATCTCGAGATCCTGGCCCGGGAGACGATCTTCCGGAAGAGTCTGCAGCGGCATCTCCACTACCGGCGCATGCAAGTCCAGCAATGGATGCTGAACAAGAAAAAGCTACCAGCCAAGGCGGGAAAATGAGCATACTAATAAGATTACCTTATTTTAAGAACAGCTAACGTGATACAGCAAAAATTAACCCATAAGATTGTATATTAATTGGCACCACAAATAAAACAAAATTAAGAAAATTTACTTCAAAACCAGTTGTACAGTAGCAGACCAGGAAAAACTTGTGAATAATTCGAAGATCTTTCCACAGATTATGCTTAGCAAAACAAGGGAAACTTAAATTAAGCTTCAGTCATTTTGCAAATGCAAAGTAAAATGAAATTTCCAGTCACTTTCCCATCTTATCTTGTCGCCCTGCTAGAGTGCAATTTTCCATTTAAATATTTGATTGCGTTTTCCGTATTCCCAGTATGGTGTACAGTGTCGCATTGTCAGGGCAGTCGGAAGGCAGAAGGCAGAAAGCGTCGACCTGCTGTCCTTGTAATGGGTGTAAAAACAAATTTACACATGATTACCGAGCCGGGCATTCAGGCAACAGAACTGCGAACATTTAATGCAACTCAAACAAAATGAAGCGTTGCATAAATTTGAACAGGCAGCAGGCAGCAGCACCCGAAGCAGCAGCAGCAGCAGCAAGCGTTGTTGTCGTGTAGAAAAATTTTTGCCTTTTTAGACTACATAAATTTTAATTAAATGTCACTCATACGCCATGTGCACCACGAACACCCCGTTGGCTGGGCTGAGTGTGCCTGCGTGCATCTGAGTGCCGGGATCAGAATTTGTGTGTGTGCCTGAGCTGAGGCGACAAATGAATGCACATGAAAGTGGCGCACGAATTACAGTTTATTGAACAGCAGCAGCAGTAGCAGCAGCAGCAGGAGCCATAGCATGGGCAGGACCAGAGACAACAGCAGGAGCTGAGCGCAAAAGGACAAAGTACAAGGGACAATGGGGAGCTCATATAAAGCGAAGTGCAAAAACAATGGCAGGACACCAAGGAGTCTCGATGGCAACTCGACTGTTGGCTCCGCTCGGCAGCTGGGAATTTTGTTGAAATTACAGCAGCACTTAGCCGAAAGTGCTTGCCGCCGCTGTTCCCTACAACTCACAAGAAACTTCTGGGGGGCAGGGGAGTCACTCAGAATTAAATTAAAAATAATTCCGCATTTAAAATGAGTTTAAAAACGGAATTAAATTAAAAGGAGAATATCAGGAATTTGCAGAATTATATTGAGCCAATGCCAAAAATAACTAGGGATCCAAATCCAAAGTTTAAACGAAATTTGAAAATTAGTTAGCACCCAATTTGAATTTCTGTAATTTGTGTTGTATCCAAGTTAAGCATAACCGCTATAGAAACCGTGTAATTGCCAACGTTGGTTTGCAGCTAGTTTTAATTATTTTTTACACGTTTTTTATGTATTCATTTGCGTCTCTAGCAGTTTTGTTTATTTCCGGTGCTGGCATTTCCTCTTCCTCGTTTTTTCATAAAACTTTTACAGCATGCATTATTCATGTTCTACAACATTTGCCTTGGTCGCCAACAAATTTAGCTTCTGAATTGGCGGGGGGGCAAAGTCCTTTTTGCTAGTGGCCTCGTGGTTTAATGAAAAACCATCAGCGTCAGCATCATCTTTGGCTGCCATTTGCGCACTCGAAACTTTTTCAATAATTCCCAACGTATGTACAGGCGGCTTACTCTGCTTTCCTGACAAATTAACTCAAGTGCGCAATGAAGTGTTTATTGTGCTGCAAAAAGTTGTTCCTGTGTCCATACTCGAGATTAAGACGTTGCCACGGAAAAAACAAACGAGTCTATACGTATAAAAGAATATATAAACAATATTGATCACGAGTTCAAATAGAGTTGGCATGGATGCTGGAAAAAATCTAAAAATCTTTAGATTTTATCTATAAAAACAAGTCGAAAAATTTTGCAACTACACTCTGTCTTCGAAGAGTTTATATTTTTATTTCCCAAATTATTAAATTTTATTGTTTTTCCCAAGAATCAAATGAAATCAGTAAGTTTTGCAATAACTTTCTAGCCACATTGGCATTCCTGTCGAACGGCGGAGGCTGAGCAGAACGTAATCGTCATGGTGGCTTAAAGCAATTTGTTATTAATTTCCGCGTTGAAAAGTTGAAAAAAAAACGCGCCAACTTTTCTTTTCTTTGTTTTGGCTCTTCCGCGTTTCCACTTTCCCAGTGCCCCGCCTTGGCCGCTCTGTCTCAATGCCACTTGGCATTCATTTAATGCGAAAAGTTATTGTCGTTTTTTTCTGTTGTCGTTCCTGTTTGTTGCTGTTGTTGCCCGGCGTGTTGTGTGCGGCCACATTAAAACACGGCCCATAATGGTTAACAAGGCATTTGCTTGTTGACCATCGGCCAAATGAGCAGCAAAACTTGTGCTTACATTGTTCAACATGTGTAATAAATATATTCAACCGACACCCGTCGCCGCCACAGGGTGGGTGTGTGTCGGCAATAGTCAAAGGAATTATTGCCTCAATTTTGCAACAAAATATGGGAATTTTGTGCAGTTGCAAATCGACTGAAATGTAATACCTTTTGGCAATATAACCAAAGAATTTCGTTTAAAAAAATACTTTTTGGTGGAGATCCTCTACATGTATTAAATCAGAATATTCCTACGCTGAATGATGACTTGCAAAGTGCACACATTGCGTATACGCAACGCATGTAGTATTTGTAATGCATGCGCCGCAACGTATGCAATAAAAAATGGCAGAACAACAATGTTAATGTGGCGGCGGGGGGCAAAGGATTCCGTGGGCACGGCCATTTGAGGGGCCAAGAAGTGTGTCAGTGGGCTTCTGCATGAAAGTGCAAGTTTTGCTTATTGTTTCCAACGCTGCCACTGCTCCGCCAGCTGTAACCTTCAGCCAAGAACAATAAAATTGCGCAAAAATGAAACTGAAATGGGTCTCTTGCAAATGGAAAACTATGAAAAGCAAAGGCACACCAACAACCGCCGCGGAAAAATAACATTTTAAATGCGTTTTGCAGCACTCAATGGCAACGAGTTCAGCTGTTTTTTTCCATTCACTTTGTTGGGAACAACTTACTTTTGTATCCATAGAACTTTGGCTGAATCCATTGTAAGCTTTAAACTGAAATATGATCTTTTAAATTCCTATGAAATCTGCCATGAAATATACCCCCCTAGGTAGGGTATACATTGCCACTTGCTGTCGATTCCATGTAAATGCGTTAGTTGCTTCTCTGCAGTTAAAATTTGTTCTTTAAATTCCTGCGAAAAACTAAGAAACGAGCTGTGAGTGAGGTTAAAAAAGCCACCGAAAATGCTGTGAAGTGACTGGCGGGTTTCGTGGAACTGTGGCACCTTCCGGGGAAATTGGTATCGCCATTGTTGGGAGATTCCTTGGGGCCATCTCGGACAGGGTCGGGGATGATGCAGTCAGTATATGCACAAACGTGCAAGCACACAGAGTACACCCGACAAACCGAATTATAAACCACCAACGCTCATCTCTTTTTATTTAAGTATATTTAGAAAACTGTAGTTTAACTTTTTATGAGAACCATTTTTCCCTTTTTTTTGTAATCATATCCATAAACTTGTGTGGAGCACAAGCTTTTCATGTCGGGTCGCTGGAGCATTTATATTAAACAACATAAAGTGCAAAATCACGACAGGTGCCAAAATCCTGCTAAACAAAACCGAGTAAAAAACTTTACGCTTGCACCGAAGCAGCTTAAATAACCGCTTTGCCCTCTCTCTGTTTCTCTTAAAGTCTTTAAATAATTATAAAACTTTATTTCTTCTCTGGACACATTCACCAAAACCACTATGAACCCTTCAACGCCATGTCCATGTCCATGTCCATGTCCATTGAACGTCACTTTGAACGCTACCACCTTCTGCTACTTCTACTACCAAAGCCGAATAGAATTAAACCCTGAAAAATATTTGATCTAAATTCCTGAACCTCTCCATCCCCTTCCCCTTCCCCTTCCTGCATCTGTCTGTGTCCCGGTGCCATTTTCATGCCCAATCTCCCCCAGAAAGCGCAGCATCAGGAGCAGCCGGAACAGCCACCACGACACAAATCCCGCCACAAAGCGCCCGATGACACAGAGGATCCCAAATGGCACCAACAACATCAGCATCCCTTTGATGGTGCCCCAAATGCCAGGGATGGGTCCACCCTGGAACCAGCACCATGCAGCTCCGTGCCCCCCGAACCACCTCCAACGGTGGTAGCGCGACGTCAGCACCCGAAAGCCGCACCCTGCGCTCCGATTTTCCTGGAAAACTCACTGCTGCAGCGCCAGTTCGCGAATCCAATTAGTTACTTGGGTGGACCGCGACTGCAGCCGCGCAGTAATCGCACCAGCATCGAGTCGATATTATCGCTGGATTAGCGGCGCAGCCATCTACTCGTACCAGCCATCCCGAAATCCTCGCCGACTAGTCACAAATGCCGTCAACTGGGCGTGGACTCCTCCTCCCGGGAGTCTCCCTTCCCCGAAATCCCAGTGGATTCTTTCCCAGTTGCCACCTCAGACTCAACCTCAACCTCAAGCTGTTGAAACCTATGTAGTTCCAGTTCGAATCTTTATAAAAATGTTAGCTAGACCACACGAACAAATTGTTGAAACTATAATAAATGTTGATAGATATTTTCAAGCGTTGTTGTGGACTCTTTTTAATTACATTAGGCTTCATTGAAGTACCGGGAATCATTATTCAGTTGTAAGTATGCTCCATAAACCTTAAAATACTCTCTCAAATATGAAGGCAAATCGTAATACCCTGACTTTAGGAGGATCACTTCAAATATCCTTATAATATGTACTACCAGGTACCATGATACTACCATGATAAGTTTTACCATTTAAATTCCTTAAAAACAAACGAATTGTTATATATATTTTGTGATTTCCCTAGGTTGTACCTTTATAATTTTTTTTTTTTTTTCTCTCTCATNAATGGCAGGGAAGGGAAATGCTTCCGTGTCGCCACCGCTTTTATCAGAAAAAAAATACAAAAAAAAAAAAAAAAAAAAAAAAAAAAAACAAAACATAACAATAACAATTCAACAACAAATCTTTTGGGTATCACAATTAAACGATTGTCCAGAGGGTGGATGCGCTTAAGGCGACGAAATGTGGAACTGTTGTCCAGCAGGTTGATGGCTAGATTCTTTGGGTGTTCGTGATCGGTAATTTTTCTCAACTTTGCCATATATTTTAACTTTTCCAAAAGAAATCGAATCTTTATAAAAATGAGAAAAGAAATCGCAGAACCACGAGGAATACCTTGATGGAAAGCTGATTTCCCCAAGAATCCGTAAAGATACAGCAATTTAGGATCGGAGATGTATCCGCTGGGTAGTTTGGCGAAAGGAAAAATGTTAAATTTTCGTAACTTTTGCCCAACTTTGCCAGCTCATAACTAAAATATCTGACAGTGAATTGAAAAAATAGTGATGGGGATAGATAATTGGACTCCCCACGATGATTTTAGGATATGGATCTTTGAATTCGGATAAAAACTGGCCGAGATATGGCAAAAAGTTACTAAAAAAACTTTAAACGGCCAAAACTAGGTGAAGGAGTGCTCTAATCGCATAAAGGGGTTTAATTCGTGATCACCCCAAAATTATGGGAAAAATCGAAAATCG